>CM060859.1:19366526-19726069 GCA_030737845.1 Acorus calamus | reverse complement strand
GTAGTCTATCTTTTCACAAGAAAAATAATACACTCAGTTATATTCATCAACTAAAACTCAATCCAGACCTCACATATTTTCATTTTTAAAAAAAATTAGAAACATCATCTAATGATGTATATGCTTTGATAAAAAATGCATATCGCTCCATTGTGAGTTGAATGAACTCATTCTTAGTAAGTATAATAAAAAATTTAATGAGATATACATTATCTAACGAGATATATGCTTCACAAAATCTGTAATGAGGTATATAAGTCTGTGTTTTGAACTAAGAAAAAAATTGAGTGTAGCAACACTCTTTTCACAATGGTGGCTGTTATACAGTTTTTTTTTACAATAAGAAAATAGTTCTGTATACCTTTTTATCAAAAGATATATTTAATTAGATCATGTTTATTATTTAAAAATAATAATAAAAACATGTGGTCTGAATTTTGAACTATAAAAATGACATAGTAACATTTTTCTTTCACAATAACAAAAGCTTAACAACTTATCTCGTCCCGGGGTTGTCATCTTGCAAGGGCGCAAGGTGTGACCTGTATTGGCGAGCGAATGAGCATTGTAGAGCAGCAAGTGTTGGGGAGCGAGCCCCAACACTCGAGTAGTTGAGTGTGGTTTTTTTTTCTTTTTCCACTTGGCCCCCATCTCACTCGTCAAATTTGGACCTATTGTAACTGTTTTTCCTAAAAATGACACTTGAGAGACTACACATGTGACTAGTGACATTTTGCAAAGTACAATCATTTACATGTTTTAAGTGGATTGTTTAAATTTTGAGAATATGGTCCCCAAGTCCTCTGGTATGTTGATAGTGGACATCCTCCCCTTTAGGGGTTGATAATCCTCGGAAGAACAAGAGCCCTTTGTGGGGGTGGTGGTGTGGTGGACTTCAACCCCTAGTCATGCTGGCCCCTAGTCATTCATAGCCTTATTATGCCAAAAAAAAAAAAAAAATCAGATAATATGAATGTTTGCTTTTAGAGAGGAGACAAATGTGATTATCAGCCCATGTTGGGAGAGTAATTATTGCATCTCTAACGCGCAAATTGGGTCCCACTTAACCAAAAAATATAAATATTGTCGTTGATGACGCCTCTCATTATATATACGCGTTAATTTGTGTAAGCTGTAACCCAAATGAATGGATTTGATGCCCGTGCAAAGCTGTATACCATCAATAATCTGATGACGATGGGACTCCTGACTTGGCTTGGATCCGGGTTAGATCAAACACGTTCGTGATCATTTATTATACTCAGTTTTTTTACAGTTTAAATACATCGTTAGAAATCAAGTGAAATATATGTATCATTAGACGAGTTATATACATCGTTAATTTGTTTACATTTATTAAAATTGAGTTCATTCAATTCGAAATGGAACGATATACACTTTTCATCAAAACATATACATTGTTTTTTTTATAATGAAAAAATATATACATTGTTAGATAATGTTTACTGTTTTTTAAAAAATAAAAAAACACACGTGGTCATGTGTTTTAAACTACAAAAAGGGTTGAGTCCAACATTTTCTAAATAAAAAATATAGAGATTGCATGCAAAGTTGCATTCTGGTTGTAAATAACAGTAATGCAGGTACAATACAATAAGACTCAACGTTCATAGTTTAAGCTTATTTGAGGCAATTACTTCTCTCACATGGGGATTGGATTTTTATCGGGATTGAACCAGGGACCTCCGTGTGGTGCGGGCGCACCTTAACCAACTCGTTAGCGAGTGTTGGTGCATCGCCCTCAGTTTCAAACAAGTAAAAATGCTAATAGTCTAAAAATTTATCCAAAGTGTGTGTCTGTCAAAGGGACCTTTTATGATGGTATATAAAATGGATAGGATAGTCTTGCATCCAATATTCACATGCTTTTATTTTTATATTTTAAGGTGTAAATTTAGTGTAATACAACATGCATTTTCATAAATATACAATGTATACTCCCACTTAAAAAAAGAAAAAATTATAGTTTTTTTTCAAAAGACTATATCGGGGACTGCACAAGAAAAAATTTGCCTGTGTAGCATCACATTCAATATATAAAAATGTAATCTTGGGGGGCAACCGATAGCTATGGTTGTGGATCATGACATGAAAATATAGGACAAAATTTTGGAGCTAATGATAATTTAAAAAAGAAAAAAAAGAAAAAGAAAAACTACTGATCAATGAATATATGAACTCATGATCATAAAGTGCATCGACAAACAACAAACCTATTTGTTGAAAGTGACAAAATCATAAATGAAAAGGATAAGGCATAACCGACCAAAAAAGATAAAAGGATAAGGCATCATTTTTAGGATTCCGCATTTTCTTTTTGTTAGATCTTTGTGTTATGTACTCCGAACCAAAATAATTTCATCCGAGCAATTGGATTATTTTGAGGAGGATAATTATGATAATATGGATAAAAAATAAATAATTTTTTATTTAATTGTGTTTTTAGTTCTTATTTTTTCGTTAAAAAACATAATAATAAATTGTTGTTTGATTGAAATTAAATAAGTTGTATATAAAATATGAATTAAAAAGTTTAATTACATTTTTACTCTCCCCACCACCACCACCACCACCACCATCGTCAACTACCACTAACACCACAAATCACCACCATAAACCACCACCCCCACTACAAAGGACCACCATCACCTCCATAAACCACCACCTAGAACTACCACCACCGCCACCGTCACCGAGAGCCGCCGCCACCACCACATAATCACCTAGACTTGAAGGGGGAGGGGGTCGGTCTGCGTGAAGAAGGCAGGGTACCGATAAAATGTTTTGACATGACTGTTGGGGTCCACATATCCCTTTCTCAAGCATAAATGTAGATATGTAGATAAATCAATTCCAGATTTCCAGCCACAGCAAGAATTCCAATTCTTGTTTATACCAGTGAATTCTTGCATATTTCTACTAATTCGTATTATCCAACTTGAATTCTAGAAACATGAGGAATTCTTCTTCTGGATCTGGGTTATCAATTACGCCTTAAGTGTCATTTCATGCCTCGCGAGGATCATCATAATCGATTCATCATTAATTTGAAATATGATCACCAATACACTTAGTCTGTTTTGCAGGCCCATCTGCAACGTAGAGGCAGTCTCCTTTTTGCCTGGAGACTGGAGTGTATGTTGTTTTAGTGCAATATATATACTCCACTAGTTTAGTGTATATAAATTTTAAAATTTTTCATTTTTTCAAGGAAAAAATATATGTTGATTTATTTATGTATTTTGTTTTTCATAATATGTATGTATTTCATTAGGTTATTATATATAATTTAACAAAATCAAACTGTTGAGACTATAGACGGGTTGGATGTATAATTTCCCTTAAAATATTTTTTATTGAATCACAGGTTGACAGAATTATCATTCTTCACAAAGGGACTATAGATTTGAAGTATATCTCTAATTAATATAAGAAAAAATTAGCCTAAAAACACCACCACCACCAATTTTATCTATCAAAAATAAATAAAGTGGGGTCCTGAAATGTTCATGATAATTTTAGATGTCAATCATCTTTTAGAGAGATTGGAATTGTTGTATGTAGATTGTCATGGAGCACTAATAATTCTGCTAATATTTGAACCTCCAATGTATAGATAGGTGACCGACATTTTGATTTTATTGTATTTATCTCCTTATAACTAAATGGTTGAATATATTTATGTCCATCGGTTCATATGTAATCTCTAATATCTAATTTAATAAAGTGATAAGATTTTAATGATAAATTGTTTTAATTAAAAAACTATCGATTTATTCATATTCACATGAGTCAAAATCAGGATAAAAACAAGAATAAAAGTTATTTAAGCAGAAATCTTTCGATTAAAAAACCGAGTAATTATTCCCATTTTGTACTGATTTTTTAAATAAATAGGAGAAGTTATCTAATCTCACAGTGCTTCTATATTTCAATAGGCATATTTGTATGTCTGCTTTTGTCTTACATACTTGGTATCAGTGGATGGTGACATCCATAGTGGGTGTTACATATCAATCCCATGTGAGGATCAATGAATGCAAGATAAGGGGACATGAATGTTCATGTAGAGGATAAGAATAAGAATCAGAAGAGGTCAGGAATAACAACTGAATCAGGTTTTATGTGAGGTGGAGAAGAAGATGGGAAGTGCCCTGGGCTCACATGGATGAACTGTTGTTTGTGTCGAATACATAATAAGGAAATTTTTTTTAAATACTCGCTATTGATGTATATACTATTATGAAAATAAAGTTTATACTATGATACAATATTGTATTTTAAAAAAAAAAAATTTAATTTTCATTTATTATGATAGCGCAGTATACAGTATGAAAATACAATTTATACTATACTATCATAGTATATAGATTGCAGACGAAGCTAAAAATCGATCCGAGTATATCAACGCTTAATAATTACACTATACTACTATAGTACATAGGCAATTGAAGAATTACTTATAGATTGCATACTAAGACGGTAAAACAGAAAAAGTGTATGGATGCTCAATAAACAAGCCTTTCAAAACCACAACAATACAAAACCCTCCATCTGCGGATTCTCCCCCTAAATGCGGCATATGCTAAGATTTCCCCCCTACTTTTAGACTGCCCATGATGTGAGCATGCACAGATTCCCACCCCAAAAACAAAAACTTACAAAACCACCTACAACCAAATAATGCTTCTTTTTTTTTTTGTTCTCTGGATTTTGACTTTGGTTGGTTGCACCACATGGTGTAGGGTCCTTGGTCTATTAGATTAGAACAAATGAGATTCATTAAACAAATCCTAACTTATATTAAAAATAATCACCTTGTAGGAGTATCAAATAGATTCCTCTAGCTTATGAAAGAAACTTGGGTTCGGATCAAGTAAAGTTAGTCAATCCCTCATATAGGACTGACGTGTGGATATTCTTTGAAGGGAGAAATTTAAGTTTGATTATTAAATTGTTTGGTTTAATTTAAGACTTGTGTGAATTGAATTCAGTTCAACACAAAATTATTCAATTTAATTTAATACTACAAAAAAATTATTTCATTGTCACATTTTTTACTTCAGTTCATCAATGTTCCAGTTGGATTAATAGGGTTATTGATCAGTTTGATTCATGATTAGTTTATTTTGATTATAAATTGTTCAATATATTGTAAAAGTCCTCTTCCACAGAAATGTCTCTCTTGCTTTGCATGTGAGAGCTGATACATTCTAACTGGATTAAAGTGTGTATTTTTTAAAATTCATGTTCCAAAGACCAAGTGACAAGAAATCAAATCTATGCTGCAATATAATATGATCCTTAACATAGATGAGCAAATAGCTAGTCAAATTATTCACACTTAAAATAGTGGAATGAAGAAAGATTTCCAGAGATCCCAATTGAAAGAGTCATTTTCATGATGAGATAAGATCACATGGTATCAAGTGATTATAAACCAAATTATTCTGTAGTTTTCAAACATGTACAATTCAGAATTGAAACACAGTTGTGGGAGAGACCAAACCAAATGGGACCCATTTTTTTTAGTATTGGATGCCAGAGGCACATAACAAACTATACCAAGTACAAATTCTCCCTCAACATCATCTCATGCTCTCCATTCATTCTCTCCTCAACCATTATTGTGAAACACAAAAACACGATTCAGAACCAGCACTTCAACATGGCCAGATCGCAACAGCGATACCGAGGCGTCCGGCAGAGGCACTGGGGCTCCTGGGTTTCCGAAATCCGCCACCCTATATTGTAAGTCTGTCTATTTTTCATTTGAAAACGGATTTGGACAGTTTTTAAATATTTTATTGTTATAGAAATCATATTTAAGAAAGTCTCGTATTATTTTTAATTATAAAAAATAACTTTTCAAAAGCCTATCAGAAACACGTTTTTCAAAAGTTGTACTAAGTTAAAAGTTGTTTTTCAAATTTGTTTTTAGGAAGACTAGGATTTGGTTAGGTACGTTTGAGACCGCGGAGGATGCTGCAAGAGCCTACGACGAGGCTGCGAGGCTGATGTGCGGTACGAGAGCTCGAACCAACTTTGCTTACGATCTGAACGCGTCTCCCTCGTCGAAGAGGTTCCTATCAACCGCCCTGACCGCGAAGCTTCACAAGTGTCAACTGGCGTCTCTTCAGGCGACTCGGCAGCCTGAACAGACTCGATCAGTTCCATTGTCATTAAACAACAACAACAACAACAGCAACAACAATGGTGCAGGTGAACAATTTCACTTGTTGGAGGATGACAAACACATACAGCAAATGATTGAGGAGCTTCTGGACTCTGGCCTCTGTGTGGAGCTCTGCTCCAGTTCTCTGTAGTCACAGCTATCTAATGTTTATAATTAATGTCCCATTAATTGCTCTCTTCTTTTAGTCTTCCCTTGAAACATTTGAATTGTTTTTTCAGTTTTTCTTTTCTAATTTCATGTATAATGTATAGGTGAATGCGTGAATTTTTAATTAAATTCCATGTTTAACCGGGATTTTCTTTTTTTGAATCAATCCACCGAGAGTGCAATGATACTTTTAAAAAAAAAGTGTCTAGCCCCGTTCCCTGCCCTAATCGCTGTGTATGAAAAATTAAAAAAATTATAGCTACATTGTGATAGCTAGTGTATAACGCTACCTAGATTGTGTCAACTCCTCCAAGCAAGAATGTCTCTAGATGAGTTCAGATCATTTATCATGGAGAATCTCTGTGTTGTCTAATGAAAATTTGTCATGTGACCATGAAAAAAATAATTACATAAAAATGCTATCATTTTTAATATTATTTATAAATAAACTAGTGCATGAAAATTTTAATTTATTTTAATTCATCTACGTGACACACATTGATTGGTTAATACAAAGTTTGTATATAATTGTCACATAAAAGATCTGAACTCTATGTATAGTTATCATTGCGTAGCTTATTCATTCTATCGATGGCCTACCAAGGGTTGCTTGAATCTCAACCAAGTCGTCCCTCACAATTTCCACACAGTATACCATAAAGATCAACATTTGGCTTAAAGCACATAAACCTGACCCGCTGGGCCAAGAGCCAGGCCCATAGGGCCTAAATTATCCCCGCCCACTACCCGGCCCGTGGGACTGTAGCCAAAGTGGCCCCCTAACGCTACCAATAGGGGGGCCATGTAATTTTTTGGTGGGAAGTGGGTTCTCATTGGATACTTATATATTTACAAAAAAAATTGTGTCAGTTTTCAATCAAGTTGTGTTTTTTTTTTCTATTTGAAAACTGGTTCTGGAAACTCAAATTTTTACAAACCAAAAAACTACCAAACCCATTTTCAAACGCCCCGCAATCATAATAATTAAGGAAAATGTTTACGTTTAGTCATATTTATCAACTAAAATTCAGACCTCATACTTTTTTTCTTTTTTAAAAAAATAGTAAACATTATCTAATGAGGTATATGCTTTCATAAAAAAATACATATCGCAATTTTGAATTAAATGGACTCATTTTTAGTAAGTGTAAAAAAATATTTAATGAGATATGTACATCTAACGAGATATATATTTCACTAAATTTTTAACAAGATATATAAAATTATGTTTTGGATTGAAAAAAAATTAAGTGTAGCATTCTAATAATCAATCATTGTCTCATATTGAATTAAAATAATAAGATGATGATTCATACTGGGCCCGTGAGAACGCATAAAGTCTGACCCGATTTACACGCGCATGCATATGGGCTCTGTTCTTTTTTGCCCATTAACAATATACACGCAAGTCCGTTTTGTAGCCCGTTATACTATGATAGATAGTATATATTACGTTATCATAGCATATAGATTTTATCATAGTATATAACTCAATTTTTTTCATTTTTTCATTCTGAAAAAAATACACTAATGTATCTTAGTATATATTTCATTTCATATAATAATATGCACTTCAAAAGGTGAATGTATGATTTTTAAAAAATCATGGGCTGCAAAACAGGCTACAATTGGGGTCATGTGTATCTTTTTCCTATATATATAGGAAAAAGATACACGTAGTCCATTGCAACCCGTTTTACAGTCCAGTCTGTTTTTCATTTTCTATAAAATTAAATATTCATAATTTGAAATGCATTCTATTATATAAAATAATGTATATACTGAGATACATTAATGTATTTTTTTTCATGGTGAAAAAATGAAAAAAAAACTTAGATCATATACTATGTTAGAACCCTATACGTTATAATAAAGCAGTATATATTATTTTATCATAGCGTACGTGTTGTAAAAATGGGCTGCGTGTATCAACGCTCATATATATACTGGGAACTATATAACATAACATAGTGCTATTACACTTATTTTTTTCTCAGTCCAAGACATAGTCATATATACCACATTAGAAATCAAGTGAAGCATATATCTCGTTAGATGTTGTATATATCACATTTAATATTTTCTTATATTTACTAAAAATGAGTTTATTTAAATTGAAATAGAGCGATATACACTTTTTTATCAAAATATATAACTCATTAGATGACGTTTACTATTTAAAAAAAATGAAGCATGTGAAATCTAAGTTTTTGTTGGTAAATGTGACTGAGTCTAACATTTTCTAACATAATAATATAAATCAAAGGAATCAAAGGAAAATGATGCATTCAACCCTTTCTACAGTCTCAAATTTCAATTTTTTCTTAAAATATATATTAACTTAAATAAGTATTTATCCTAGTATAAAAATTGAAGTATATATTCATCTATTTTTTTACTCATAGAAGAGATTGTAAAATAGACTTCATGTATTATGCTATTAATTTTTTTGTTCTACAGTGAGATGGAAGGGTGAAGAAAAAATAGTGAAAGTGAAATATCGATAGAGAGGGGGATAGGAAAGAAAAGAAAAAAAATTAAAACAATATAATAAAAGTAGGGGCAATAAATGATCCATGATTTAGAAGTTTTATATTCTTTCAGAAACATTGAATGATTTGGAGTTTGCCTTTTGAGCAATGTGTTAATAGCGTTTAAGGGTACCAAGTAAATGTCTATGCTCGCTTCTCTCTTTCATATTGACAAAATAATTAACATTTCATAAAAGAATTAAGGGTGAATGTTTCAAAGTACCGTTTGGTTGAGTCAAATATAAGAGCTTATTCCGATGAAAGCTAAATTTCAGAGATTATTGAGTAAAAATTGTGTTTGGTTGAGAGCCAAATATAAGTATTTATTTTTCCTCATTCAGATAAAAGAACCCATCAAAATTAAGAGGATGCCTGGCCCCTTATTTTTCCACAGTCGCCAATCGCTTTTTTTACGACAATGTGAAATGACCCTTCTACCCCTGCTATTTACCACGAATTACGACAGGTATATAAGGTCGTTTTCGACCAGCTCTCTCTCTCTCTCCTAACCCGCTCTGCTTCGGCTTCAAAGAACAAAGAAAGGGATCGACTGATGAAACACTAATCGGCGAACAAGTGGTCGTCGTCTCTCTCGCAGCGCCAACAGATCCTCCTTGCAAACCCTAATCTCCAGACCAAAAACTTCTCACCCCTCTCTCTTAAGCATTCGACAAACGCCCGAGTCTCTGCGCTGTTTGTGAAAAAAACCCTAGTCACCACATCCTCACCACCGTCGCGGCACACCGGATCGTTCGTCGGCGACATCTCCCGTCGATCGAAGTCCTCACGAAACCCTAGTTGAGGAGGTGTTCATCCTTTTTCCTTCATCATTGCTCATTCGCGGACCCGGCCCCTCTCATCATCTTCTTCACCTTCCGACGCGCCAATCCCGTGCCTCATCTTCGGATCTGCTCTCCATTGAACGATCTAGGTAAAACCTCTACTTGGAAAGCAGTAGTATATCTTCACATCTGTCTTGCAATCACTGTTTAGTGTTTGGTCATATTTTTTGGTATTTCTAACTAGATATTGGTACCCATTGTTATGAATTGATTAGTTTTAAATATGGTTGTTGTTTATTTCTCAAATCTCTTTCACTTGTGAATTTATCTTGATAGTTATAGAGTACTTTTTGGTAGAAAAATGAATCGAGTGCTTTTTTTGGGATGAATTAACATGAAGAAAATCAGTAGATATGCATTACTCTTTGGTCCACATTAATAGGGACGGGAATAGAGGTTGGCTGAGCTTCAAATCCAGGAATACAGTGAATCATTGAATGCATGAAGCAACTTTTTCTTGTGATCTCAACTTTATTAGATATAAAAAAATTTAATTGCAATAGTTACAAATCCATTGAAGCGTTCTTTCTTTCCTTCATAAAAATCTGGTCTCAATTGGGTCTGAAACCCTCTTTTATTGGAGTCATAAGTCACAACCTGTTTGCTTGTATAGATGTCGAATCCCAATTATGCATGATACTATTACATTAGGAGAGCATATGTTTGTCTTGAAATCATAAATTTTATTTTGGTGTTATTGAAAACAAAAAACAGGTTTAGTAAATTTCATCTAGTAATCTGACACTTCATGCCTCCCTTCTCCATGAGATTATGGATGCTAGGTATTTGGTTTTTTTAATCCTTGAATCTCCTAGAGTTAACATATTAGCTTGCAATGAGTACTTGTAGCTTAACAACACCAATTGAGCATTGAATTTGTGGGAGCATATTTGGTTTGTTTAGTTTCTGATCAGGGTAGAAGACATGTATTTGTTTTTTTAATCCTTGAATCCCCTAGAGCTAACAGATTAGCTTGCAATGAGTATTTGTAGCTTAACAATACCACTGAGCATTGAATTTGTTGGAGTCTGTTAGGTTAGTTTAGCTTCTGATCAGGGTAGAAGACCATCTGGTATAGTTGTTTTGTAGCTTTTAGACCTGACAATGATTGTGAACTTTAATAGTAGTAATAGCTATGGTGCTTGATTTGACTATTTCTGGTTCTTATTGTTATCTACTTGATTGGTACGTGTTCTAATAAGTGCACCGGTCTTCACTGATACATAAATAAGCTGCTTTTTTTGGTGTTTTCATATTGATTTGTATATTTGGTTAGATACAGGACCATCGTGCCTATTTCATGTGGGCAGATACATTGCCCAGGATGGGAGAGTTTCAAGATAATCAACCGCAAATGATTAGGAAGGTAGAGAAGGACAATGCAGGACCACAGCCAACGGGTTTAATGATTTTTGGATGTTGTGCATGCTTTTGTATAATATTGTTGGTGTTTGTTATCTTTGTTTTGCTTTTAATCCTAGCTATCAAGTAAATGTAGAAGTTTCATTAGCTAACATTGTAAACATCTCTATGGAGCAGTCACTTCTGTAACGGGTTTAAGAAAACCTCATTTGTGGGAGTACTGAAATTTGAACAGTACTGCTTATTATGATAGACCAATTAAATTAGATTGACTATTACTTGTCTATATGGACTTTTGATGTTAAAATGAAACATTTCTATGTTTTCAGTTTTGTAGAATTTATGTAACTGTCAAACTCTTACAAAAGGGGCCCATGAGATTTTTTCCGTCCTCTTTTTGAATTTTAATGATGGCATTTGGATGTGTTTGCAGTCCAATTGAGGAGTCTTTGCAATCCTATGAGATATGTGAAAATATATAAATATCATAGTTTTCAACGGATTAAACAAACAATCTATTGTTTTTCAACATGTGAGTATTCAGGTACTATATTGTTTTGAATTTTCAAAGGAAATTGTGATTGATGTATTTTTAATATGTTAAAAAGGAATAATCTTTAATATCTCCAAAAAAACAAGTTTTTTCCACATCAACCAAACATCAAAATAACATTCAGCACTTATTTAATGGACCAAAATACCCTTCCAATAAGCACATATGTCAAGTGGTTAACCAAACACATTTATCTAAAATACTGCTTAATATTTTTCGCTGAATCAAACGTTTTTTTCCTGAAATCTTATAGATTATTATCATAACCTCTTTCTACACTTATTAAAAAACATTTAAAATCCGCTTTCCGCCGCTGTCAAACAACACATAAGTTTCTTGAGTCATCTACTGTTTATTTTACCCATAGTATATATATTTTATTATTGAAAATGTTCTTTTATCAAATAGTTCATTTTAATATTAAAATGCTCCATTTAAACAAAGACAAGATACAAGAAATTGCTTCATGATTAAAGAAACTCAACTCAAGATGAGACAAGATACAAGTATACTCACTCCGTTGTACAACGCCATTAGCAGTTGCAACATGACTGACTGACACAGTATATAATATCATGTAATACAGTATATATGATCAGTAAGTCCACTATATCAATATTTACTGTATTATGAAATGGAAGATAATATATTTATTTAAATCGTATAAGTGTGTACATATTTTTATTTTATGAAAGGATATACTTCTTTAACCAGGTATGAAGCTCAAAAAATCAGAGCATACCCATTCGGCCCGTGAGTCTGGTCCACAGACCCGGCCCTGGAGCCCAGAAAATGGGCCTGGACCGAACCCAACCCCCAATAGGGAAAAGATACACACAGCCTCCATTGCAGCCCCAATTGCAGTCCATCTCATTTTTCTTATTTTAAAATCATACACTCACTATTTGAAATACATGTTGTTACATGAGATAAAGTATATACTGAGATACATTAGTGTATTTTTTTCATAGTTAAAAAATGAAAGAAAAAAATTGAGTCATATACTATGATAGGACACATACACTATGATAATGCAATATATACTACGTTATTATAGCGTATGAGACTGCAAAACGGATTGTAAAAAGGACTACGTGTATCAGCGCTCCCCCAACAAATCTGCACCAAAACTTTTGGAGCCCCCTCACGGGCCTCAAGTCGCGCGCGAGCTTAGGAGACAAAATAAAGCACGGCCCGCGGCACCTCTAATCAAAACTAAACACAAAATTATTGAGTGCTGATACATGCAGTCTGTTTTATAGTCCGTATATAGTGTATGGAGTTCTATTATGGTATATAGCGCAAATTTTTAAATTTTTTTAACTTGAAAAAAAATATTAATGTATCACATTATATACTTCATTTCATATAATAGCATGCACTTCATTTGAAGAGTGCATAATTTTTTTTTAAAATAAAACCGGTCTGGACTGTAATTGGGGTTGGATATCTCATTTTCCCGAAATTATTACAAGGGATATGTACAAATGTACAACTAGGCCTATCAACGGGTCGGGCTTGAGTAAATCCGTTTGATTGTCGGGCCTTTCGGGTCGGGTCTATATTGACTCTCAGGTTAGATCGCGTCAGATCGACCCACAACTAGGCATAAGTCATACCAGGAGATGTTGAGGAACTTCTTAAGAGCTTATAGTGACTTCATTTTTTTAATAGAGTAGTGTGTATTATAAATAGTTCTTCACTATTTTGAATTTTTTAATATTTTATGAGGGGACATGTGGAATACCATTTGGATTATTAAGCTTTTACATGAAATCAAAAGGTTGTAAAAATATTTCATATTTAAAATTTTAAATGATCATTCAGTATTTAGTTATAAATGTTAGGTTGGATCATGGATGTTGGGTTGGATCATAATTTTTTTTTAAAATCACGTAATATTTGGGTTGGTCAATTGGATCCATACGATCAGGTCGGGATGGACCCAGACCCAACCCGTTTTGCATATAGGATCCTTCGGGTCTAGTATTTACACTTTTTATCGGATCGGATCTAAGTCGGCCAGCGTCCTGTTGACATGCCTATGTACAACTTTATGTACGGTCTTATACATAATTCTAACCAATTTTTTATTTAAAAAAACGCACCCACCCAGTAAAATATATATTTTATAAAAAATAAAATATATATTAAAGAATGGAGGATCCCGACCGTCGTTGGCTGGCCAATGGGCTCATTTCATCTCAACCAATTATTTTTTACCATCATTTTTTTTTATAAAAAAAGATAAATATTTACTACCTAATTCCATTTCTAAATTGAAATTAGAGACTCTGAAAGACGAAAGAATAAAGAGCAAAAACAAGATAAAACAACATAAACAAAACAAGAAGGTGGAAGCTTCGTAAGTCATCCTTCTCCTAGTAAACATCATCATCATCACAATTAGTAAGCCAGCTAAACATATTCAGTTGCTGTGAATTTCTAAAACAGAAGATTCAAAAAGTTGGGATGGGTTGACCAATCTACACTTGTCTTCCTTTATTCATTGGGGTTGTTAAAGACTGCCTGATTGATATGTATTTATTATCTTTACTTTTGAAAACTAATATAAAATACTTTTTTTCCATATTAAATGTCATGAAATCATTTTTAGTAAGTATAATATCAAGAAATGCAATCACATGCTTTATATTAAAAATAAAACTTTTTAATAATCTAAAATTATATATAACTTTAAAATCCGTATTATATTGTTTTATGTTTTAATTTGAATGTTATATAAAAATTTATCATATCATAATTAGTAGGATTTTAGTTATAAATTTATTATTATTTAATTAATAAAAAGAATCAAATTTATTAAAAGTCTAGAATTTTTTAATAATCTATACTACACATACTAATTTATGGATGGCAACGGGGCGGGTTGGGACGGGTTTTATGAATCCCAATCCCAGACCCGCTCTCAAAATTTGTCTCAAACCCGTCCCAAACCCGTGACGGGTTTAGTTTTTTCATCTCAAACCCGTCCCAATAATTATGTAAAAAACCTGAACCCATCCCGGCCCGTCCCATTTAGGTCGGGTTTATGTAATATTTAATCTAAGTTGGAATTTTAAATAAAAATAAATATTTATTAAAATATATTCTACAAAATAAGAAATATAAATTTTCAATTTCCATAACAAGTGATAAATATTTTTTTTTGGAATACCCAAAAAAACTATGTATGTTTATATAATTTTAAATTTCAATTAGTGTTTCAATTTATTCATTTTTATTTATTTTTTTTTTTTTTGAAATGTCAAATATAAATTATGTAATTATTATAATAAATATTTAATCATATTATTAATAGCAACCGGGGCGAGTTCAGGACGGGTTTTGCAAAGTAAATCCATTTCTTATCCCAAACCTGAACCCAACCCGACTCAATAAATTCGAGTCGGATCAAATACCCTATTGGATAATTCCATTGCCATTCCTATTCTAATTCACCGCAATGTCCAAAATTCACCCAACCGACCATTTTTGTAATTTCACCATTGAGGGGCGTTTTTGTAATTTCGTCAAAGGGTGGCAGCTGTTTGATTGTGTGGTTTGCGGGCTGAGAAATCATTACTGTTCTGAAAGAAAAAAATATATTTTATTTATTTATTTATTTGGTGTGGTGAATGGGCTTGCCACCTGAAATTGCTTGTTTTAGTTTTATAAAATGTTAGGCTTAAATCAATTTTACCAACAAAAATTTAGACAACATATGTTTTATTTTTTTAAATAGTAAACATCTTTTAATAAGTTATATGTTTTTGATAAAAAATGTATATCACTTCATTTTAAATTGAATGAATTAATGTTTAGTAAGTGTAAAAAAATATTTAACGGGGTATATACATCTTCGTCTAAGGGTCCGTTTGAAAACATAAGATTGAAAAGTAACTTTTAATATAAAGCTGGTTTTACACATGCTTTTTGACCATGTATTTTTATGGACTATTTTTCTTTTAATTCAGAAATTATGTTTGTTACTGATAACATAAGCTGTTTTTGAAGTGGTATAATTTGGATGATGTTTGGTTACAAATCAGTACTTAAAAAATCAAAAGGGGTTAGATTACTATTTTGCCCTTATCCTCTCCAATGACCAACGAGCGTTTCACAACCACCCAATTCACCCATTCTCTTCCCATGTCTGCACCTCCCTGGTCCTCTATCTGAGAATATTTGCACCCCTGGCCGTGATTCCGCCGACCGTCAGCCTTCTCCAGGACGTGCCTCTCCTCCATTCAACAATAGTTTTTTTTTTATATTCCATTTTGATTCGTATGAGAGGAGAGTTGGCGATGGCTGAATGTGGAACTAATATGTGATGGTGGAACATAATGTTTTAAGATCGTCCATGGAATGATTTTTTGGCCGGCTGAAACTTATCATTGATTAAAAAGAGATGGATGTTATTTTGGTCGGAGGTGCCATTTTTGGGTTTCAGAAGAGAAGGACTATAAAAAGAAAAAAAGCTCCTGGAAAGAGAGAGAGAGTGGGTGATGACTCATAAAGGGGTGTAATTTATGAGTCACTAGGGTCAAATTGGTCATTTCACTGACCATCTCCGATTTCAAAATAGCTGATTCCTCGGAAAGCATTATATGGGAGCTTTGAAACTTTGAAAAACACGACTTTCGCTGCATAAATTGACCCAAAGCTACCCAATGATTCCCAATTAAAGTTATGTTTTAAATGATTTTGTATTTCATAACCCCAGTACCGATACATAATTGGCTATATTTGAAAGTAGGATGTACGAGGTAAGCAGAGATTGTATAAGAAATAGCTTTTAATTGTCATATCATAGCATGCTTATTATTTTTCTTTATTTATAGGAGAAAGTTTTTTATTGTCAACAATACCCTAAATTGTTTATTTAAAATGAGAGTTTTAATCATTTTAGAGTTAGCAAGATATTTCATGACTAGGTCATCTTCAGATACAAGTTAAATTTCCGAACACTTCCATGTTTCTTTGCAAACATTGTTCAACAATGATTATCCATGTCAATTAAGATTTGTTACACTTACAATAAACATTAAAACGTTATCAATAATACGTGTAACTAAATGTAAAATTTGTGTTTTCTTGCATGTTACTACTCACATTTTTATTTCAAAGACTTATGAAGTAGATTTCTTGATGATATTACTATATCTTCAAACAGTTTTCATGTCACTGTGAAAAAATGACCAAACTAGAAAATCAAAAATAATATTTTTTTTCTTCATATTAATGTAACTAGAAGCATTATGTTAAACGATCAAATTCTTAGCGATCACGCGCATTGCGCGTACAGTTAAACTAGAATAATAAAACCATTGATGTTATTTAAAGACACAGTGAAGGTTACATAAATGCTCAAGGAAATCCCATATTTAACTGACACGCTTCATTTCGCACGTGGGAAAATCATCGCCGATGATTTGATTCCCGCTGCATGAAATCATCGTCGTCTTTCATCTGTCTGACTCTCTCTCTCTCTTCTCTGTGTAACAGAAAAAAAATGCTTTCAAACGCGGCTTTGTCTTCTCCGAAAAATCAACATGGAATCAAAGGTGGTGGATGCATTATTATTTGCTCCATATTTACAACAAATATAATATGCCAGATCATCTGATTTTTATTAATGTATTTTCATGACATATATATATGCGTTTGTGTATATAGGAATGATAAGGAGATTGAGCTCTATCAATACAAGAGGTATGAAAAAGAGGCACATGTGTTAGTTTTTAATTTTTTGGATGAACTCTTCTAGCAAATATTAATAAAATATGTTTTTTTAAAATATTTTCGATGTAGGTGGGAGTGGGACAATGGGTGCGTCATCTTTGATTGCTGGAGGAAAATGTGAGTGGCTGATACTTATATATATAAAATTTTTTTGATTTCGGAAGGAACCTCGTGGCTGACCTTATAGTCAAGCTGTGAGGACTACTTTGGTTTGTTTGGTCCGGTTCCACGAAAAATTCATTTTTTCATATTTGTAGATCTGATGTTTAATGTATTATTTTTCTTTTGTACATTGGTGGTGGAATTTCATTGGAAGAAAATCAAATGTTTTGGGGTAATTCAAATCATTGATTTGCTTAGAAAATATTATTTTTCCCCAGAAAATAATGCCTTTCTTAATGCATTTTGGGAATTTTCATAATTGCCAGGATGAATCCCATTTTATGAAAAATAACTTTCTCCACATTCTGATGAATAAAATATATGAATCTATTTGGTTTCTAAATGATTTTTTTTGTTTTTTAAATAATGCTATGATTTTCTAGTTTAATAACTTCAATTTCCTTGAAGATTTTTATGATTTTCGTGTGTTCCCATTATTTTCAAGATGATATCCTCATTCAGAGGAAAATAATGGAGCATTCAAAGTGCCCAGGTGGAGGCAGAAGCCATTGGTGTTGATACTGAGGATTTTTTTTTAAATGTAACCTTTGAATGTTGTGTAATTTGGCCTTATTTTTGTTTATTTTGCTTCTTACTTTAGTTTTGTATTTGGTAGATTTTATATCTAAGTTTCCCACGGAGTTTCTCCAATTCTATATTTTTCATACAAATTGATCTTCCCACCTTTCCATGTAAAAGCCTACAAGAGTCTTGATATACTTGGAAATAAGAGTAAGTTTGAGTTTTGGGAATAGAATTACCCAGTATTATCTAGGCATTTTGTTTGAAATCTTTTGTCTAGAGAAAGAGTTGAATTCGAGTTCAGTTGTATTTTAAAAATGAATTTGGCTACCTTTATGGGAGAGCATGATTCTCTTCAAGAAATTCTTGGACTCAATTATTTCCTATGTGCTTCATTGTATTTGTTATCAAGCAGAGATTTTAATATATGTATTATAGATTCTAATCAATGAAATAATGTTTATTTAACCAAAAACAGGGTGGCATGACAAAATAGATTGTATTCAGGAGCCCAGAATCTGTGATAGTGTGGTTAAATATCAGTAATGAAAGAAAGGAATTCTAACCTCTTTTTTAAAAACAAAAACTCTATTACAATTGTCCCTAGTTGTTTTTCATATTTTACCAAGCATGTCTTTATCCATATGTTTTACCAAGGTATCATTCATACATTGTCCATTGATCCATTCAATGAGTGGTTGTTGCAAGTGTCAGAATGTGTTTGTTATCTAGGTAAATTTAAAACAATTATAATATCTCCATAAATCGCTTAATTGTGAGAACTACATATTATGGGATGACGTGACAATGCAGTGTGTACATAGGTTTTTCCTTTCAACTTCAAGTGCCAGAGAGTAAAATGCGCTTCTGCGATTCAACCGTTATATCCAAATCTATAAAAAATTCCGATTATGGGACTCAGAAATGCTACTGTTGTCATGCTCTTGAATCCGCTGGTGCACCAGAGTCTAATTTTCAAAGATCGACGAGCTTTTGGTTCAATGTTTCTAAACAACTGGATGCCTTCTACAGATTTTGTAGGCCTCATACGATCATTGGCACTGTAAGTTTTCTTACATGAATTGTTGGATTGACTAGTTGTTATGTACATATTATCATCATGGATTCATCGTTTCGCTTGTTAGATTGTTGGGGTAACTTCAGTGTCTCTGCTTCCTATACAAAGCATGGCTGATATTCCTCCTGTGTTTCTAGGACTGTTGAAGGTGACTTTTAATAATCAAAGTTCATGTGTGCTTTGACAGAATTGATTGTCTTCTTTTTTTCACTCATTTGTTAGACATTTATGTTTCAGGTTTTGATACCAGCTGTACTTATGAATGTTTATGTTGTGGGGTTGAATCAACTATACGACATTGAGATTGATAAGGTTTGAATAGATCAGATCTCTTATGTGACTATTGATCAGTTTTTATTAACCATTGTGTTTAAATGAGAGTAAAATAAATGAATCCCCAATGACCCTATTTGTAACTAATGTCAAATTGATCTTACTTCTGCAAAACCAATTTATATATATATGATTGCAAGAGGATTTTTTTAAAAATCTAGCTTTTGATTTCATATTTTGATTGTTACGTGTTAAATCAACAAAATAACTTTCATGAAAAAACTGGTTGAGAGCATTTTTTATGGAAAAAAGCTAGTTTTCAACTGTGACCTTTTTCACTTTTATCTGATACAAATCTTTCATTACAGATTAATAAGCCCAATCTTCCTCTGGCTTCCGGAGAATTTTCTATAGAAACTGGAATCATATTAGTGGCAGTGGCATTCTTCATGGTATGAGGTCAATTCTTGGGGGTGCTTATTCTCTCCATGAAATTCAATATTCGAATGAAGCTTTTCATTTATATAACCATCATTTTTTCCTCAATCTTTTTTTTTCCTTTTCTGCTCAGAGTTTCGCTATAGGATTAATGGCTCAATCCCCGCCACTACTATATGCACTTCTTATCAGTTTTCTTCTGGGAAGTGCATATTCTGTCGACGTATGCTCTCTTCACTTGTTATATATTTATTGGAATGCTTTTAACTTCTGTTATCTCAACTTTCTATAATGTTGAACTTGAATACATGTCTTTATGTCATGGATGTAAAATACATTAAATCTTGTACAATTACTTTGAATTGCCAAAAATTGATTTTTTATACAATGTTTTCAGTTGCCTTTCCTTCGATGGAAGCAAAACCCGCTCCTTGCTGCAGCGTGTATTGTCTCAGTTAGGGCCATAGTAGTCCAGATTGCTTTCTTCGTGCATATGCAGGTTCATTTTGTGCAACTCTATTATCATGTAATCATATATACATTAAGTTTTTTTTTATTATGTAACTTTGTTAAACGACAGAAATACACGTTGGGTAGGCCAATAGTCTTTACAAGATCACTGATATCCGCCACAGCTTTCATGTGTTTCTTCTCAGTCGTTATTGCGTTGTTCAAGGTAACCATATTCAAAATCTGCATTAGTAGTCTTTAATGGATGTTGTTTCAAATATTGAATAAAAAATTGATTTTATGGTCGTCAGGATATACCTGATATTGAAGGGGACAGGAAATTCGGGATTCAGTCTTTCAGTGTCCATATTGGACAAAAAAGAGTAAGTAAAAAATGATTTCTCTGCATTAATGCAACACTTTCAAACCGATGTCAACCATTCCATCACTTAAGGGGAAAAAAACAGGTTTTTTGGCTCTGTGTTAGTCTGTTGTTGGTTGCATATGCTTCAGCAATGCTGATAGGAGTTGCTTCTTCATCCACACTATGCAGGCTTGTGATTGTATGTGTTTCATCTGTTCCATTAATGTTTGACTATCATAATTTTAATTTTTATCTTGTTGTATTTAGTAAGTGATTTGTTTGGGTGCAGGTATTTGGTCATGCCTTGCTAGCTTTGGTCCTTTGGCACAAAGCGCTATCCATCGATTTAAAAAATAAAACATACATGACATCATTTTACATGCTCATTTGGAAGGTATTGGTTTAATAAACAAAAAATATAGATTATGTCTTTCTTATAATCAAATAGGCAACATTGATGGTGTTGCACTAGCAATAGTTCTAGCTCTCAAATGTCAGTTTGTGAAACTTTCATTTGTTTTGCAGTTGTTCTATGCTGAATATTTCCTCATCCCTTTTGTTCGTTGAGAAATTCGGACAAAAGACACAAAGTGCTTCTCATGATCATCTCCAAATGCTTCAGGTAAGCAATGAAACTGTGAAGATTATTTGGTATTATAGGCTAACAAATCCGTGTGGGCATTGAGCATGGATTGAGCTTGAACTTCACAGCACTATACATGTAAGAGAACAAATCATATATGATGTAGCACAATGATCTTGTGTTGTAGTAGGGTCGTTTGGATACGGGTTTGAGATTTATATATTTTTAAAAAGTTGGGTTTATAAAACCATGTTTGGAAACAGTCTCTCCACTAATTTTGAAAATGTTATGGGTTGTTTTTTTTTTTTCAAAAAGGTATTTGCAGCTTCCAATTAAGTTGTAACTTTTTTTTTTCTCTTGTGAATGTATGTTTGGAGAACTCAACTTCTTACAAATTTACAAGATGCCCAAACCCATGGCTAATCACCCATCATCAGGCATCATGCAACCATGTCATTACTGACCTACAAAAACATGAAAATGAATGTGAAAGAATGTTAGGATGAAATGAGCTGTTAATTTATTTTAGTTTTAAGTGGTGGGACGAAGAAGGTAAATATGATTTCTGTCACTGAGTCCTTATTAGTATTTTATTGGATGAACAGATTTGAAGGGAAAAAAATCAAATATTCACAACTATGGAATCCCACGCACCGGAAATAATAGTAATACCGATAGTCAGTCAATTACAATTATATTTAGAATACATATGGCAGTGTTTGATTGCACGATTTTATAGCTTTTAAGTTTACAGAAAGTTGTTTTTGTAATCGTGCAATCAAGCAATTTTACTATAACAGCTTCATAATTCACAAAAACTGCAATTTCTAAAAGTTTGAGGGGTGAGATTACTACATAATCAGTTTTAAAACTCAAATTCCTACGAAACTAGTTTTGCAATCGCTCAATCAAAAGCACCCACATGTATATAGATAAGAATAGATATGACGTTTGGTTGCATTGACAGCTTTTGTGTTTGCAGGAAGTAGGGGTGCAACTTGGGCGGGTTGGGTCGGGTTCGGGTCGGGTTCGACATTAACCCGCATTGCAGAGAGTCCAATCCGAACCCGAGCCCGAACCCAGCCTCAACCCGAAAGGTTCAACCCGAACCCGAACCCGATCTCAACCCGCGGGTTTGGGTCGGGTTCGGGTTGAATTCGGGCTCAAGTCGGATTCGGCCGGGTTTGGGTCGGGTTCAGGTTGAATTCGGGCTCAAGTCGGGTTCGGGTCGGGGTCGGGGTCGGGTCAGGTTTAACACCTAAAATATCATACAAAATATTTAATAAACAACAAAACAAACTCTAATTAATTATTAATTAAATCTTATATACAAATAATTAAAAGTAAATA
This sequence comes from Acorus calamus, assembly GCA_030737845.1. Lineage (NCBI taxonomy): Eukaryota > Viridiplantae > Streptophyta > Magnoliopsida > Acorales > Acoraceae > Acorus > Acorus calamus. The sequence goes on along the minus strand of CM060859.1, from coordinate 19,703,452 downwards.
TCTATAATAATTAACCCAAACACAACAAACATAGTGACACTCTAATTTGTGTAATTGTTTATTATGTTTTAGGAATTTAGGGTTTTAGATATAGGTATGTTATTATGGCAGCATAACATTTGTTAATCTGGGGGGTCGGGTTGAACCCCCCAACCCGAACCCGACCCGAATTGAGTTCGGGTTGGTTCGGGTTCGGGTCGGGTTGAATCCGACGCCAAAAAACTCCAACCCGAACCCGCCCACGAGTCGGGTTGGGTCGGGTTCAACCCGCCCAAGTTGCACCCCTAGCAGGAAGCTACTTATGCAATCGATAGTACCCAAAAGCTGTGATTTTCAAAAGCTAGTGGGCGGGGGGGGGTGAGCTTCTTGCAAAATGAATGAATTTTAAAACCTAGAATCAGTTTTGCAATCGCGCAACCAAATGCATCGTCTTAAAGATGCGTTAAAAATGATGTTAACCCAATCCTTGCGTATATTTTGTTAACATGATATGTCCAGTCCCATGTGCAGCTCCATTTACAATCTTTTAAAAAAAATTATACATTATCATTTTATAAAATTATATTAAATGAAATATATACTGAGATATAATAATATATTTTAAAAAATAAAAAATTACACATATCATTCTCATTACTGCGTTATCATAGGGCATGTGATATAGACTTATTCACCCATGATAGCTATATCGGGATAGATATCAATCTGAATGAGCAAATTTTTATTTGATTGTCTTTTCTGTTATTCTCATTGGAAAACTTAAAAATATATTTTTGTTGTTTGGTTTACCTTGGATAAAATGATGACAAGTGGTTGATAAATGATGAATAATAGTTTATGACTTTTTAAATGACAATTATATCTTTGATTACGTGTGAGATATGTGACTGATTTCATAGATGTGACAGTTTTTGGAATGTGTGTATGAGATTGTTAGGTGAGATCATTTTTTTTAAATGGATAAAAAATCCATCTAACCCCTTGAAAATTACACGAAGTCCATATAACCCCTTATATTTTCTTGAAGTCCATATAACCCCCCGAAAACACATGTAAATCCAAATAGCCCCCTGAATTAAATTTTCGTTGACAGATTAAGATTATTCCATGAATATTCAGTTTGGTTAACCTTGATTGAAAATATAGTATATCATAACCCCCTAAAATGTCTTAAAATGTGAAAAATCATCTGTAAATGACGATTTTAACTCTCCAGATAGGGTTTTATAATTTATTCGAGGGGTTAACAGAGGGTTTTTCACATTTTTAACAAATCATAATTGTTTTTTTATACTGTGTTTTTAATCATGGTTAACCATCCTCTTCTGTCATTGAAAATTTAACTGAGGGGGGTTATTTGGATTTACATAGGTGTTTTGAGAGGGTTATATAAACTTTAAAAAAAGTCAAAGGGCTATATGGATTTCATACAGTTTACAGGGTATTATTTGGATTTTTTCTATTAAAATAAAAGATAATGATATTTTTATCCATTGACATAGGTAAATCCCTAATAAATAATATCAGTCTTTCCTTAAAATAGTTATCTAACTTTATGTAAGTTTATTTAGACATTCCTATCAAGGTTTACGCGCGCGGGGGGGGGGGGGGGGGGGGTGCATTCTGATCCATCAGGACCGTCCAGACCAAAACAAAGGCCCGTTCACTCATCACTGCCAGAGAAAGGTCAACGAATGAACGGCTAAGATCCTCTCCTCCACAATGAAGAGCTCATGATCATACATATATAACAAGTTCGACGAAAAACCTTACTTCGTCCAGCATTTTAGGGTTTCGCCTCTTCAGCCGCCTCCACCGCCGCATCCGAAACCCAGAAGCGACGATGGTAACCTCTCCTTCTCCAACTCTTCATCTATCTCAATCGATGGATTCAACTGACTCTCAAATCACTAACCTTCCCTTCTGTGATCGCCGCAGCCGTCGCACAAGACATTCCGGATCAAGAAGAAACTCGCGAAGAAGATGAGGCAGAACCGGCCGATCCCTCACTGGATCCGCATGAGAACCGACAACACCATCAGGTCCGATCTCCCCCCTCCACCCCCTCCTCTCTAAATCTCCGCCGTTCGTTTCATGATCCCTTTCGGTGACCTCGTGTTCTCTCTCTTTCTGTCTTTCTCAGGTACAACGCAAAGCGCAGGCACTGGCGCCGTACGAAGCTAGGGTTTTGAGGAGGGGGGTCAAGAGTTCGAAGTACTTTCTCAATTTCATCTTGTGATGTTGAATTTGATTACTGTTTGATTTGAATATTGTTTTAGCCTTCTCAGTTTCATATATTCACTCTGATTTTGAGACGTACTATCATTTTCTGTATTGAAGTGGTTTGGATTTTCCTGATTTGGTAGTTGATTGCGTCTAGTACTTCATCATTGCTCTTACAGATGTGTGATTTAATTTTGTTGGTGTGCTGAGTTTTAGACATTAAAATAAGACAATTAGTTTGATTAGTGGAGCTTATGTGAGTTTTATTTATCTCAGTTTGATTGCTGAATATTCTGTTTAGAATTATTTTTAGCTGCATTGTGTTTGTTTTAGATTAATTGAATGTGGTAGGGAAAGTTTAATTACATAATTATATGATATTATTGAAGTGAATATCACATTTTAGTTTAGTTTATAGTAGTAGCAGAAAATATCTCTCTCTCTCTCTCTCTCTCATAATGTGTGTATATTATGAGATCACATGAAAAAATAGTTTCATATGGCCATGTAAGACATGGCAACATGTAAATTTATTATAATAGTTACTATATTATAAATCTCTATGGAAAAAATAAGAAGCATGGGATTTGTAAACTATACTAGGGGGGCATTTGGATGTGGGTTTGAGAATTAGTTTTTCCTCAAAAGCTGAGTTGGCCGCCCCCTGATGAAAGTTAATACCAACAACTCAAATTATTATAAAAAACAATAGTCAAATTACATCAAGGAATAATAGTCAATGATAAAAGAAGTAATACTTCCCTTTTAGACTTACATGGACCCATTTGAAGGAGAGGATTTTGGAACATGAAGAAAAGCTGTTTTTCCCCAAGCCAGACCGTAATCTAAAAAGGGTCAGAGTCGGTTGTGATAGGGTTGTGTTCGTGCAATGTCCAGATGAAATTTCTTGTATTTGTAAATATAGATTTTGTCTTTTTTGGGCATATAGTCATATTTTAATTGTGTACCACAATCTAATTTTTCTACATGTCATGTTACCGTAGATTATATATCCATTGAAGGAGAAGAAATAAGAATTTGTCTTTATAAAGTATCAAGAATGTGCGGGGTGTGATTATGGTGTCTGTATGCATTTCTAATAATTGTATTTGATATATTAAACCTTGTTTGGAAAGCAGTAGCAATTGTTTTTTCACGATGAAGAGATTATTCACAAATGTTGTACAAAAAAATGTTTAATTTGACTTTGTTATATAAATCAAATTTCATTAATCTTAATTTTTTACTGTATTTCATTAAGCTTATTATATATTTACTTATCTATTTATTACTTTTGTTTTGGTTTCAGAGCTGTATTACACCATAAAGTTACACTGGTTACTGTAAATTAGATTTGTTTTGTGTAAACATAATATGTTTTATCTGTTTAATGTATATGTATATATTTAAAATTTTCAAAAGATTTATCTATATTGATCTTGTTTTCAGAAAATTTCTGAATAAAGAGAAAATTTAAGAAGTTTTCAGTAATTTAGTAGGTTGCTAACACTCTGAACAAGCTATATACATTGAAATAATGCATTTGATTACTCAAACATACTACAAGTGAAACATAATTTGTAACCATGTGCATGAAGAAGTGATTAATTAACACAGGTCCCCTAACAAATTATATGTCAATGGGTGATGTCTTAAACCTTCTCATGTAAAGTTATAGTTTAAAGATTTGTTAAAAAATATTTAAGTTATTGATTTGAAGCCTTAGTGATTCTATATTGATAAGCATATGCTTATTCAAATGGTGATTTTCCATGGTCATGATTTTTTTTGTTAGTGATTAACATTAACAAAATGGGATTCCAATCAATGCAGTTCTGTGTCATGGACAACATAATACATTACCCTTACCCAATATCTGATAGGAGATTTTATGCTTTGTATTGCTTTCCTTTTGGGCACTGTCCCTTAATATATTAAGGTCAGAGCCCAGTCAAAAAAAAAAATATCTGAGAGGACACCACCAGTTTTACTTAAATGATTGAATAGGCTAGAGCAAACCATGCATATTTTTTGTGAAAAGAAGTCCTAATTCCCTCATAACTATTGCTAGCTATTAGCCTATTACTGACGGTATCTTCAAGTTTTGTAATCCTTCTCATTCTACTTCAGTTGCAGGCCCACCCTGGGCATAGGCAGCCTATGGCCCCCACCCAGGGAAGGGCCCCTAACAGACAATCTACCAAGGGAAATCTGCAGTGTAGCCCGTATTATAAGCCCAATTTTATCTCTTCAATTCTAAATGGCCCCCCTTTTTTCTCTGTTAGTGTTAGATTTTTAGGATTGCAGAAGTTGAGGAGTTTCCTCTTCCCTACTCTCTTCCCCTCTTTTTCTGTGTCTGTCTGTCCCTTCCACCCCCTCTCTTTCCCTCCTTCAAAAGAATCAAACTCAAAAGGCATGTCACATTATAAATGTCTATTTTCATAATTTCATCTATCGTTACCAACAATGATTGAAGATCTTATACTGTACTTAACCCATCCCACTCGGAGAAGTGGGGAAATCGATCAGGTGCATGATGTTTTTTTTCCTGATTTGATTAACTTGGGCTATTTTTCCGGGTGAAATTTGGGCCCTTTTCTGATTTATTCCTGATTGTTTGGGGAATATTCAATAGTATTTTAGAATTTCTGTATATCAATATCTGCCATATAAATATAAAACATTGATTTCTTTTGGTTTTAGAAACATCATATATCTAAATTTAGTTCTATGTTGTGTTGTTCATTCTTTTGTTCTATGTCGTGTGTTTGTGATGAGTGTTTGGTTTTGTGTTTGTGATGGAGGTATAATGGCTGTTTTTTTGTGGGTCAAAGATACATATTTGCGAGGGATGTAAAAAAGTTTAGAATCTTTTTTTATTTTTTTGGTAATGTGAAAGGGCCTTTAAAAATTTGCATAGAGCCCCACCTAAATTTTTTAATCTCAGGGCCAGCCCTTTTCAGTTGGAATATTAGGTAAATAGTCATGTTGTTATTTACTTGCCTTCTATGCAGGATTTGTCAAAATTGTGTCATTTTCTTCTTTACAAATCTATCAATACTGGATACCTGACGAAAGAGGAATTGATTTTTGAAATATAGCTGTTGACAAGATTTCCTCAACTGGGCAGATTGTTACACATGCTTGCTCAACTCCCACATTTTGTTGTTGTTGACTTGGTTTCATGTTGCTTAAGATTGCATTTGGATCTTATTAAAGGATAATTAAACTAATTGTGAGGTTTTTATGTACTGAAGAATGCTGGTTCCCAGATAGATTGGTATTCTTCAATAGAAAGCTTCTATTGGGATAGTTTTCATTTGGTTGTAATTTTTTTATGGTCATCAGGATTTGTCTTTAGTGTATGTTTTTTTATACAATGCCCCTATTGAAATTATTATCGAGTCTTATGCTAATATTCTTATTTTTTGAAAAACAAATGAGTGGTTCAGGGTTGAGCACTGATTATTTTTAATTAAAAAAGAACACATTTGTTGTCTTCTTAATCATGGCGTTGTTGTGTAAATTTTAGACTTTTCATTTTCAATGGATATCTTAACTAACTAAAGAGATTAAAGTGTCATGTTAGCACTTTATACGTCAATTCCACATTCATTTACTACACTCCGTTTAGTTGGTTGTTGGTTGTTGTTCTCTAATAGATTAGTTAAAACTAACCAAAATAATAATGAGTCTCACCTCTACTCCCACTCAAACCCCTTTTGGAGCTCTAAAAGGTCATTTTTTAAAAAAAATTCAAATGTTGGTTGATTAAAACACTACTCAAAGTTAACTTGAAAAATAATATCCAATAAATGACTCACATTTTTCTCTTTTTTAACAGCTCCACTGGAGGTAACATTTTTGTATGTTATTTCCCCATTCACTGGAGATGCTCTTAGCCTCTTATTGGGTCGGACGAATCATAAATAATTTGTTTAAAACTTATTTTGTTTAAAAACATTAAAGAAAAAGGGGGCAATACAATCATTTTGTGATATAGGGAATGAATTTGGTTCCCCCACATATATAAAGTAAGCTTTTTTTTAAGAGTCATGATACTTAGGTCCCAAAATATAAGCTCCACTCATAAGTCCTATGAAGTGTCATCATGTCATTGGTTGGCTTGTTGACTTTTTAAAAAAGGTAAAATGTCAAATTACAAATATGTCCTTCATTAAAAATATCTCCCATTAACCCAAATCCTTTTTTTTTTCTAATCAGTTACTAATTTTTCATATTTACACCAAAATTTATGTATTTCAAAATTTAAATTTTGCAATCCATTTGTAGTAAATCAATTTTCAATTTCAATTACACCCGGATCTTACCTAAATTATACTAAAACTTACCTAAATTATTTTTTTTTGTCAAAATCATTCAAACGGTTACTGTTACATTCACGAATGTAACAAAAATAATATAGATTTAAAAAATTAGTTGACTGTTACATTTTTTGTCAAAAAATTTACATGTAGTTGATTGTTACATTTATAAATGTAACAAATATAAATCAATACATCCATGTGGTTAACTGTTGCATTTACGAATGTAACAAAAATAACACAGATTTAAAAAATGACTATTTACATTGTCAACAATGTAGCAGTTTTAGCAAATAAACTATCCATTAAAAAATGTAACAATATGGAATGTTTTTTTTGGGTGGGTAACAATATGGAATGTTAGATATAGATATTGAGACAAAAACAAACTAAACTGTGGAAAATGATATTCAATACATGAAAAAAATTCATGTTCAAACATTTAAAGCAAAACACAATTCGATTACGAATCTAATAATATCAAACCTGATCCAAGAGACATTGAGGTGAGATCCAAATATTAAAAAAAATACCTTTCAAAACCTTAAAAATAGAATCTCAGATCTGCTCATGTGTTCTTCATAAACAAAATCAGTTCCAAAAATATTAATATTGATGTATGATTTTCAAAACAATTAATGATGAATACATACATGATTTTCAAAATTAAATAATACTCCACAATCATAGAGATTCATGTTGAGATAGTTATGGACATAATAGACAATGCGCTGTTGTCACATCATGGGGCCTGGTTTGGGGCCTGTGAAATTGGAGTCTGAGAATCATTATTGTTTTTTTTTAAAAACAATGAGATGGTAGGCTAGCTACTTCTTTGAATTCAATTTAAAAGGAGTACAAGCCCATAATAGAAACCAAACATAGCAGAAGATAGAACAGAACGGAAACCCTCAAAACAACAAAGAGAGGACGAAATTAAAATAACTTAACCAAGTCCCCCTCCTTAATTCCCTTCCCTATTTTCTGTTACCCATTGATGATGATTGCAGACCTCAGCACCCTGACAGAGGAGGCTCCAAGACAGAATGAGTCCCAGGCAGCAATGAATCCTGGCAATAGTAAGTTAAGGAAAAATGTAACGAGGGGGGTGTAGAGAGGCTTTTAGAGTTTTAAGAGACTCTCCCTGAAGAAAAAAGTGATATAGGAAGGTTTTGGAGATCTCTAATATTATATCGTTGAAGGTGACGGCCCTAACTAAACTCATTTATTTGAAATAATATAAAATGCACTAATGATTACTATTAAAATGATTCATTTAGAAATTGGGGGAAATATTTATTCCAATGTAAAAAGCATTATAATGTAGTCTATTAAACAAAAATTTAGCATAAGAATCATCATTTTAGAATCGATTTCCTTCTATCCAACCCCGTAATCCCAACGAGATTTCTTCTTCGAGTTGTATGGAGTTCCAGGTAGCAGCATCCTGATAATCTGTGATCTATTATTCTTTGCACCACTTATGAAGTATTTCTGCTATCTCGATTGGTGGTGTTTTCAGTGTAGAATTACTCTAAACGCGGATTCAAATGAACTCAAGGCTATTGTTTTCACAATTGCAAATCTCTTACTATTGTCAAAGTAACGTGTCATAGCAATATCAAGCCACGCAGTGAGATCCTCCTATATTCTTTGATTCATATGTCATTAAACGTAACTTATACTCTATGAAACAAATGATAAGTTTAAAATTCAATGTCATTTAGAGGCCATAAATACTCATAAAAATTCAATTATCATTAATTGGTTAAATTTCTATCCAATTTTAATATAATATTTTTATAATATTATATTACCATGTAATTGTATAGACATACAATCTTTATAAACAATCATAAAAATAAATCAGTTCATGCAAAAAAATTAACCATGGCCGAAAACATAGTATACCAAAAACCACCTACATTTTGTTAAACTTGTGAAAAATCTTCTGTAAATAATTATTTTATCCCTCTGAATAGAGTTTTATAATATATTTGGATGAGTAAAATTATCATTTTTTTTATATACTAAGTTTTTAGTCATGGTTCAACGAGACAAAATATTCAGGTAATATACCTCATTTATCAACCGAAGTTTAACTCATGAGATTATTTGGATTTACATAAATATTTTCAGGCAATTAAATGGACTTTAAGAAAAATTCTACAATTAAGTAAAAGCTTAGTTGTAGAAGAATAATTTCTAATTTTCAACTAAATGCCAGACGTAAAATTAGATATATTGTGTTATCATAGTGTATAAGATTATATTATAGTATGACACAAATTATCATTTTTTAATTTGAAATATATATATACTATTGTGTTTCAATATATATTTTATTTCATAACAATATATATTTTATTTTATATAAAATCATAAACTTCAACATATACTTCAATTAAAAATCAATAATGATTTTTAGGCCCCAATTGATAGACCCCATTCCAAGCCCCATGAGGTGACAAGTTTGAAATACCTATATTACCCCCTCCCTAATTAATCGTTTTAGTATAACTCTCGAGGTAGTTATGATTTGTGATATCTTTCCGTTTTTGAATATTTTTTTTCAATTTGACATCCAAAAAATTCACGATTTTCTATTTCTGATTTATGAATGATCGACTGATAAGAAAAAAAATATGAATTTCATTTTTTATTCAGATCTGGTTGGTGTATACGAGGTGAATTCATTTTTTTTCTCTGCGATCTGATTCTGGTGCAAACAGAAATTGATACATCCAAGTTAAGTTTTTTCAGATAAGAAAATAACAATATTTTATGATTTTTTAGTTTTCAGATGGATTTGAAAACAAACATCGAATTTTATTTTTGTTTCAGTTCGATCGGTGGAGAAAAGAAAATTTTGATTCATTTAGTTTTTTTTATGACCAGTTTGTGGTGCAAACAATGAATCTATTCAGGCTAATCCTTTTTCAATCTGAATAAATTATATTGATTTTGATTTTTCGTCATTCATTTGAATCATCATATATATGTATTGAATTTGAATTTAATTTTAGATTCAGATACATGGCCTGTATCTTGATTTATATGAATTGTTGTGTACCAGGTATGATCTGTACAATCATTTTATGATTGTGTATTTGTGTATAATTATGCATAATATGTCATTCATGATATTTTTTAACTTTGTATTAGCATTATTCAACTCATTCAAATTTAAGATTTTCAAATACAGTGTACATTCACTTGTATGGAATGTGTATTTGATAATTCAAATTCCAGATACACCTGTATCTGAATTTGATATCCAGCCCATTTTGAAGGTTTTTATTTATATTTACATGGATTTAATTAATGTATAGCTGATTAATATCTAATTGCTTATTATATTGTTGGTATTTTGAAGACCTTTATGAATTTTCTGTACAGTGCTCAGTAGCATGTAGATCATAATTGTACATTTGGATTTTCAGATACATTATTATATCTTAATTTGATAATATGTGGTTGATATTCTAATTTTTCTCCAGGCAGCGATGGTAATTTTATGGAGGAAACATGCGAAGACTTAATTCATTTGGACGACATCAATGATTCATGTTCTGTGGAAACCAGTTTGTCGAATGAATTATTTGTTGTTGCTGGTCAGCAAAATGTATATGAGATGCAACTTATTTTTAAAATTTTGAAAATCGCGGCAACAAAAGAAGCTACCGTGAAGCTTTAGAAACAAGTTGATGAACATGGTTGATCAGCATGTTTTATACAAAAATTTCAAATACAGTTGATTTAGATACATAAAATGTTTACAAAAATATTGACATTTTCATCAAGAGATTCAGATGTGTTTTATAGTACATGAGTACAACATTTCAAATACAGTTGAGTATTCCAAATTATAAGTTTGAAGATATTAATACACTATGCATTTTGATTCACGGCACATACAACTTCTTAATAGCATGTAATGTGACTAATGAGATCTCTATTTCTACATAATTGCTTCAGATTCAGATATATTTGGTTAACAGGTTTTCAGATACAAATACAGTTAATTCAGATACATACATTATTTACAAAAACATTACGATATTTTCATCAAATCAATATATTCTAATCATCAAATATAAGATAATAATACATGATCTATATTTATGACATTTCAAACATTTCATTTGGTTATTTTCAATTGCTCATTCAATCAGATTTTGTTTTATTGAATTAAAAAACAATTGAATATTATATACATTTTCAGATACATGTCTCTGACTTATGTATTCGATCATCATTTTTGTTTCCTCAGAAAATGAATTGTGTAAATGAGAAACTATAAAACAATTGAAGAATGTCAATTTTTTTCTTTAATCTAGATACACTAATAGACAAAAACAATGCACCAGAAACAATTTCGTTATATTAAGAGATTTAGCACATGCTTCCAAACCTTAAAAAAAATTCAGATTTGTTTGGATTCAAATACATGTATCTGAAACACTGATTTCAAACCAATATTTTTTTGAATTTCAGATGCACGTATCTGAAACACTAATTTTTAAGTGGATATTAACAGGAGACAGAAAACGAAAGGGAATCGTTTCATATTTAATTTTAAAAACCAGATATTTTGTCTTATAAGAAGTGCAAAAAACTAATCTAAATTGATCTGTTTATATCGCATAAAAAAAAACCGCGACGGTGAAGTTTCGATTGTGACAAGAAATCTAACATTTTTTCGTCATTGTTGACGATCTGTCTGGAAAGAAATTCAGATGATATGAAACTCTTCAATTTTTATTTTTTTTTATTCATATGGTTTCCTAAGTTTTAAATTACCCAGATAACAACACTGATTAAAAATTATATGATTTAATTAAAAAAAACTATAATTGGGGCTAGAAACAAATAAAATATTTGAAATTAGTTTTGGTTGGGGTGCGCCAGGCCCACGCAGTAGTGCAACACAAAGGCGACGCTCGAGTGGACCCCCAGTGGCAAGCCACCGGTTGATGAGCCTACTCTCCCATCAAAAATTAATTTAATATCATGTGACCCGATGGGCCACGTATCAGATATTAAACTGATAAGAACAGATACTACACTTGATCTTAGCCAAAAGGCCGAGAAAGGTATGAGTTGTCAACATGTCCCGTGCCCTTCTTTTATAGCCTGTCATTCACCGAGCATCATTTCTCATTGTCGATGTGGGTCTAAATAGAATCACCGAAAAACCTATCAGTAAATATAAACAATCCAACCAAAAGAAAGGATAGCCGAGTGAGAGGTTCTCCCATCTCCCCGTCTCCATATTTGACAAGCGCGCGCGCGCGCGCAAGCGAGAGCGAGAGCGAGCGAGGTAGGCGAACAAGATGATAACGATGATTCAAGTCGCTCCCCAAGTCGCCAACTTTTATCCAACACGAAAGGCTGAACCATCGCGAACGCTTCTTCTCACCCGCGCGTGCTCTTCCCTCTCCCGCTCTCACAGGTTCCTCTCCTCTTTGTCCTCCAGTTATTGGAGCTACTCACAAGAAAATGAACAAACAAAGTCGAATTGGGTTGGTGGTTTTTGATTTAGGTACGCTGTTCTTGGAGCTGGATTTGCGGGACTCTCCGTTGCTTGGCATCTATTAGAGGTCCTCTCACTTTCATTTCACTCAAGTGTGGATTACGTTTTTCGGAAAATGTTAGGAACAATCATTCCTGCAGTCACTTTTGTGGTACTGATATGTTTTAAATTTTTTCAAGGTAGTATTTTTATCTAGTGAAGTACATGATTTAACAAAAAATGAAGTATATACTTGAATAAATTGAATGCACACTTTTGTGTATTTTTTCTAATCGAGTATATACTCGGTTAGCGAATCTATATACTTGATTAGGACTGCAGTAGTGACCAAGTGTATTGGCACATTTATGTTTTGAAATGATTTTCCATCTTTTTTCAAACCTTAAGTTGGATGTAATAGTTTCAATACAGTAGAAGTGCTTTTTGTGCAACAAATATCGTGTGAAAATTCAACTTGCACTCGACACCTCAATGGGTTGCTAACATGCCCATGAATTCCAAGACCCATGAGAAATATTGTTTGGAAAATGGAATTGATCTCCGCCTTAGTTGGGAAAATAATAAAGAAAAGTAACCCATATGGGGTTGTCTCTTTGGCTAGAGTTATGGATTTGCTCCCCCAAGGCTTACTTGACACTCAAGGTTTGTGAGTGATTATGTGCATCTAGGATTGCCTCACCTAATATTAAAGTTCCGCATCAACAAGTCGCACATCAATGAATGTAATATTTCTATAAATATGATTTTTTTTCCTTGTAGATTTAAAATTGGGGTGCTTATGATAAGTTATTGGTTTGGAGGACTCGTATTTCTGGCCTCTTTTTATTGCTTATGATGGGGAAAATGATTTCTAAATTTTTGGTGGGCCTCTGGGGGGTGCTTGGATTGCACTCTGCATGTATATAATAGCATACATACTATGGATATAGGCTCCTGTTTGCATTTTATACCTTACACATATACATGTATCTTTGTGTCGGTCTGTGCGTGTGAACATGCACATCATTTTGTGCTTTGTTTCTATAAATGACAGTTGCCTGCTTGGATGATTATTCTAAAATCACTGACAAATTTTGCATTTCAGCATAGTCCAAGAATATCACTGATAATTTCTATGTTTCAGCATAGTGCAAAGGAGTCACACGTGTGCATCGATATCTTTGATGAAATCGGAATAGGAGGTGGTGCGTCAGGGGTTGCTGGAGGCCTCATTCATCCTTATTCCCCTAAAGGTGTATATATTTTATCTTTAGTTTATAGTAGGAGAGTTTTACATTTAACAAGGGGTAGCTTCTAAGAATGATACTTGAGCCCTCAGCATTTGTCAAGCTATATGAAGTATATAATTTAGCTAAATTCTTGGCTGGTGGTTGATTTACATCATTTCATAATATTTAAGTGTGATACGAGTCCATGGTATATATTGGCAGCCAAACTTTTATGGAGGGGTGCTGAATGTTGGAACGAGTGTTTGAAGTTATTAGGCATTGCAGAAGGACATGATGGTGCATGCACTTTAGACCAGGATGCTTATAATTTAGCACATAATCCTGAAAAACAAATAGTTTGGAAAAGGTTAGTGTTCATGCTGTATGTATATCCACAATTTATTATATATGTCATAAGTTATGGAAATCTATGTCAGAGTCATGATAATAACTTTTGCCGAATATAAAAATATATCTGTTTGCTTGTTTTAAATCTTATAAATACGTGCTTACTACATAGGAAAGATATAGATGGATAGATGCTTTGGGGATGCCATCCATGCATCTTTTTACTTGTATGCAGCAATTACTTATGTCATTTACTATTAATGTAAATAGTGAGTAGTTATATCTTGTATGCTGCAATTGTATGTTTGGCACCATGCATCAGTTTCATTGCACACTCTTTATGCATGTTTCTGTGTAATAAGTCAGTCCATGTGCATCGGGCTTAATTCTGGTAACACTTTAAGTTATAAATGATCACAGATGTTTGATGCTAAATATGACTTTAAATTGCTACATATTTTGACAGATTCCAATCAATATGTAAAAATTATTATTATGATATTTTCATAACTTGAGAATCATGGTAGAGCCAATTCATCCTTTTCTTATGGATGATTTTCATCGTACATGTGCAATTGTCGGTATTCATAATGGCAGTCTGTATTGCTACCATTTATAGCCAGCTGATTTTCATGATAATCTCCCAGGGGAATCTTAAGGCCTGCAACAACAACAAAAAATGCAGACATACTGAAAGAGGTATATTTTATTAAACACTATTTGCAGTAATCATGATGAATTTCTATTTGGGGATTTTATAGGATCAATTCCTTGTTGCTTTAAACAATAGAATGCTAGGAACTGCTCTGGAGTCTGCACAATAAAAGTCATAGACAAGGATGCTGCTCAAAAGCTTGTACCTGAAATATGCCTGCCTCTGGATTCTGCCATTTTTATGCCCTCAGCAGTTAATATCCATCCAAAGCGTTATCTTCAGGTAATTGTGATCTTATCCTGTATACAAAGGATCCTTTTGTCCTGTATCATTTTTCTATAAAGCTGCAGATAATTTTGACAAAATCCTTTTTTTTTATGTCATCATTTATTTCTTAGGCACTGTTTTTAGCATGTCAAAAATTTGCATCAAGAAGTGAAGGAAGAGAAATACATTTGTTCAAGAAACCCATTAACAGCCTCCTTGAACTAGCAGGTTTATTTTCCACTTGTGACTTTTTACATTCATGTATTTAGAACAAACTGTCTAGGTTTTTTTTTTTCTGTCTTGAGATGTGAAATTTGGCCCTCTTTCTTTTACACACACTGGCCATTTTCAGGACTCATACAGGACTTTTTCTTATTGCCCAAGCACCTTTATCATAACTCCAATTAATGGTTTCCATGATCCTGCAATATGCAAGAGCACTCTAGATGATGACCTTTTTGCATGTGAAATTTGTCTGAATAAAATGCAAATACTTCTATCATATGATGAGGTCAAACTTGCACGTTGATGGTAGATGACATCACATAACTGATGAGACGCGGTCTTTGTTCACAAGATATGAAGTGTGAAGCATGTATGACCAAAGGTTTTTGGTTTTCAATAAAGTTCTACCTGGGGACCTAGTGTTCCTGATTAAAC
The DNA here is from genome assembly GCA_030737845.1 of Acorus calamus. NCBI lineage: Eukaryota > Viridiplantae > Streptophyta > Magnoliopsida > Acorales > Acoraceae > Acorus > Acorus calamus. Next base: position 19,688,230 of record CM060859.1, on the reverse strand, counting down.
CAACCAGAAAGGATAATTCTACAAGAAAAGTGGAAGGCTAGATAAGATGTTTGTGCAATGAGTTTCAGTAAGTGATAAGTATATAGAATATGTTGGGGATGTTGAAAGGAGGATGTTCTAACAAACTAGGATGGGTGTATCTTGAACATGTCATTCAGGAAGCTAGATTAGTTGTAAGTTAGTTGTTTTTGAATGAGATAAGAGGAACTTAAGCAATTAGAAATATGAAATAAATTCCATGATGCACTGAACCACCTCTTCATGGGTTGGAGGTAAACTTTCTTCATCAAATGGTCTTGAGTTCGACCCTTTCTGATAGGAGAAGATTTAATAAGAAAAACAAAAACACTTATTTACTAGAAAAATTTCAATGATTGAGGGGCAAGGGTTTATTGCTTTCAGAAGTTGGTAGGCTAGAATTACTTAAGACAGTACTAAGCAGCTTTCATTTGGTCAGCAGGTTTGTCCATTCACCATAAGACTCAGAAAAGCAAGTCCAGGTAGCAGCCAAAAAGCTCATCATGTTAGTTGGAGTACCATATGTATTCAAGACAGGAATCAGGCTGCATTAGGGATAAGGCTTTGGGAGTTGGCTACTAAAAAGTCTTTGTGACAGTGAGATCAGTAAAAAGTACATAAAAAACAATTGCATTAGGGAAGTGGAAGCTTCATCCTCAAGTTCTTATACCCGGAAACATACAATCAAGCATTGAGTATGGATTAAACCCAGAACATATATTATCTTGAAAGGAGGGATATTAGCATGTGGCCTGACCCCTGCTTGTCGGGGGGTGAGAAGGGGTGGGGGTGCCTCAAAGCAGCAGTGCTGGACAGAACTTTTCTTTATTAGGGGCTTGTGCAGAGTGCCAAGCTATCTGGTTACACTTATGTCTTTTAAATGAGGTGTACCTCTTGAAAGAAAGATTCATTTTGACTTACACCTGTATTTTGCTATAGAGGATGGTGGGACAGAAGCTTTCCCTGGCTAAGGAATTACTTATCTTTGTAAATCACTATATCCTTGTGCATTTTGCACCCCATATAAACATATAAACAGCTACTAAGATTAAGTTTAAATGATGTTCCAGTCCAGCATTCATATTGATAGACATGTTCTCTGACGCATAATCTTAAATTATTGAGCCTTTTCTCTCTACATATACTTGTGAATTCTTTCATTATGCATTGAAATTTGAAAAATCCGAGCCTTTCATTAACCATAATCAACATTTACAGGGGAATATACATCAGTAATTATTTGTCTTGGTGCCAAAGTGGACATGCTTCCAGAACTCTCAGGAAAGCTTCCACTGAGGCTGTGCAGAGGAGTTGTTGCTCACCTACAGCTACCAGACAATACAAGGTACCAATAACACTATCTCTTGAGTCATCCAAAATATGTTATCGACTTCCTTCTCATGTTTGAATTGTCATATTTTCAAACCCCCCTCTCCAGATCCGAATACGGTCCAAACAGCCCTTCCATCTTGTCCAATGCTTGGCTCGCCGTTCAAGGCTCACGGAGCATGGTCATGGGGGCAACATGGGACTGGAAATCGAGGGACTACTCCTCAACTGTATCGGCGGAGGAAGCTTTGATGGCTCTCGATGAGTTGTTGCCAAAAGCATCTACCGTGTACCCGTGTTTATCAAATTGGAGATTCGTCGGAGCAAGTGGAGGCCTGAGGGCCATGCCACCGTTGACTGCGCTCGGTTCAGTTCCGCTCTTGGGATGTGTTGATGATATCGTCGGAGAGCAGTCAAGACATCAATATTGGTTGGTGGGAGGGCTTGGCTCACGAGGCCTGCTTTACCATGCAATGATGGGGAAATTGACAGCGCAGGCTGTGATTTCTAGAAATGAAGATGTGATCCCTTTTGAATTGACCTCTTGGAGGAAAACAAAGTGAAAATACTGATTGTTTGTGCATGATCCACACATTACTCTGTTTTTTGCCACATAAATGAATGATGGAATCTCTGTAGTGATGCAAGTTCCATGTATGAACTTTATAGAACACATCTCGGCCAAAATTGACATTAGATTACAAGAACACTGAGTGCATAAATGGCCAGTTTGAACCTATTGTACAAGTCAACAGAAGCAGCAGGTGATGCATATCATGTGATATTAGATGGATCAAATGTAAAAGGTGTTCAAGCAAATTCACACTACACATGAGAGAGAAACTAATAAATATTTCTTCCCCATTTTCAGATGCTCGTCCACATATAAATCTGACCACCACTAGTGGTGCTGGCCAGAGTTCCGTGCCTATATGGGTGAGCTGCGAACCTACATGGAATTGCAGTCATCAAAGGGCTTTCCATGGCTTTGGTTGTCTTTTTAACTGTGGAAATGACATCCACAGCTCTTTTCATGTTGCCCACGAAGACATATGAATCATCCCAACCCCATATCACTCTGCACCAAACATATATATACACACAAGTCAGGTGAAAGGTTTTGTAACCTCGAAAAGACAAGCACAAGAGCATTAAGAAGAGACGTAACCTCGAAAGGCCAAAAGCAAAAGAACATTAAGAAGAGACGAGGTAATAAATATAACCACTTGATGAATATTGATTCTATAGTTCCTACAAGATGACCATATCATGAAAAGAAGTGGACGTTGAATATAAATAAAGCAGTTCATTAAGATGCCCTCATATCAATGCATGACCGTGAGGGATTAATTTCCCAGGCCTGATGATTTACTTCAGAATAGAAAAATAACAACGGAGCATGATTAGTTCATCAGGAGAAATGCTTTGAATACATGAAAGCAGCGAAACACACATTCCTTTAGCATATAAATGATTTGCTTGATCGAATGTCTCACACACCCCAGCTTATGGCAGGTCAACAGCAAAACACACATTTCTGTAGCATATATGTCACATGACTCTACCAACTATTGGATAAGAAATCATTTGCAAGGGCATCACTATATTCGATTTTTCTGAGTAATCTTTCATTTTAAATTTGCAGGAAAAACTTGTGAACGGCATGAAATACATCCAGGAGAAAATGTGCCAAAGTAAATCGACTTAAACAACATAGAATCTCAGAACTCTTGGTAACTTCTTACAATTGGTGTGGATAAGATAGTCCTCCAGGAATCACATTAGCACTTGTCTGCTTTTTTTTTCAGTGAAGAATTTAATTTTACAGCCAACCCCAGTATAGCAAACACTCCAATGGTTCTACCATACACTACATACATATGATTACCATAAAGCATTATGGGCCAACTGAAAAAAGCATGCATCAGAAATCATACCTGAACGATGATAGCCATCTTCCAGTTTGATTATCATGCCGAATCATGGATACATCCATGAAGTTATCACCACTCAGTATTCCGATTCTGTTATCAATACTGCATCAAGTAATTGAAGAGGACACCACATTAAACTGAGATAACCACCAATTTACTTGGTTAAGGTGCAATACAAATAATAAAAACAGGCAAAAAGATGAACAATCTAGCCTCAGGAAAGCTTACAGAAATCCTGTTATTACTTAGAATGCACACAATAAGATTTACTGAAGTAACTGCTCCTGATCATTGATGGGGAAGTCATGTATCATATATCAACTTAATTTATCAAGCATTTGAGTTACAAATTGGAAATAAATGCCCTATGAGAAGAATTATGTTATCATGTAAATTAACTATAGTAATGACAGATGCAAAATTATTAATCCTTTAGTCATTAATTCTTCAGGTTTTTCTTAGTGCTTCAAGATAAAACGTCACTGACTGACATTGTTGCAACAGTTGTTCACCATGTTTTGAGGTACAACATCACAATTCCTGGCATTGACGCCAATCCAGTTTCCAGTAGTAAATTCAACGATTGAACAATTAATCTTTCCTCTTACCTTCTTTTCATTATCCTCAAGTGTGAAGACATATAACATCACGAAAGCAGTAGCAGGCATATATTATGGACCATAACATAGTCCTGGGTCTTAGACATCCATCAATAGCCCAAGCCCGAAAACAAAGATAGCCAATGAAGGGAAAATAAAAAGGAGAATAGAAAAAACCAAAGTGAATAAATGCATGCAGGGATAGAAGCTTATTACCAATGATGAGAAAATCAAGGGGAAAAGAATTGGTAAATCAAAGGTAACTCATGCAGCTAGAAATCTAGAGAAGAGAGTATACAGAGCACCCAGGGCAGTCCTCATAGCAAACTTGCCAAACACGACAATGGTAAATGATAGAGACCCTCGCTTCATCTTATTAAAACATAAAATTATAGTCTTCATTTTCATAAATCACATTACTAAATATGAAAATCACAAACCTCGTTGTTGCAAGACAGCTTCCACTAGGTGAGAAATACGCAGAGTGAACAGCCTTCTCATGCTGATGAATCCTCAGGCTTGCCGGTCGATGATTGCTAATTTTTCGCAGATCCCATATGCAGGCCGTTCCATCTGTTGAACTTGTAGCCATCAAGTTGGCATTACAAGAACTGAAATCTATTGTGTTGATCCTTTTTTCATGCAAGCTATATGATGACAAGACTTTTCCTGCTCTTTCATCCCAAACCTTCAACCCTCCTTGACCCTCACCAAAATATACATTTGTCTCTAGCGGTCGTTGGGAAAGGGAGTAGATGGCATCATCACCAGAATATGACATATTAAAGGTCTCTTTTTCTACATCCATTGAACGGATGAACCCATCATAGCTGCTTGTAAGGACCTGCAAGTATCACATGGAGAGCTTAAAGTACAGTTCAATGAACCCCATGGATTCAATGCCTAGTTGAATCAGAAGAGAAAAATATTTAAACAAAAAAGAAAGAAAGAAAACCCCAAGTGTAAATGTCTTGAAAGCGTGCAAAACACACAGTTAATTCGAGAGGAAAAATAACAGTGATCGCAAAGTTCTCATACAAAAACACAAATCAGAACATAGGCAGACTGCTGCCAGTTTGACTAAATGCAATCTATATCATGTTTGGTCCATGTTTGGCTCATAGGGGCTCATTCCAAATTGACCCGGGCTGAGTGTGTTTTCTCCGGGCCTTAGCCGGCTCCCTCTTCCTTCTTTTTTCCGGGGGACTGGTTTGGAGGGGTTCACAGAGCTTGTCTGACTATGTCCTCCATTGTTTGTTAATAGTATTTCTCCTCCCCTTCTCTATTCTCCCCCTCTAGCTATCTTGCTATGTTTTTGGGGCAAGATTTCGAACTTTGTAACTACATGATATATATTATATAGTCTACTTTTCACCTAAAAAAAAGGACTGCTTGAACATAACTGTCAAACTGTGCCAACAGCAACAATCAAAGCTCTAAAGTCTAAAAAGTCCAACAATGGATTCAAGAATAAAATAAAATACACAAAAAATACGAGATCTTCAATCCATTGCATTAGACATCTGCAATCATTCGAGACAATAAAAAAGGAGCTGATAAAATAAAAGACTTTCTATCCGAATCTTTCAATAAAATCAAATAATTCCTCGTTTACCTTCGACAAGGAGAACGGTTGAATCGAAATCCCAGACACCGGCGACGTGTGCGGATCATAAAGGTAGACCCCATCATCATCAGCGTCGTCACCACCGTCCAATCCACGATCGACATCCCAAAAACTGACCTTCCCTAACTTGCTCCCCACAGCGACCACCCTCCGATCAACAAACGGAAAGAACTGCACAGTCATGATCCGCCCCGAAATGATTCTCGCGACATGCTCGGGTTCCAACTTCAGCGATCTCAGATCCAGGGGACCGTCAGTGCTGCTCATCCTCTTCGGCGGACTCAACGGGGCGTTCTCGCACATACGGGCGACCGTCTCGAACAGACGGCGGTCTTTTCCAGGGGCGTTACTCGACGCATCTCGGATGGTGAGAGAGGGGGATTTCGCCGGAGATGGCGGAGGAGGAGGAGATCCTTTGGCGGCGGCGTCGGGAGGGATGCCGCGGGCACGGAGGGACCGTCGGATGACGACGGGGGCTTTGTTGTTCTTCTCCGGGGAGTGTCGTTTGAGCGGTCTGATCTGGGGCTTCAGGCGCTTGATGGAGGAGGAGAGATCGGCGGCCTTGTGTTGGAGCATCAGAGATGCGATCATCTCGTCGTTCCGCTTTATGTTCTCGAGCCGCTTCCGCTCGTACTCCGTTAGGGTTTTCGACGCCATTGGAGACTATCTGAGGGAGAGTGCTTTCTGTGATTTTTTTTTGGGGGGAGGGGGGGGGGGGGGGTGGTTGGGAGGATGTAATGGCTTTGTAGATAGAAGAGGCGGGAAGAAGAGAGAAGTGGCGGGAAGAGACACGGTTATGCCACGTGGCTAGAGAGAGCCGGTTTGCGATCTTATTAAAGGTTGATATCCATCAGATTCAAATTTCAAACAGTTTGGTTACCAAAGTTTTGGATGCATATTAATGTTCAAATTCAATTTTATTTTAGAACCGATACGATTATTGTTCAGATAACTCACATATGTAGAATGGTTCGTATGATATATTAAAGATAGGTGTTTACCTCAATCATGGAAGGCTACCTTTATTTCACTTATTCCAAAGGTCCCCAACCCAATGAGGATTACTGACTACCGATCAATCAGCCTCTGCAATGTTTCATACAAATTGCTGAGCAAACTGTTGGCCAACCGTCTTAAATTGGTGCTTCCAAAACTAGTCAGTCCTGAACAAGGTGCTTTCATTCAAGGCCGATCAATACATGAGAATATCCTCCTCACTCAGGAAATATCGCACTATCTCGGACATCGTAGAGGATTCAATGCTCTTATGCTAGCCAAGATTGATCTCGCACGAGCTTATGATTCAGTTCAGTGGGGGCTATTGTACAAATCTTTACAGCCTTGCAATTCCCACCACGATGGATTCGCTGGATGAAGGGATGCTTTGAAAATGTCCCTTTCACAGTCTTAGTTAATGGCTCACCAACTGAATGGGCAACAATGCAAAGAGGGATAAGACAGGGTGACCCATTGTCCCCTTATTTATTCACATTGGTCGGCGATGTTTAGTTAAAATTATTTCATCGAGTCACTCGACTGGGGACCATTCATGGCTATGTTCCTACACTGCGTCGGCACACAGATGTCCAGCTTACACATTTATTGTACGCAAATGATCTTCTCATTGTCTCACCAGCTCGTCCAGCTCAATGTGCAGCCATTCAAGATATATTACATCAGTTCACTCAGTACATTGGACTACAGGTCAATTGGCAAAAATTTTCTCTGCGCTTCTCTCCCACAATTCCTCCTCGATTCCACCGATGGCTGTCCCGCATCTTGCGAATTGGTCGAGCAACGACACTCTGGCATTATTTGGGAATTCCGGTTCATCGATCTAGGCTTCCTCTAGGATCTATGCAACAATTAGTCGATCACATTGGGAGAGCACTCCAATCTTGGAGGGCGTCCACACTGTCTGCAGCTAGGAGACTCACAGTTGCCAAAGCTGTACTCCAAGCAAGTCCGGTTCATGCTTTATCCTCAACTCCGATATCGCGCTGGGTTACAGATCGACTTGATCAGACGGTCAGAGCTTTCCTTTGGCACAATGGGCATCAATTCAAAGCGGTCCATCATGTTGACTGGGATACTGTATGCACAACTCGGTCTATGGTGGTCTTGGACTCCGACGCGCAGCGGATATGCAATGGGCATTGGTGGCTAGAAGAGCTTTCCTTTTAGTATCAAATACTCACTCCTTATAGCATAAAGTTCTCTGTTCTAAATATAACTGGGACAGTAACCCGTGGACTTTCCATGTGCCGCGACGATCATCCACGGTGTGGCGTCTGATGTCTTCGGGCATGAAGGAGGTTCGCCTGCATACTCGACTCTTGGGGGCTCCACATCACCAGGTACACACGTTGGAGCATCCATGGTGGTCTTCCATTCCATTTAATCGGTTACCGATTGAAACTAACATGTTAGCGGATAGTTCCTCTATGATGTTGTCCCATTTTTTATATGCGGATGGCTGGGACTTTGCAAAATTGTGTGACGTGTTCCCCCCTTATTGGGCGCAAGCTATTCAGCACAGTATGACCCCAGAAGTCAATCCAATGGCAAGCTCTTGGTGGTGGGATAATACCTTGAATGGAGCAGCCCATACTGTTGAAATTTATCAGCAGATTCGCCTTGAGATTCCTTCTCTACATCGTCGATAATGGCGGGAGATATGGCACTATCCAGTCTTTTGCAAAGTGCAGTTCTTCCTATGGCTCCTTGCTCGCAATCGGTTCCCCACTCAGGATTCATTACACCGCCATGGAGTCCCAATTCCACTTCACTGCCCCATGTGTCAAACTTCGGAGGAAACTTCGGTTCATTTGTTCCTTCAATGCTCTACAACAAATCAATGTTGGCAACAATTACAGTTTCAATTTATTCCACCAGCAGTGCTTTGGAATGATACAAAATGGCTAACTATGTTAACACATAAAGGATGGGGAATCGGTCCTCAGCGCAAATGGAAACGGGCTTTGTTTGGTTTTGGCTTATGGCAGATATGGCGCCTACGGAATGCTCGTGTTCATAGGAATCCAAAAAATCCCAATAATCAAAATGATTCATCAGATTCGGGTGCATACTCGCGAGGCTATACTTCATAGAGTTGCTCATCCTATATTTTTCCCTCCCGCTCAACATCATTCTCCTCTGCTTCCAATGCATCAACCCCATACTCAGCCACTAGTATTGTTAACGGATGGGAGCGTCTCACCAATTACTCGGGCAGCAGGTTGGGCGTATATACTCCTACAGCAGTCTCCTTTTCGTATCATTTGTCGCAGGTTGTGACTGGTGGTGTTATTCCTCTCCATTACAAGCAAAGGCGCAAGCCATTGTGGATGGTCTTATTGCGACTACATAGCTGGGATACAAAGAAGTTATGATGTGCACAGATTCCACGACAGTGATCACCCTCTTCACTGACCCTGAGCCCAGGTCTCCACACTTGCATAATTTGAAGGATCAATGGCAACAACATGTCCATGCCATGAGTCAAGTTTATTTTAGGTTGACCCCCCAACAGTATTTGGGTGCAGTGTATGCACTCGCTAAGCAGGCTAGAGTATCTCATGTTACTCGATATTCTATATCGTTACAGGATTCGTTCATGCGAAAATGTTTGTCTACTAAACAGGACTCGTTCAGACTGTTAGTCGATGAGTGGCTACTAGCCACTGGTGATTATCTCCAAATCAGCTGAGGAGATAACACATTTTGCTTTGTTAGTTTCAACGGAGCCTTGTAAACCAAAAAAAAGAAAGATAGGTGTTTGTTATAATAAAAAAATAATGGTTAAAATCATGACTCACATTTTAAGATAATGATTAACATACAAAGTAATTAAATTTAAATAGTATATAATACAAACACATAATTTTATAATATATTTTTTCAAAATAAAAATATTTTAATATTTATATCACATTCCAAATATTTTGATATCAGGATCTTTTTTTAACAAGTACAAATTGATACCAATTGATATGAAGTGTGACTTCATACCAAATGATATGAATACAAATGTGTGCCAATTGGTATAAATTTTTTAAAAACCATATGAATTCATACCAATGATGCAGATGTATATTGAATAATTGACAGACTTAGGGCCCATTCGAATGAGTTTAGATAGATTCTGTGTTTGAAAAGTTAAAATTTTCAAATTCAGATCCAAACACATTTTCAGCGTTAGACTATCTCCTCTTTTTTTAGACCTAAAAATCTTGCGATTAAAAATATAATAAAACAACGATTTTCAAAAATTGAGTTTCACAATTTTAACATTTCAAACTCATCCGAACGCAGTCATGCCAAAAGCTTGATTTTGGTGTTTATACACGATGAAGCAACCATGTTTCTCTGTCGTGCATAGAATGAAAGTTTTGATCAAACAAATAAATATCAAACTATAATAACATTACATGTTTATCAGTCTTTCTTGATAGTGAGGTCTGCTGACAGCTTCTGACTTGCTGTTCTGTCTAAAGAATGTTTTGAACTCTCACTGCTCAAATAATGCTGAGGGTTGTCACTTGTCAGGCTTTGCGAAGGATGACCCGTCTTTCTCGCTTGTACTCCACTTCTTCTCTTTGGTGCATAATCAACAAAGCTCTTCTCACCTGGAACAGTTAGCATGTCAATACACTGATCTCATAAAAGTTGATATAAACATTCATGCCCTCTCATGTGCATCTTACAATTGACTCGTTCAATCCCATTCTTGTGAGCTCATCGATCAGTCGCCTCTCTGATATATGGCTACCGATCCCCACCCTTCTCTTAATCTGCGCCTCCGCTTGCTGTTAAAGCAAATTACAAGCAATAAGGCATCTGAAAAAGATAAAATAAACCTGGAGAACATGGACACGTGAGATCAGTTTTGCGCTGTGTACAAACCTTTATTTCGTTTGCCATCTCACCAGTCAAGTTCATGTGCTCATTGATTCCGGACCGTGCTGCATCCATTGTAGAGACATTGAACAGCCTGTATGCCTCTTCAACTTGCTCTTCAGTTGCAGATTCAGACCTGATTATCAAAACAGGCTGACAATTATCAAGGAGGACAATGCAATTCATCTAGTGTGATCTGGGCTGGGTGTGTGGGCCTGGGAGATGGTCTCAAAGAACAAGGTGTTGCTGTAGTCAAAGTGGATAGGGATGGTCCAAGTGCCAATGTCATCAGTTCAATATGAACATGAATAATCAACAAAGGATGATGGTGGCCTTGAGTATTATAACTTTCACAATTAGAAAAGATCCTTTTTACAATATGCAAGAAATATTATTGAATGGTCTCGAAAAAATTATTTTCTCGGCAAACATAGTACTTACAGTCTCATCTTTGCTAGCGCCTCACTTAACCTGACTATAGCTTCCAGCTGCCTCACAGTGATTGGTATTGCAGCTGACTTTCCTGATTCATTCGCCTGTTGCTTCATTTTCTGCAAATAAACGAGAACATAAATATTTTGAACATTAATTAACAGGTGGAGAAGCACCAATCTTTAGGACTTATGACTTGTACAGGTACCTGTCTTATTTCTACATATTTACTTTTCAATGTATCAGCTGCACGTTCTGTTAACCGCGGTTTACATTCTTGACGACAGTATCCAATGTACCTGCACATGTTGAACACACATATTATGAGTAAAACAGAAATTGGCGATTTCTGAAGTATTCAATGTACCTACACATGTTGAACCCACATATTAAGAGCAGTTAACCATTGCCAGGTATTTAAAAAATTGTATATGACAGGTTGGTCTATTTTTAAATGACACCCTTTTATTTTTTCTCAGCTGTACTCTCTCATACTAGATTGTGAACTCAGACATGCCTTGAGAGGATAAAGTTAACATATTGTTTAGTTTATATAATAAACAGTAGATAAGCTAGATATAGATACCTCTTTAACCAGTTTTCCCCCTCCAGAGTGCCAGTTTCCTTGGAGGTAGCAGCAGCACCACTGGCATGGACTTTTATGATATGACTGGCTATCAGCTGAAAGTGTGTGATTATATCAGCTATAAAGTTTTTTTTAATATTTGTACAGTGCAAGGGAAAGAACCAAATCAAGCAAATAGTACCTTGTCTTGCTCATACATCCTGATATCTTTCACAATGAAGATTAGATCAAATCTAGAAAGGATTGTTGTTTGCAAATCAATATTATCCTGTGCAGTCTGGAAAGGAAAGATTGGCAGTATAGAATTAATAACAGAAAACAACAAATAAAAAATTGGAGAAAACCGGGTTAGCTCGTTGTAACCTTGAGATCATCATAACGCCCAGATGGAGGGTTAGCGGCTGCAAGTACAGATGTTCTTGAATTGAGCACAGTCGTTATCCCTGCTTTGGCAATGGATATAGTTTGTTGTTCCATCGCTTCATGAATGGCCACTCTGTACACACAGAACTTAAGCATGTTGTAAATTGTGATCAAGGCACAGATAATGGAAGATAATAGAGCCAACTAAATCAGCGTTACTAAAATAATGATTAAAAGATATTGTTGACTAAAAATAACAGATGACCATCAGCTTCTCTGTTCAATAAATCTACCTATCTTCCACCCTCATCTTGTCAAATTCATCAATGCAGACAACTCCTCCATCTGCCAAAACCATAGCTCCTCCTTCCAGATAAAACTCACGCTAAAATCACAAGAGATAAACAAATTTAGCCAATATCAAATCATGTGCATGATCATATTTTGTGTAGCCCTTGTGTGACATCCATGGTTTGTACAATTAACGGAACTCACAGAGCTGTTGTCACGGATCACTGAAGCTGTCAGGCCAGCAGCAGATGAGCCTTTTCCTGAGGTATAAACAGCCACAGGTGCAGTCTTTTCCACAAACTTGAGAAACTTTACAAAAGAGAAGGTATTAATCAGAAAGAGCTGTTCTTTTCATGGAACTTCACATGGTTGGATAGAAAGTGTAGGGGTGCAGTATAAAACATAAGGATTGATTGTGACACCCAAAAGGACAAAATGTACAAGAGAATTCACATAAAATGACATCAGAAATAGGGTGAATTTACAGATGAACACACTACTTGTCTTAGGAATACATTATCCTTGGTTTTCAAATGACAGGCATCACAATTGGATGCAAAATGTTTCCCCTTTTAAATACACAAATATTAACCTTCAAAAGCAACTTCAATCACTCTGGTTCAGCATGCTTGATGTGCTATTTGGTTTTCATTTATCTACAGGCATTGGAGATTTATATTTAGATTTAGTGTGCTAACCTGTGATTTAGCTGTAGATGGATCACCAAGAAGTAGGACATGGATATCTCCTCTTAGTCGTACCCCATCCGGCAAAGTCTACAATTTGTAGATTCAGTTATGTTTTCCTAATGCATAAAAAATGCCATCACAATAAACATGCAATGATTTTGGATTCATACCTTCCTTGACCCTCCAAATAGTAAACAAGCCAAAGCTTTCTTGACATCACCATGACCATATATTGATGGAGCGATCATGGAGCATAATTCCCGATAAGCCTCTGGCCTACGGGCAAAATTTTTGAATTCTTCCACCTGATAATCAAAACATTATTATGCCATTCTTTTCTCTTTTTTCTTTTTTTCTTTGAAAAAGTAGACTATACCCGCAATTTCATTATAAAAACATCGAAGTACATTAGTCTGAACTTTGAAAGATAAGGAGAGAAGTAAACAGAAGAGGGGGAAAGGCAATACAAGACCAACACAGAACATGGTTGAGGGATAATCACGTAGAAGAGGGATCTACGGGTCAGGCCCTACAACCCGCCCTAAACGATAATCAAAACATTATTAAGCCATTCTTAACTATGATGAACTGAATCATTTCTTGAGGACCAGTGGATCATGATCAAGGTAAATTTACCTCTTCAGATGTGAATTCAGATGGACCACCAGAGTTTGCCCCACGGGATTGTTCAAGTCCAACAACCCTGATATACGGTTGTTTAACTCCAACAGCACTTTTTTGTCTGCACGGATCCATGTATAATGATTGGAAATCTTATCAAGCATTTCTGAGGTACAAAACCACAAGCAAAATAGTAAAAGAGGGGAGTTGTATTGAAAGACGTACGAAGCAGACGAAGCTTGAAAGACACTGTATATTCCCAAGACAGACATCCTTGTGCCAGGGGTTATCGTCTGAACAAGGTGTCTATCCACCGAAAGCATCATATTACGTGGCAGCTCCCCAGTGGGGACATCCTGTAACATAGTTAATCGAGTGTGTTATCATAAAGTCAAAATAAGGAGTTCATTGCAGAGATGAAAAGCACAAAAAGAACTCAAAGTGTCAAACCAACGCACCAAAAGAGAAAAAACTCAAACTGAAATTATTTTTCAACATATAACTTTTTTGAAAATTTCATTAAGTGCATGACTCATGAACCATTAGTACCCTCACATTCAATATCCACCAACAGCCACTTTTCCAAATTGACTAGAAAGGAGAACCAACCATGTAAACAAAGTGCAAATTAAAATGACCATTTGCTCAAGATCCAGTGTGTATGGTATGGGGGGCAATGAGAACTGGTGAAGAGTTCACATTAATAATTTCTTTTTTGGTTGAATATGGTGATGTTGGCATATTTTGTTAAATCAAACACGCACAAAAAGAATTACTAATGTATATCAAAATATTGAACAAAAAACCAAAACATGAAGAAACATGTAGCAAGGAAGTGAAAAAACTGGAAAGGAACTTGAAAAGCTGAGCATGACTATCACTTGAGAAAGCCATACAATGACAAATTCAAGGACCATGCAGAGCACTGGTAAATTTTGCTATATTGCTGACACTACCTCTGGATTCTCCTGTAATTTAAGTGTCTGCAGATCGACATATTTGCTTTTATCAGGCACCACTACCCAAGGATCTAACGGACAAGGCTCTTCCCCGGGCTACAACAAGGAACCAAAACAATGGAAAAGAAAAACATCCATTAAATCATTGATGCAGAAAAAGGCCATCTTTCAAAAGAAAAAGCAACAACAACCACCTGTGGGACATGGTCACACGATCTGGGAACAATGGCGCCGCCAAGCCCAGGCCGACACGGCACGGTCTTCACATTCTTGCAGTTCTTACACAACAGGGTCACATATGTTGCCTTGGCTTTTGTCCTTGAAGCCGCGATAACAATCCCGGCAATCTTGACAAGCTTCGACATGTACTCAGCCTACATAACAGATTTTCCTAAATATAAAAAACATTAAAATAAAAAATTAAAACAGAAACAAAAATGGGAAGATATGAAATCAAACCCCAAGAGATCGAATGGAGACGGAGTTCTCTTTGGAGGAGAGAAGGATCTGGACTTCTCCTGTGACGGGCTCCTCCATCTCCCCCGACTCGCCGGGGACCTTCGATCGCAGGCTCGCCAGGACTTCCGCCGCCGCCGTCTCAAACTGAACAATAACAATCAATCAAAAACCCTACAAAAAGGGCAAATCAGAGAGAGAGGGAGGGAGGGTGGGGACGGACGAGGGGGAGGTAATCGGCGGGGGATCTGCGGATCTTGTCAGAGAGCTCGGGGTCGAAAGCGCTGAGGTCTTCGATGGCGACGGAGAGCTCGTTGGGCTGGTCGATGAGGCGGTCGCGGTAGGGGAAGTCGCCCTTCTCGGATGTGAAGGAGCGGATGAACTCCTTGAACTTGCGGAGGGCGGAGTGGAAGGTGCCGGAGCCCCTTTGGAGGTCCCCCGCGCCCATCGGGAACTGCGCCTGGTCGCTGTAGAACACCGCGCCCTCGTCCCATCCCGACATTCTTGTCTCTCTCTCTTACTTGGGCGTCGATCGATCGATCGAACTCGGATGGGGACGTGGAGACTCTCTCTCTGGCCTCCTCTCTCTCTCTCTATTCGTTGTGGGGTGGTTTTGGCGGGAAAAAATGGCGGGAATGTGACTGGGAAGCGGAGATGGGGAATCGGTGGATCGTGCCGGGTTTTCGAGTGAGTGGAGAACGCACCGAGTTGAAGCGCTTGCATTCCCATCCGGAACCCAACGGGCCGGGCCGAACCGATGCATGGTCCAAGGGGCTTCAGATCGTCTGTGTTTTATCACAGGCTGAAATTGGTCACGTGTAATGAAAAAGGTAAATGTTTTTTCTCATTCACAGGTCGCCCCCAAAAGGATGGGATATTTTCTAAAATACCCCTAACAAATTTTCATTCACAGTCCCTTACAATATTCATTCCAAAAAATACTTCATCAATATGATGGGATCTTTTCCAAAATACCCTTAACAAAAAAATTTATTCCTAAAATACACGCCACCACATCCCACAAAATCTGATCTTTAAAAAACACATCACACAAAATTTGGAACCAACAACTTTCCCCATAAAAAAAAACTTTTCTTTTGCCTCTCATCAAAGGAAAACTATGTATTTAAAAATTTTAATTTTCAAATGTATGTTTTAATATATAATATGCTATTATAAGTTTAAATGTAAAATTTTGAAGCCCTCTCCTATGCTAAATTTATACAATTTTTTTATATATAATGTAACGGTCAACAAGTGTTACAATTTTGTGCACATAAGCAGAATTTACAAATGGTCCCACTATTGACACTAAGATCTAATTCTATGATATTTGCTAAAACTTAACATATCTGTACGCCCCATATCCATTTACAAATTTATGCCAAAAAAAATACCCAAATATCGTATTCCATAGTTATGTGTTTGGTAATATGTTTTGCCTAAAAAAAATGTTTGGTAAAATGTGGTGAAGTTTAACTCCCAACTATAACATGTATATGTAGACTTTTTATGCAAAATATTAAATGGGCACACTATTGTCCTCCATTAATGTGTGTCACATAAGCTTCCGTAATTAAATGATTTGAAGAGAAAACTCATCACTAAATTAAATAACATAGTTTACAAGAACTTAAAAATAAAAATAACATTTCACAAACTAACGATATATGGATGGACGTTTGACGAATGGACTAAAAATGAAATAGGCGGTTGATACCGGAGACTTCAAAAGAAATACGAAGAGAGGAATTGATCTAGACATGTTGACATATAAATAACTCTTCATTTATTTGATAACAATTGAATTATGTATATAAAAAAATTTATAAATTTAACATGGGATAGGGCTTCACAATTTTACATTGAAACTTATAATAGCATATTAGATATTAAAACATACATTTAAAATCCAAATTTTCAAATAAGTAGCTAGTTTTCCTATGATGAGAGGCAAAAGAAAAAGTTTTTTTCTGGGGAAAGTAGTTGGTTCCAAATTTTGTGAGATATTTTTTTACATAGGATCAGATGTGGGATGTGGTGGAGTATATTTTAGGAATAAATTTTTTGTTAGGGGTATTTTGGAAAAGATCTCATTCATATGATGGGGTATTTTTGAGAATGAATATTGTGTGAGGGATCGAGATTGAAAATTTGTTAGGGCTTTAGGGGTGTTTTAGAAAAGATCTCATCCCTTTGGGGGTGACATGTGAGTGAGAAAAAGCATTCATCTTTTTTTCATTACACGTGGCCAATTTCTATTGGGTGCTACAAGAAACCCGCCCCGGTCCTTTTAGTCAAGCCTATCAATTATCTAAAAAAAACATTTGTATCTAATCCGAATTCGTATTCAAAAATTTAGAAAATATCCGATATTCAAAAAATCTGTATTCATATCTAAAAAAATTATCTGTATCCAATAAAAAAATTATCCGTATCCGAAAATACTATTATATTGTTATTTATTTAATTACATATTTATATTTTTAGAATTAGTATGAGTTTTTTATTCAAAGTATGTAATATTTTATGTATATACTTATAATTTTATATTTTATATTAGGTAATTATTATATATTTTATATATTTCAATATTAGATATATACTTTTTATTTTTGGATATTGGATCTTTAGATATTTTAGTCATTCCATGTTTATTTTGAATTTTTGGATATTTTGGATAATTATCCGTATCCGAATCCGGATTTTCAGATTGGATACGGATATCTACTTTCAATATCCATCGGATATCGGATACGGATATTTTTTTTAATATCTAGTTCACATACGGATATAGATATAGGCATATCTGATTTGTATCCATTCGATTGACATGCTTACTTTTAGTGCTGGTACATAGTTTTTTTCACCCTTAATTATAGTCTCATGTGCGTTGATAGAAAATCACCAGAACATATACTTACAATATCGAGGTATATGCTTTGATAAAAAAAAATTACATTTTCTACAAATACATCAATGTAATTCATTAAAAGTATATGTTTTATTTTTATATAAAAACATGTATCTCATTAGGTGAGGTACACTATTTTTCAAAAGTTCAACACACGTGTATACATGAATTAAAAAAACGGTTATATTTAACATTATCCTTTAGTTATTGTGCAAAATTTTCATATAGGAAAAGTCATCCCCAATTTTTCTTGTACTTTTATTTTTTATTGGATAATATTACAATACTTACATATAACCTTTTTTTCAACCTCAATTTTAATCAACGTACGTTTAATTTTTTTAATAATATACTTCATTATATTTTTTTATATAAAAACATATGCTCCAATTAACTGTGTAGATGTATTTATATAAAATGTAAAAAATTCTATCGAAATCTATACCTCGATAACATGAGTATATGTTTCAGTTCCAGGCAATTTATTGTAGTATATGTTTTTTTTTATTAACGCGTGTACCTCATTGGATGGGGTGTATTAGTTTAAAAAAAATCTAAAACACGTTTAGATTAGAATTGGTGTTGGAAAGGGGGTTATATATAACATTATCCAATTTTCATTTAGGGAACTACCTAAATGAAAATTTGATAATGTTACAAACAACCTCTTTTGCAGCCCTCATTCTACTCCATGTACATTTTTAATTTTTTAAAATCATCATACCTCATGTAATAAGACACATTTTTTTTAAAATGAAACATATATTTCAATGAATTGTATATATGTATTTATTGAAAATTTAAAAAAAATATTGAACATATATCTCGATAATATGAGTATACATGACACTAACGAAGCATACAAAACTAGAATTGAGACTGAAAAAGAGACTGTGTATAACACACTTTTTTTGTGGAAGGAAAGAAAAAAAAGAAAAATAGAGAGTGGGAGGGAGCTGTGAAGGTGGGGGAGGAAGCAGTGGGAGGCGAATGGTGAGAAGGTAGAAAGAGAGGGGGGAGGGGGAGGGGGGGGGACAACAACGACATGTGAACGGGCAGCCGACCACCCTCTCTCTTTCTATATTTCTATCTCTTCTCCCCCTACCTCCCCTCTCCGGCCTCCCTTTCTATATCCTTCATGCCCCCTCCCCCCCCCCCCCCCCCCCCCCCCCCCCCACCGCCAGCCTCCTCTAACCCCTCAGCAACCCCCTCCTCTACTCGCCTTCGTCATTCACGGCTCTCCCTATTTTCCCCCTCCTTTTCTTACCCACCCCCAAAAATTTGGGGTTGCATTTCATCCTCGTGGGGTGCATCCAACCACCCATTTTTTCTTTTTGAACATCGCACAATCATTTTTTATATATATCTGTGATTTTATATATCTCTGTATTGTCTATCTTATTTTAGACTGATTGTAACTATGTTTAATTACATTTCATTCCAATTATAAAATGTCTGTCATTCTATAAAATAAAAATAAAAATAAAAATGCACTAGTCACTATCTAACCTGATAAATATAGAACTGAAAGCCCAAAAGAGGGACACGTTCATTTATCACCATGTCATAAAAACTTAATGGGACTATTTCACCCTATAACCCAAATCTATGTGTACCCAGTAATAATAAGTGGGTTACCATTTGACGAGTTCTTGTCACCCTTCCCAAACCTTTATACCAAAAAAACACACCATCTACTGACTGCTTCAGGAGTTCACCATCCAAACACAGTAAGTGCCATAAATGTCACCCCTCACACACACTTCTTTTGAATGCTGATGTCAGATGTGACACCCCCCCCCCCCCCCCCCCCCCCCCCCCCCAATTCCACTAACCATTTCAACCAACGTGCATTTTTTGACTACTGTATTTCACCTAGGCCCAAAATTATGAACCAAATCTTACAAAATCCACCATTAATTACATTGTGACTTCACCATCCCCCAATAATAAATACAATATTAATGTCTCCTCAACACACCTCGTTTGAATGTCCGACGTGACCCCTCAATACCAACAAGAAGAAGTGAAGAATCCCCTCAAAAGCAAAAAGCCCGAAAGCATGCTTACTGCGAAAGCAAACTAACGATACTGTACGGACACTCTCGTGCTCTTCTTTCCCTTTATTCCTTCCGTCACCAGTCCGCGTTTTGGATTCCATCGACAGAGCGATCGAAACATAAATAGAAGAAGAAGAAGAAGAAGAAGAAAGCAGTGATGGAGGGGGGTTCGACATCCACGGATTCATCCATCAAAGACCCGAGGATCATAGCGAGAGGGCATGCTTTTCTTCACATATCCCTCTCGTGCTTGCATTTCTCGTTCAAAATTTTTGATTCTTTTGTGTGTGTTTTTTCTAGGTATCAATTGGAGCTTTGTGAGAAAGCCGTGGAGGAGAACATAATCGTGTACCTGGGGACCGGGTGCGGGAAGACGCACATCGCGGTTCTTCTGATCCATGAACTCGGCCACCTGATCAGGAAACCCAGCGCGGAATTCTGCGTTTTCTTGGCGCCCACAGTGCCACTCGTGCGTCAGGTCCGTTCTTGTCTTTCTTCTCTATGAAATTATTATGAAATTATTGTTTCTGAATTATTTGCGTATTTTGTGTTGTTATATGCGGGGAGTCATGATTTCGTGATGATGGCTTATTATTATTTTTTAACATGTGATATTGTTACGGAGAATAGTTTATTAGAATGTGTTGTCTACATTTAGTTTTTTTAATTTTTTTTTAATAGGGTGCTGCTAGTTGCAATCCAATTTCGCTAACGAGGTATACGTTTCGTTAGATGGTGCATGTATTTTTTTTTTTGCAAAAGGGTTATACATAATTCATTCGATTATATACTTCATTTTACATGAAGGTACAAATTTGGTGCACGGAGTATACACCTTAAAAAAACAAAACAAAACATATACATACTTGGTACATGGAGTATACATATTTAAAATAAAAAAAATCAAAGCATGCGTGGACTGGAAGCGGGGTTGCTGTCTCTAACATCATCCATTTTTTTCTATCACAAGAGGCCTCTCCGCGATATTTCTTCAATTTAATGTGTGTATTGAAGTAAAAAAATGAATCCTCACGTTTTCATTTTCATAGTCAAGTAACTTAGTTTTGTTTGATTTATGCTTTGTGAGATATTATGAAACTTGAAATAATTGTTATATATGACTTCTTTTAGTTTTTTTTTTCTTTTCGTTTTTGCTTTATTTTGTTACAATTGAATAACCTATGGAGGAATCATCGCAAGTCTGCATTGTTGGAGAATTGTTTGGGACTTTAGGTGCATGTGTAGTTGCTTTAGTTTCAGTTGCCTAAGTGGTCAAATGGCTTTTCATGTGTCCGTTGTGGAGCATATAAATCTTAAGTATTGCAAATGTTAGTGATATTTATATTGGGAGGAGACCATGCTTCATTATTTGAATTCAAGGCTCAATCTTTCTAGTCTAGACGATTGCATTATATTGTTCGCCTAAAGGTTCCTTTTGATGCATTTATAGCAAGCCATGGTTATAGAGAACTCCACCAATTTCAAGGTTGGATGTTATCATGGTAATCGCAAGCATTTGAAGAACCATCGTGAATGGCAGAAGGAGATTGATCAATTTGAGGTAAACCATCAAGATTTATCCTTATGGAGTGAATTTAGAAATGTTTTGATTCATTCCATCAAATTGCATCGTAGTTTTAGAATATGGAATTCCATAGATCATTCTCTGAAGTTATTTTTTTTTGTTGGTTTGAAAATTGTGCTTTGTGTAGCCCTTGAGTTCTATCTCACTGTTTCAAGCTCACAAGTTCTTAGTATTGTTGAAGCAATTCCTCCGCATGACAAGAGGAAAGAAAATGTTTCTATTAAGTGACAACGAATTTATCATTTACCTGCAGTTTTTTTCCCACAAGTCTTACAAAAAATTTGGTCTTCCTCTTGCGGATATTCTTGATAAATTGGTCTTTTCTAGATATATTGGAAGATAACTAATTAGGAAGTCAATTTAATCCCACAAGGTGAAGGACAGAAGGATAACAGCTAAAAGATAATCAGATTAAAAGAGCACGTGCATAACAGTCAGGGTAGAGATGTCCTGAAGATATGATGGTTGATGATGATACTGATTTTGTTTGGTTGATGACAACCATTTTCTTCTTACTTGGTCTTGCAGGTTTTTGTTATGACACCATTGATACTTTTACGTAATTTAAGGCATTGTTTCATGAAGATGGACATGATTTCACTTCTGATCTTTGATGAATGTCATCATGCACAAACACAGAAGAGGCATCCTTATGCCCAAATTATGAAGGTTCACATGCTTCTTCTTTTTCGTCTTATGATTTTTGTAAAATTTGAAGATACTTTGTATACTTTCTTTCATAATGTACTTATTGAACTGTTATTGATGATCTTGTAGGAATTCTATAAAACTAACACCATAAAGCGTCCCCGCATATTTGGCATGACTGCATCTCCTATCATTGGCAAAGGCACGTTAGAGTTTCCTTTTTTAGTGTTTTGGTTGTTCAATTTTTACCTGTTTTCATAATTCAAGAATAATCTTCTCTGTCTTTTCTAATTAGTTTGAGCCTTTGAGGTTAGACCACTGTCTAATAGTTTTTTTTAATAGAATTCTAGGGAGGCTACTATTTTATTGAGTAATCTTCTCATAATAATTGAGGGTAATCTTCTCATAATAATTGAGGGTTGACTAATCTTCAGATGTCTTATATTCTTAATTGATTAGCTCTTTAAACTAAAACTTATGTTGAAGCAAATATCTTTTATGTTGTTCCCACCTTCCATTTATTAATTTGTTTGTTTATTTTTTTGAAATTTGAGCGAGTACGCTATCCACCACCAATGTTTCAAGAAAACATGGAACGCGTAGCCAGGAACAAGAAAAAAAAAAAAACAAAACAGGGAAAAAACAGAGAGGGAGTAGATGAGACACGTCTATTAACTCCGGGCAAACCCACCGGCCCTGCTTACTCCTCGATTATTAGCATCCCTGTCACGGAAAGAACACTACTAGACTCGGTGCAAAACCACCCCCTATATTTAAATAAACTTTTTGATAGACGCCCAGATATTCTTGAAATAAAAAGAGGCCCCCTCAAAGATGATTTGGTCCTAGTTAACCAAGTGACCCATAATGCTGCAGGGATCAAAACTTGAGAAATCTTCACCTTCACACATGTGTTACCTCTCTTCCCGCCTGCTGTTTCTTGTTCTGAACTTTTTCCTCTTCCTTGAGAAATATAGCCTTATTAAAAATTTGTTCCATCATACATCTTTATCAACTAGTACCCTTTCATAGGATCTTTATTAAACAACATCATGTTATAGTGTTTTTTTTTTTTTCAAGGTTGGAGCATTCATATTATTAATGATGCCCCTTGAATAAATAAGGAAATAAGGGATCCCCAAGAATAAAACAAAACAAAATAAGAAAGTAGGGTTACATCAAAGCAAACCTAGCACCTTGTTATATCTCACTCTGGATTTCTAAACTACCTCTTTCAGTGTTCCTGTGACCTTGTAATACATATCAACTACTGAGAATATCACAGCTAGGTTAAACAATTCTCAATAATTGAAATTTAAACAAGAGTAATTAAAAAAAGAGGAATAATTTTGGATTTAAAGGAAGATTTTCATTAAAGATACGAAAAGCAAACTACAAGTGTGTTGGTGGTTTTTAGCTTCTTGAAGTAACATTAGAGGAACTGAAAGTCAGTGTGTCTAAACAATGTCTCTTGGTATGGAATTTAGAGGCTATAAACCGCTGTTGACCAACTTAAATAACAAAATCTAAAGAACTGATTCAGTTGAAAATCGTCAACTAGGATAATGTTGTCCGTTGCCTGATGGATCCCATCTTCAAACCCCCTGTAGGCTACTCCAATAATCTTTTATAAATTTTGTCATAGCAATCTACTCTAACAACCTATCCAAATGACTTCCACAAATTGCAAACTTAGTTAAAGCCGAAGTTCAAAGTTCAAATTTGACTTTCATTATACAAAATTTAGATTCAATATTAGGTAACATTGGGCGAATTCCTACAATTTCATCCCCCCAAAAAATAAACTTAAGTGACATTTGTGGAATCCAAATGCACGTGCTGCTGCTGATGCTGTTTGACGATTCTTTTTCTTGGATAACCACTAGATGGCTCTGATCGTGTGTTGCCCCTTCTTATAAGGTCATCCGTTGGCTTTAGATGCTGTACCGTCACACGATGGCTGTTCCAAGGCTGCTGCCTCTATGGCTGTAGTTTTAAGCATGTGTTGAGTTCAATCACATGGTTCCCATTAGGACCACTTGGACTCGTGCTGCACCACCCTGTCTTTCATGCATGGTTTATCCCTTCACAATTATTTACATACTAGTTTTACTGTTGAAGATTAAGGAACATCTTTATTGGGTTGGAAAGGGGGGAGAATGCCTTACCCCTACTGGAGAAACAATGATGATAATTAGATACAAGGGAAATAAACCCTCTCTATATGAGTCTAATGGATGAAAGACCTCACTTGTCTCGATCTATGAATCCCTCCATGATTTTGAAGGTCATTTAAATTAATCAAATCAGAACCTCGAAGATCACAGGCCGAATCGGTGAGGAAATCTGCAGATTTATTTCTTTCTCTATGTTCGTGGAGTAGCAGTAGATTTGTGAATTTTTCTATTGCATAAAATCTAATGTTTTAAAAACCGAGCCATTCATTGAACCCGAAAAATGACTGGGTTAAGGGTCACCGGTTCAACCGTTAAGGGTCACCGGTTCAACCGTCGGGTGAACCAAATCAAACCGTGACATCATCATGACATAATAAATGTATTAGTTATACTAATAATTTAAATTTACAAAAAATGTGAAACATTCTAAAAAAATTTCATAGTTATCAAGTCATTACCTTTTCAAGTCTTCATTTAACATTACAATAATATAAAAACTATGATGATTTTTATTTATAATTGAAGTTTTAATACGAATAATTAATTTGAGTTTACTATATTTTATATGACATTCAAGTTAAATATGAACTAACTTTTCTAAGAGGAGATATCTATTGCAAAAACTCCAATTGTTTTTCCCTTTTTGAAGTGTAATTAGGCAAATCACAACCTCTAAATCCTTTTTGTAAATTTCGATGATGAATTAATTAAGTTTTAAATCTTTTAAAAACTCCAACCGATTAAAATTAGAAACTCTTTTTAACATCTTTATGGTAAGTTCTCTAAAAAAATATTTTTTGGTAAGTTATTGATTCTTTTTAACATTGATTTACACATCTTCAAAAAACCGGCCGGTTTATCTAACCTAGTACCGGTTTTCAAAACTCGGCAGTTCAACCGGCGGGTTGAATGGTTTTCCATTCCTAGACTGGTTTTTAGAGCAAATTGGGTTGGTCGTGTTATCCGGACTGGAAGCTGGGACAGTCGATGGTCCAACCGGTTGAACTGGCCGATCCTGTCCAGTTTTTATAACACTGCAAAAATCTTGATTTTCCAAGATGAATTGATTTCATCCAATACAATTGAAACTGATAACTTGGATTAAATTCAATAACTTGTATGCATTTCTCCTATCTGTTTTTGGTCTCTGTCGTGGACTAATTGTCTTTTTTTTACCCCATTTTCTGGATAGTGGTTAGTGTATGTTAATATTTTCAAAAGAATATGTAGAAAGTAAAAATCCATAGGTTAGTTAGAGAGGGAAGGCAACCAAGTAGTCACCTGCATCCTCTAGCTGATCCTTGGAGCATACCTCAGTCTGTGTCCCTGTTTGGACAGTACAAAAGAAACAATTAGCCAAACAAAATGGCATTTTTGTCCCCAGACCCACAAAGATTCAGTCTTTTGCATGAGTCCAGAGGACCTTCATAACCTATCCATTCTTCTTATAGGAAGTCATCTGGATTTGGTTATATGCTTAACTATGCATTATCTGTCCTGTTCTAGAATAGCTCTTAATCCGGATGTGATTCGTCTTCCTTTAGGTGTACTGTTCCCCCTATTAACTGTTGACTTACTATAAAATCAGCTGCCTCATATGATATCTCTGACAGTGTGCTGAATGTCAAAAAGGTCCAACAGTCTGCCATGTCAAATCCAGTGTCTGACCTCCCATGGAACTTTATTTTGAACTGTTATCCGATAACTGCCTACTTTGAACATAAGATATGGAAATCTGCCCCTTCGCTAACTTCAGCAAAAAAAAAAAATTCAGTCAATTGGAAAATAGCCATTACCTCAAGTATATGGATTGGATGGTCCTGAGTTCTCCCAGAATAGGCCAGAGTTAGTGAGTTATTCCACCTTATCTGATCCCCTTGAAGATCCATTGACATTCAACTTGAGGCTAGAAATTGCAGGCATTCCTTAAATGAGAATAATTAATCTCTTTCTATATTTTTAGGAACTGGTTGAAAACCAGCACCAAATTTTTATTTAGTGGATTTGGGACACTACACCAGAAGGAAAAAGAAGCCAATGAAAGACAAAGTAAAGGAAAAATTCAGATTTAATAGATGAGTGAGTTACTGAAAGGATCTCTAAGAGAACATAAAACCCAATCCAAGATTTAAAACAGATTCTCTTGGCGCCAGTTCAGTGAATTACCCAAGCTTTGATCAATCCCTTTATCCCTTCCACATATTTTTGAATACGGCGTACTACATCGTTTCTAGTTACAGTCCAGCAGATGGTCTGCACAAAATGTTGGGTCATATTTGGATGGGTACTTCTGACACCGGCTCTCTTGAAACTCTTCCTGCCTCCCAAGCTGCTCCAGTGAATTAAAACTCACATGCACATGCACAACCTGCCTCATAGCCTCCCAAATATGCCTCTATACGGGACATAAGCAAAAAAAGAAAAGAAAAAAAGATGCTGCAGTGATTCATTTTTCAGATTGCATAGGGGGCAAAAATTTGAATCTCCACTAGCCCACCTAGCTCTATAGACCCTCATCATTAGCCTTTCTTTGCATTAGACCCACATAAAGCCTTAAGTTTTGAAAGAAACCTTTGAACCCCAAATCTCTTTGTACTTTGAAGCTGTGGTCTGTTGACTGTCGTGTGACACTGTTCTTCTCAACCAGCTGTAGCAACTTTTTACAGAAAGAATCCAGGTAACCACATCCACCATCAGACAAAAATGTCAGCACATAGTAGATGAGGATCTCAATCCATCCAGGTTACCTGGCTTTATATCATATATCAGACAACTTTTACATGCCTCTTAAGAGTATTCATAATCACACTGAAGATGATTCCCTTCTGAGAGAGCATTTCCAGCACCAGTTTTCCTAGCAAATGATATTTAGAAGGGAAATTCTCAACACACCCCCTTGATGCAGGAAGTTGGCTTTGGAAAACCAACGGTAAAGTATTTGATGTAAGCATTGTGTTTATGCATCCAACGAGGCATGCCCTTAATCTTCTCTAGATTTTCTATGCTAATATTTTCCAAGACTAAATAAATGATCGATATTTTCTTCAGCAGGTTCAAAACAGCACTCGCATTTGGACGCCATTTGAATAGCCATCCTCTTGACAATTGAATCATTGGGTATTCTGCTAAGCAATATAAAAAGTAATGCAACTTAAAATTTTGTTTATTCATGATGAGATAGAAAAAGTAGCTTAGAATGTGTTTGGATCACTCACAACGAATGCAACTTCCAAGACAAGGGGACATAAGTGGAGCACATTTGGGTGGCGAGAACATCTCTTCTTAGAGCTTGAGTCATCATGGTCCTTGTTGTGGACTCGCCTTCAACCATTATGCGCTACAATTGTTTTCCATTGTAAAATTTAAGGGCCATTCATAGTAGGGGTTATCCCCGTTGGGAGGGTGTTTGCTTTTTCTCTCCTTTCTTTCTTTAACTTTGTCTGGTTATCCCTCATCTCCCTTTTTGAGGGCATCATTTATAGTAAGACTGCTCCAATACTTATTCTCAAAAAAGAAAAGGTAGCTTAGAAGGCTCTTTGAATATCTGCAAAAACATATGAGAACCTCGTTATGCATATTTCCCTTATCCCAACCCTAATATTTTATACAATTTCCTCTTTGGACGTCACAGAACCACCTTTTATATTGTGGAGAGAGGTTGTATGTTGAGAATGAGTGGGAAATGGTTAAGAGACTTATCTAGGAGTGGGGGTGCTTTTGTGCGGGCACAAGGATATTAACTTTTGAAAGGGGCAAACTGTTTATTGAGGGATAAGCATTGTATATTTGTATATGTGGGGGGTGGGGGTGGGTGTTGTAATTAGTAGAATTCTCTTCCACTAATCTCACGCCTTATGTGCATGACACCTAGTGGTGGTGAATTTTGTATGCTTTGGGCTTCTTGCGGAGGGTTGCCTACCATTCTATCAATTTTTGTTTTATATAATTCATATGGACGGGTTACCAGACTGGAATTCTTTCCTACAATTCATATGCATGTCCAATCATTGTTTGTATCTCATTGCTCATCACATTGGCTTTTATAATGAAAATGATGATGTTTTGCCGACTATGGAGGTATATCATCATATTCTCCCTTCACATTTAAATTTGGCCTCCAAAAAAAACTGAAGATAACTCTATCATGCCTCTTCCGGTGTGGAATGCTTATATCTTGTAGTCTCTTTTCGTTAATGGGGTACTAGCACATATGTTAGCACATTGTTCTCATAACCACTAGAAGTTATATTTAGCTCCACCGTCGTTCAAGTTTCTCCCACCCTAATTTCTCAACCTCAATTATTTAAAACATGTTATGTTGCTGGTTCTTCGTTCTCCTATTTTCTTACACTTGTCAATGCTATTTTTGTTTTCCAGGTCGTTCAAGTTATTCCACATCAATTAACAGTCTTGAGAATTTACTTGATTCAAAGGTGGCACATGGATCACCTATTTGTTTTTTTTTTTGTGTTCTAATCTAGATATGTTTTCCTTTGTGTTCTCTATGCGTTAAAAAAGAGTTTCCTATTATCTAATTCTGGGTGATTAATTTATAGGTTTGGAGTGTCTCCAACACCGAAGAACTTGAAAGTCATGTTGCTTTTCCTGACATGAAAGTTTACTTTTATGGTCCCCTTAAGACTACTGCTTCCAGCTGCAGTGCATATAATCAGAAACTTGGGGAGATACAAAAGCAGGTAAGTTTTTCTTTTGATGATTTGTTTCTATCAGATTGATTTGGTTGAATGTAACCCATTCTTATGTGTTTTTTTACAAGAATAGTGCGCCTTGACCATAAGGCAGAGAATCAGTGATCTGAAAAGTCGTCAAAAGAGTACAAAGCTGCTTTTCAAGCTTCATGAAAATCTACTTTTCTGTTTGGAGAACATTGGTCTATGGGGAGCATTACAAGTGAGCTGCTATTTAATTTGTTTAATAAGGCTACCTCTATTTAATTTGCTGTAACAGTTTTATGTAATGAATGTTGTGGATTATCTCCTTTCTCAAGTTGTGATGTACTCAGATGTTCCTTTTAGAGTAACTTTTGGATGTTGGTTACAAGTGAATTTAGAATTTATAAAAATCTACACATGTTAGGCTAAGTGGCTTCTGCAACAGCTGTATGCCTGGATATGCTCTGTATTTTCATTTTATATTTCGTCATCTCATGATCAGAAATAGCAGTGTCTAGTGCCAATCGCTATCTTGTTTATGTGAAAAATCCAATCTCATTACAGTAACCAATACCTCAACTGCAACTAGGATCAAATAAATAAAATCTCTATAAGGCTCTGCTGAATTTGACTGCCAATCTTGTGCATGATTGGTCGATGATTAAACCTTCTCATGATAGATCATGGATTGACAGCAGGTAGTCAGAAATTTTGTTATGTTTTGAAGATGAGTAGTATTATCTTGAATCTGGTTCTCAAGGCATGAAATTGTAAAAGAGCTTGACATTAATTTTATCTTATACCTCTGGATTCTTTGTATCACATAGACATATCCATAATAATATAAACATTCCAGTATAGTGTGGATGTATGGTTATTTTTTGAGTACTATTACCTTCCGGATTTTCTTCACTACGGTGCATTAATTGGTCCTTGGCATTGCCCTTCATTGCTATTCCCACCTGCCAATTAATGCATGGGTACAAGTTGTGCATCATGTTTTTTGCTTTGTTTCCTTTGTCTTGAATTCTGTTTTATTCTTTGAAACTTGAAGCCGTTTGCTTTCTTCTTCGATATTTAACTTGCAAATTTTGAAGGCTGCTCGCATCCTCTCAACGGGTGATGGTGCTGGGCTGACTGAAACTGAAGCTGATGATTACCCTAATGATAATCATCTAACAAATCTATATCTAGAACAGGTTGCAACAGCATTGAATTGTGATTTTTTGAGGGGTAAGCTTTATGTTATATTGGAAATAATTTTGTTAATTATTGTTTCATTCATTTCTCTCATGACTGGCTAACTGTGACTGTATTGAACGCAACTTTTGCTTGGTTAGGCTATTTTAGTATTCTTCATATATTTGAAGTACACATGCAAGTCATTATGTTTTTTCTTCATTTGCTTGATACTTGCACGAACCAATTGATCTTGTATTCTTCTTCATGATTTTTTTAATGTTTTCTAGGTTTATGACAATGCATCTCCCCCAACAATTCTCTTTATCGGTACTATCGAAATCTCATTATGTACAATATATGGCTGTTTTAGTGATCAAGTTGGTGAGTTGTTGGTCTCTCTTTCTATCTCTCCCTCATCTTTTTTTTTTTTTTTGGTGGGGGGGGGGGGGGGGAGTGTTGGGTGGTGGAAGGATAGTGTCCCAATATTTTTACACTGGAAACTACAAGAGTACAAGAGGCAAAAGAAAATGAAAAGTAAGGACATCAGGAATGTCCTCACTTCTATCGCTTATTTTCTACTATGTTGAAAACTCCACAGAGTAGCTTTACAGTAGATTGCTTGATGGGATTTTCTCCATGACTTCTCACAACTTCTATTCTAAATGGGCATTTGATGAATAAATGGACAGTGGATTCTATTTGATTTCCTCATAGCTCACAACAGAGAGAATCTTGACTTGGTTATACAGATCTATTTATTTTGCTGGTGATTTCGTTAAGGATCATGTTCTGCATAAAACCTGCACCCTTAAATGGGGGAGCAGATCATGGTCCACATGAATGCCTCATTTGGAAAACTCTCGCATCGTTGAAAATAATGTGCTTAATATGGCTTCTCACAGTTGACAAGGTCTTCACTATGGTTAATTGTTCAAAATGGGATCATGATAGTGATGTTACTTGTGTGCTTTGTGGATTTGAATAGGAGAATAGAGACCATCTTGGCATCTTGAGACCATCTTTTCTTTGAGTGCCCATTCGATGTGAAGATTTGGGAAAGGTGGGTAACTGGGTATGGCTCTCTAATCCCATTGTTCCTTTGATGAGTGTGGAGGGTTGTGGCATTGGTTTTTGAAAGAAATGCAATAGAGGTGATCAGAGCAATTTTGCTAAATTCCCATGGTCAATTCCTCGCGCGGTTTGTTGGAGCATTTGCCTTACCCATAAGGGAAGTGTTTGGCTTACCCGTAATGAAAGTGCCTTCTTTGGAAAACATGGCAGTGACCATCTTACAAGCTTGGAGATTGGGTAAAGATGATTCTTGGGGTTGTCCCTCCTTCCTCGACCATGGGTAATCTTTGGTTTGGGAGGTGACAATTCAGTTCTAATCATCGTTGAGGTCGTCTCTGCACATTGAATTCTTTACTCTAATCCTTTGCTTTTAATTTATCTTTGTACTGAGGAAGCCGATGGTGAATGGAGGGGATAGCTGTGTAAGAGGGGTGGCGAATGGGGTAGTGGCGGGGCTAGAAGGGGGGCAGGTAAATCAGGCAGAGTGAAAACTTCAAGTGGTGTGGATGTGGGAGAGAGAGGGCAGAGGAAATGGTGGACGATGGTTAATTGGAAGAGGAAATTGCATGCAGGGGGGACAGGGAAGCCGGTGGCTCTCAGTGAGCGGCGAAGGGGCTCAAAGACAGTCGGTGCTTTAGGCGTTTTGAGTTGGGACACTATGCAAAGGACTATAGAGATCCTCCTAAATGTTGTTCAACAGGTTTGGTCACCACAGTCCGCTGCATGATGATTCGTGAGGGGTGGAGTTGTGACGTGGTGTCTCCAGTTAGGGTGTCCAGCCACAACAAGTGTTACCTCCTCCGGTTGTGGTGGAAATAAAACACTCAATAAATAAAATTACAATAAACTCTCAAACTGATATTGAAGCACAAACAACTAGATAAATTGGGAGCTCACGAGTTTCACCAATGCAAATCACAAAATTGTTCAATCTAAATTTCAAATCTGGATCATTTCTGGACTGAATGGTGGGAAGCATTTATAGGCATCACAGTTGTTGCAAATCCCATATGAGGTATTGGATGCAGATTTTGTGGAGAGATTTGACAACAATGTTAATGGATCTTGTAGCAACTTCATTGCATAATTATCTCACCAAATCCTTGACTCAATTCAAATTTGAATTCAATTCTGAATCTGAATTTAAATATATTTAGAGTGTTCAATGAACTTCATTGTTGAACCATGTGGATTGCTGAATGCTGTTTATTTAAATCATCCTTATTTATATCACTAATTCAAACAATTAGAACGCAAGAAGAAAAATATAAGATAAAAGGAGGCTGAGGCTAAGTAGAATAGATATCTATTGGCGCCCCAACCCCCCAACCACAAAGCCCCTATGCTACCCCTGACTATATGACACCCTAGATACAATACTCGACTAACCTTCACTCAAGTTTCCCCAATCTTTCATGAGACGAATTGACTCCCAAATATTCTCCGCATAAGGCACACCTTCGTAGAGATAACTTGGTTACGCTTCTGCATTCATATTAAGCTTGCAACATCCAGCCACGATTAATGTGTATTGACCTTGTTGAAGTTGTGGGTGATTCCGAAAAATTTCTAAATGTATCAATACAAATTAGTTTATATATTTTTCTGATGCAGGACGGGATACGATGGAGGGGTATGTGATGATGATTAGGGTTAGGATTGGGGATATGTGGTTTGAGAAAATTAAATAAAAAATAGATTCTAGGGCATCACACACAAGAAGATTAGGGTTTTACACCCGAGGGCTTCACACCCAAGAAAGTTAGGGTTTCACACCCTCACAAAAATCCCATCGTTGGATGTCTCAAGAAGAAACTTTTCATTCATTCAAAAAAAATGTCTCTCTCCATAGAGATTACAACTTTATTTAATGAGAAAATGATTTAATTTAGGCCATTGATCTTCCTAAAGATCTATGGTCTAGATTGAATCCTACAATCACTTAATTTAAATAACAAACTAATCAAGTGATTTAATATAATCTATTGATCATCCTAAAAGTCAATGGTCGAGATAAAATCCTATAATTGATTTATTCAAAATACAAAAAAAAAAACTTAATTAATCTTT
This sequence comes from Acorus calamus, assembly GCA_030737845.1. Taxonomy (NCBI): domain Eukaryota; kingdom Viridiplantae; phylum Streptophyta; class Magnoliopsida; order Acorales; family Acoraceae; genus Acorus; species Acorus calamus. The sequence goes on along the minus strand of CM060859.1, from coordinate 19,655,047 downwards.
ATTCACATAGAATAAGATTGGATCTCTTGCCCTTCCTCCTTTGATAGCCTTTAAATGCATCCATTGATATGATGTCCCCATCACTTTTGAACTTAGTTAAATAGAATTATTTTTTATTATTCCTTTTTTCCAATTTCAAATGTTATATGTGCAATATGCCTCACGTCTTTGTTTTGTCTCCTTCCAATTTGATAGATGGTAAATTTGATTCCAGTCTCGTAGAGGCTTTGGAGGAACCATTCATTTCAAAGAAGCTATCAGTTCTCATTGGAATTCTATCCACTTATAGGTTTGTGGATGACATACATAGGTTTTTGTTCATGCAATGTGATATTTTTGGTGGAATTTTTTTGTTGTTCAATGGTAGATTGTAAATTGTTTCAATATTATATTCCTATTTCACCCTACTCACAAGCAATTCTTCTTTGCAAGATATCCCACATTTTGTCAACATTAGTGAAGGTGCAAGGGGTCTGAGGGCCTCACTTTCACCCACACTCTTGCACTATAGTGGCAACCATAAAATTGATCATGTCTCCTCCTCTAAATCACAAAGTGCACATATAAGATTCCCATTATCCATCTAGCATGGTACACTTTTGTAATGATTTTGTCAAGAGCTAACAATTACATGAAACAACAAAATTTCAAGGATGACAAATGTGTGTTAATTTAGAATGTTTATTGAAATGGATACAATTGAAAATTGTTTGGGAGTTTATTTTCTTGAGGACTTTTCAAGGATCCAAAGGCAGCTTAACATCCCTTACACTATCATTGTGGAAAGTTCAATTTTTGTAGTAGTTTTTCAATGCATAATTGTCAAGTAAAATTTAGTCAAAGCAACAAATATGATATTTAAATGTTGGAGCTACTTGTCGGCTTATGTACACACGCTGTTCCCAACTCTTCCTAATTTGCCTGTATGCTATTTGAACTTCTTCATTTCATTGACATTAGCCGATGATTATTTATTTAAGTAGAGTTATGAACATTACTGGATTTCATTGCATGATATAAATGTTACATCCAGTGGAGGGTATATCAAATTTGACCTGTGTTCTGAGAAAAATGGATAAAAAGGCATAACTCAATGAGGTTTGAATGATTCCTCATGAAACTTTCTTCCCACCCCTTAGCTTACTACCAGATCTTCTCTTGCTTTCTAATTATATGTTCTAATCATTCTTTTTCTCCAATCAAAATATTTTGTCTGAAAGGCTTAGCCTATGGGTCCCTGTTCTTTAAAACAAGGATGCTAATCACACTCTTTGATTTTTTTTTGGTTGTTCTCTTTGGAACCTTTGGATTCTCTATTACACGACCTATACGGTTATTCCTGTGATCCTCCGTCATAGCAACCTTATATGGTACAGTTCTGAAGGAATAAGAACATCATGCCTAGTCTTTGCCTATTCAATGTTGCTTCATCCATGTAGTGAAACAAAAGCCATATTTACTTGGTGATGGCATTCAATTGCAATTACGATAAGCTATCTTGATGATTTGCATTCTGATGATAGTTATAGAGGTTTTTAACCTACATGAATCTTCATATATTATGAAATAAATTGATAGGTTCTGAGGAAAATTTCCTATTTTAAAATTTTATTAACTCGCCGACCAAATCTTTGTGTTCTTATACATTTCAGGTTGCATGAGGATGTTAAATGTATTATTTTTGTCAAGAGAATCATTGTTGCAAGATCATTAGCGTACATTCTGGGCCTCTTGAAGTGTCTATCATTTTGGAAATGTGAGTTCCTTGTGGGATTTCACTCTGGTTTAAAAAACATGTCGAGGAAAATGATGAATGACATTATTGAAAAGTTCCAGACTGGGAAGGTAGTGTAGCCCTATCTATGTTTCATAGAATCTTGAACGTATCTGCACAATATGATTTGTATTCTTACTCTTTTTACTCTTTTATTTGATCTGCACAATATGATTTGTATTCCTACTGTTTTACTCTTTTATTTGGTACAATGTGTAATTTAATGTTTTACGAGTTTTTAAAAGATCAGTAACACCTTCAAGTTCATGTAATGATTATATTAATAAATTGACGAAGATAAACTTGCCGAAATTCTGTTGGGACTATATTTATTTTTGAGGAAAAGTAATAGCTCACCGCGGCCTGTAATTTTATTAAAAACAGTGGGAATCCCCATTGCTTAATGACCAAAATGGAGATATTATCCTCTGATAGAATGAAAAACTGAAAAACGGTGGGAAGGCTCGAATAAATGAAAAACTGTATGTCAGAATTAACGGTATAAAGTTGTATAATTATTCCTGCGACCCCTTGGAATTCAGTTGTTATTCATGGTTATTCAACCCATTTGAATATGTGGGTTCCACTGTCATATGTGGGTCCCACTGCTGTCATTATTTTTTTACCTTTTATAATTCCTTATTTACACCTTGTGCAAACCAAACAAAAAAAACTTTATTATTATGTTTCCCAACGAAAACAATTAAAACACAACAAAACAAAAAATACTTATTCCTTATCTATGCTAGAATAGTCATAAACCTCATAATAACTTAATACTCTATCCAAACATGGGCTTAGAGACTTTCTGGATTTGCGTCCTTTGAAACCCCTCTTCAGCACTTTGTTTTGACCTTTCTCAACATAGATAAAAATTTGGACAACAAGCATGGGGAGTTGATGTAATTTTGGGAATATCTCCATTACTTTGTTTTGACCTTTGCTAGGTTGAATGCTGTATGATATTCAATTACTAATTCAGCACTCCAAGTACTTAATGGCGTATCCAGATAAAAGTAACTAATGCACCACACATTACATGACCTTGTTTGTTTCACATTACATGACCTTGTTTGTTTCACATTACATGACCTTGTTTGTTTCTTGTTGCCGTATCTTGAAGTCCCTCTTTGTGGATTATTTACTGGTTTACATAATTTAAATTCTAACGTACCAGACCGATGTCTACATGCATTTATTTGTTAGATATATTTGCAGATTTTTTTGTGCGTTTTGCTTCTGTTAATGGTCTTCTTTTGTTTTTTATATGAAGTTCAACCGGCAATGATTTTTTTCTTTGCTTTTGAAGGTGAATCTACTGGTTGCTACCAATGTGGCTGAAGAAGGACTTGATATTCAGACCTGCTGTCTTGTCATACGTTTTGATCTCCCTGACACGGTTGCAAGTTTTATTCAGTCTAGGGGTCGTGCTCGAATGCAGAAATCTGAATTTGTGTTTCTGGTTGAGAGGTCACGCATATGTTTTATGCATGTACCAAAATTCAGATTTCTCTGTGGATTTCTTTAAAGGACTGAGATGATAGGTTTTGCATTTCAGGGGAAACCAGCGTGAGGAGAAGTTATTGAGTGATTTTATATCTGGTGAAGAAAGTATGAACAAAGAAATTATACATCGAAGATCCTCTGAGATTTTTGATCATTTGGAGGAGATGACCTATAAAGTCGATTCTACTGGAGCGACTATCAGTACTGGATACAGTGTTTCACTTCTTCATCATTACTGCTCCAAACTTTCTCATGATGAGTAAGCTTTTTCACTTCACTGTTCTATGCTTTGATCTATTTCTTGATTATTATTGATATTTCCTGGATTGATAGTAGGGCACATCTATTCCCACCTGTCTATTTGCTTATCCCCCCACCCAGAAACAAGAAACCCAAATTTTTTTTTTTTATCTTGGAAACCATTAACCCCACCAAAATAAACAAAACATTGACTACGGCGCACCGCCTCCCCCGCTGCTTGATCTCATCGACGGCCTCCTCTCCATTGGCACTCTTGGCGCCAGTGGCCTCCTCTCTGATGAGATGGCCTCTTTCGCCGCCGCAGCCAAAGCCGAAACGTAGTTAGAGATCGATTTGAAGCTCATCAATGCCAAGCTTGGGAAGGTCCTCTTCGCGGAACTGCCCAAAGACGAGGCGGCCGTTGATGTTGAATCGGACAGTGGACCTGTCACGGTGTGTCCACTGCAGGGATACCTCTTCGGGTCGCCTGTTGAGATGGCAGAGACGAGGACGGTGAAGAAGGAGGAGCTGTTTATGATGGAGAAGGAGGAGCCGACGAGAAAGGTCGATGAAGTAGAGGAAGTGAAGAGGGTGGCGGTGGGGGAGAAATCGATGGCGGAATCGATTTTGGAGGGATCGCGGAGGCGCGGGCAGCGAGAAGAGAAGAGAGAAAAGAAAAGTTTTGAAAAATGAGGGTGGGTTTAGCGTCTGGTCTGTTGTGAATATATACGGTGGTGTGTGAAGAAATAACATAAAAAGGTGAATGGTGGGTTAAGGTGTGTGGTGGGATCAGTTATTAGGGTGGTGGACCTAGATCTTCCCTTGATAGTATTGGCATTGTCTATGAGCATTACTCAAGTCTTTAATACTATTTTTCTGCTTTTCCTGCAGATATTTCACCCCTACTCCAGAATTTTATTATCTGGATGATCCAGATGGAACCATTTGCCGCATAATTCTTCCTTCCAATGCTCCTCTCCGTTCAGTTGACAGTCAACCCTGTTCTTCTAAAGATGAAGCTAGGAGAATTGCATGTTTAAAAGCATGCATTGAATTGCATGAAATGGGTGCTTTGACAGATTATCTTTTGCCAGGTGAAGGTGATGAAAAGGATGAAGGACTGACTGAATCCCCATCTGAATGTGCCACTATAGAAGGTTTGCCATCTTAGAGTACTTTTCATAGATGCCTTTGCTACATGAGTCTCAGTGCTCTAGTGCTCTTTTTGAGATCTTTTAGAAATGTTTTTTTAAAATATTATTTGCAGATGAAAATGTTAGAGGAGAACTTCATGAAATGCTTGTCCCAGCTACACTTAGAGAACCATGGACTAATGATGAGGACTCAGTTGATCTTTACTTCTACTATATAAGTTTCAATCCTCTTCCAAAGGATAGGGTATACAGAAAATTTGGTCTTTTTATCAGGTCTCCCCTTCCAATGGAAGCCGAAACAATGGAAGTTGTTCTTCATCTAACTCATGGTAGAACTGTTGAAACAGTCCTTGTTCCATCAGGGATGATGAGTTTTGATAAAGACCAGGTAAAAGTCACATCCGATGAGTGACAAACTGACAACTAGTTACTCCATTCATTCCATAACCTCCCAAAAAAACTGCATTTTTTATATAGTTCATTTGGTAACAATGATTGGTTTTTTCTATTTGGTGCATCAGATTGTGCATGCAAGGAACTTTCAAGAAATGTGTCTCAAGATCATTTTTGACAGAACTGAAATATTTTCCAACTGTGTCCCTCTGGGTAGCAAAGATTTATTTCAACTAAGCTCATCTACCTTCTATCTGCTGCTTCCTATCATGCAACACGAGAACAGGGAGACTGTTGATTGGATGACTATGAGTACTTGTTTATCATCACCAGTTTTCCAGGATCCAAATGCTTCTGTTAGTAGAAGTCGTCCTCATGGGTGCAACACTTTGAAACTTATGAGTGGTGACAGAGATATTTCAGACATCTTGGGTGGCCTAGTTTACACTCCACACAATCGCTTATTGTTCTTTGTTGATGATATTCTTCATGGAACAAATGCAAAGAGCCAAATGAGCTCCACACTAACTTATGCAGATCATTACCAGGAAAAGTATGTGATTGAATTTTTTTGAAGTTGTTCAAGTAATTTGCAAGTATAGCCATGCATGCACTATATATATGTTAACTAAATAATTTTTTCCTACCAGTGTTTATTTGCTTTTAGTTAAAGTGTGTGATCTTAGCTTCTTTTTAATCTTTTCATTCATAACTAGTTGTTGTAGTCATCTTCTGGATAATATTTTCCCGTTAATTTAGATATCTTTGCTTCATAAATGCATATGTATTTCGTAGAATATATATGAAGAACATTGGAGTATATTGTATTGTAACTATTAACTCAAACAAGGAATAGCGGATGGGTCAATGTAGTGGTTTAATTGGAAAGCAGGATGAATGCATCTGAGATAAAAGAGCTCATAGGGACAAGGGTTTAAGCAAACAAAAAGGCTAGTCTTGATTTTTCAGTAGTGTATGATCTTGCAGTAGCCAATGTATTTCAAAACTAGAGAATTACAGTTTGTGATGTAAAAATGAGATAAACATTTCACACTTCAACTTTCATAAGACTCGTCAACTATCAAGAATGGTGAGGTCAGACACCCAAGAGGAGAGTTTGAGATCATAACATAAGTTAATTGTTCTAAATGATTGCAGTAAGTGTTGGACTCAAATGAGGCGAGGATATGCCAAGAATAAGGTCATAAATGATAAATAATAATCCAAAGAGTGAAGGGTTATTATGTAGATGAGGCTGTGATGGCAGAATGCATGGAGAGAATAGGCAAATGAATAGCTAGGGAATAATGTCATTTGATGATCCACGGTATATTTTAGGGCTGTAATACAGTAATTTATGACTCGAGGCATATATCATAGAAATAGCAAGACTCAAAATTGGGGATTTCTAGGGTCTTTCCATTTTGATGAACTGTGGGGATATAAATAAAGATGGAAATGTTACTCAGTAGTCAACTAGAACTATGATAGAATTTGTATATGTTCCATAGGCTGGAATGAAAACTTCAGCTTTAGCAAGAAAACGTATATAATGGAGTTGGAAAAGGCCTGATGAACATGAAGAAAAGAATGAGCTGGGACACTGGCATGATGTAGTGTTGGAAATATTGGGTAAAGAAGGATTACTGTGGTTATGGAAGATGAGTGATGGATAATGACAGGAACAAGGTATTAACTTGCAGATCATTTTCAAATGAAGAAAATATGCCCGATTTTATGTGGTAAACAAGTAATAACAATAAGGATTTGTACTATGAATGAGATACTAAAAACAGATCAAAGATCAAGTTGAAAGGAAAGAATGTTTGAAATCATTGGACAAATGATATGGAGAAAAGAGAGGAACTATATCCTCACATGGTATTCATTGACTTGGAGAAAGCCTGAAATAGTATCCCTGGCTTTGTTGGTTAAAGAGTAAAGGGTTAGATAATATTTGTATTGGTATGGTTGCATACATGTATGAAGGAGCTACGAGTCGGGTGAGGAATGTCTAGCATTTTTCTGCCCGTGTGGGTCTTCTTTAGGGCCCAGTTTATGTTGTCAGCTCATCAATGAATTTACTTGCATTCGAGATGATTTTGTTAGAAGGTGTTGATGATGACTGCCAAATCGAAAAATATATAGATCAAGGAGGTATAGTACAGTCAATACTTTCTGAATATGCCAGATGAGATTTTTTCAGTGACTTTATTAATATAGAGAGGTGGAGTTTCATGGAGTTGTTTCTATTAGAATTAAAGCTTGTGTTGAGACTGAAAAAGTTGTCTTGAATCAGTTGAAAATAGGCTACGTTAAGTCTAAGGAATTAAGTAATTGCGGATTTTATTATTAATGTAGTAATATTCTACCTAGATTTTCCATCAGTAGTTATCTACTTTTTTAAAAAAAATTATATAAATTTTATTCTTTTTTTTTAAAAATTATATAAATTTTATTCTCTTGCATCTGTACATTAATGTGTGTTGTCCTATAATTAATACATCAAACTAAATAATACTTTGCAATTGTTAAATTGTTATCATGTTTAGACCTATAGCTTAAGGGTCAACGAGTGCATCTGCGAGGTAGAGGTCTTGGGTTTTGAACCCTTTTTACCTATCAGAAAAAAAAATGTTAGTTATTCACACTGTTATTATATTCTGATGGTGATAATATTTTTTGTTCTACATCAGATTTGGCATCCATCTTTCACATTCAGAACAACCACTTTTGAAAGCCAAGCAGCTTTTTTCTTTACATAACTTGCTGCATAACCGATTGCAAGTGAATACAGGTACATGTCTTCCCACGATGTGTCATATATGAGCATGTTGAGCTATAATATTAATTTCTGTATATTCTGTGTGTAAGATATCATTTTTACCCTTTTTAGAGTATTATATATCATAACTTAGTATGAATTGCTGAAGTTCTGTCATGAATCGTGATACATTGTAATAGTATAATATCTGTGCTTCAGCCAAAAAAGGTATATGATTTATGTTTTTTCCTGCAATGTATTAATAATTTTCCTCACCAAAATGGCTTGAACACATTCATATTGATTATGCGTCCTAAGTCGCAAATATGTGGAAATAGAGTTTTAAAAGAAAAAGGAGGTACAGACTTAGGATAGAGGTTTTTGGGAATCTGATTTTCCATTGCATTTATGAAGAATGTTGGGGCATACATGGCTCAACAATAGTAGGATCTTATAACTTTTAATGATGCAGTTTGTGGCCTTGGACTGCCTGAGGGGCCTTTCATACCCAAAACAATGTAATGGAGGGGGGATTTTCCAGTCTGAATCTCATATTTCTAATTTGAATTTCAGTTAGAAATTGGAGTTGGTATGAAATTTGGGTAATGGCATAGAATTTTAAAATCCAAATTCTTAGAATTATACCAAAACATAACAGGCCCAATAATTTTCTGATTCTGTGGTTGCTTGTGCAAGCAACACCAACCTAGGCTAGTTCAACTTTGCGCATTAGTCACACAGACGGTTTAGGTGTTTAATAGTATTGTAATATTATATTATTTATGCTTTAACAAAAAAGGGTATATGATTTATGCATATTCCTGCATTATATTAGTATATGATTGTTTAGGTGTTTAATAGTATGGTAATATTACATTAGGAGACATTCTTATTGATGATACAAACTAAGTGACAAATATATAGAAAAAGTGTTTTAAAAGACAAAGGAGGGACACAAGGCATGTGGGACTCAGGATAGAGGTTTTTGGGAAGCTGATTTTCCATTGTATATATGTAGAATGTTGGGGCATACAGGGTTTGTAATGCCTTAGGTTTACACAACAAGATATGTGTGCTTTTCCTCTCATGACAATCTGGGTAAAGCATACAATTCTAAAATCCACATTCGTAGACTTTAATAATGAAACATAAGAGGTCCAATAATTTTTTGATTATGTGGTTGCTTGAGCAACTCCAAGCTAGGTTAGTTCAACTTTGCTCATTACTTACACATATTGTTTAGGTGTTTAATCACTTTTATGTGATGGATTGTAGCATTTATTATCATAAGATTATTAAAAAATCTAAATGCAATGATGAACGACATAAGCAAACTTTAACATAATACTGGCAATTATACAGAAATCCAACATTAGGTTAAGAAAATTCATGTTAAATTGAAATTGTTGACAAGATTGTGGTGGGTGAAATAATCTTCTCCTCGATTGGGTCGGATTCAGGCTTGATCCGACCTCTGTTGAGGTAGATCTGGGAAGAAGTGGTGATTTGGACTTCACATTCGTTCTTCAGGCTTTCTCCTCCGATTGCTCGATCTCACACCAGTGTAGTGTCAGCTAAAGCATGTCCGACACTCAAGTCAGATTGAGATTCAAGAATCGAAACTCTGCGAGTTTTCCAGAAAAGATGCGTGTACCTCTCGGAGGGGGGGGGGGTACCCCTCTATTTGTAGGTGGAGGTTGTGTGTTGAGCATGCTAGGTTGATGTGAGGAAATCTCCCATGTGGCCCAATGATCAGTCGACACGTAAGCTGAAATTCTCTTTTTGACTAAGTCAACTGATGACTTGGTGCCAGCTGGCGTGAGCTGTTTGCAGCTGGTTTGTTTAGGCTGATGTGTCGATGCACTTTTGTGGGCTTATTTGTAATTTCACTGGGGATATCGAATGCATGTGGTGCCAGTCTCCTCCCATGTTGGTCATAATCGTCCCGTAGTCAAAAGACTCAACACTTCGTTTACCTTGGCAGAGACCTGAAGAGGTCGGGTCCTCGCCTTCGGTTATTTGAAGTCTACCAAAGGCTTAATCCGAGGTGGCAACTCGGCGTAGTCCAAGGTGGATGTTCACTACCGAGGTGACCATTTATGCCGAGGTGGATTCAATTCATTCTTGGCATATTTTTTCGTGGTATTCTTATTCTTTATTCAACCAATACAGATTTTATCCTCTACAAAGATAATTCCTGATTTTACCAAAATAACAAATTATTATGAGTGGATTGCACATGCCATGTGCGTGGCTACAAAGACATTGTGTAGGATGTTGATTTGGAAAAGTTAACAATAGGGACCTTTCCATAAATATCAATAATTACAATTTGCCCAGCGAAAATTCAATGAACAATTAGTAAATGTTTTTCTTCATTAGAAGCCCTAATTGTAATTCCACATCATAATTTGTAAAAGTTCAGTGACTACTTGATAAATATCTCTTCATTAGTGTAATTTATCAATCACAATTTGTCAAAAATGGTCAAACAAAGACCTCATGGTATCAGCTTTAATAGTTTGAGTTGCAGTTTTCTCCTGCTAAGAAAATGTAATATGAATTTCTTGATAATTGTCAAAATCACAAACGCGTTATTTTTGGTTTATATCACCTAGGTGTTTTTTTGAAGAGAAGATAGGCATCCAGCCGTGTTAATTATATTAAAGAAGAGAAAGTGGAATACAAACAATAAAAAATAAAGAAGAAAAGGGGCACCCTTTGGCCTAGTTTGGTAAAAGGATAAATATTTAGGATAAGTTAGCCTAATTGAAGGGGATAAAAAAAACCATTATTTTTATCCACATTTACATTTGATAATACTTTTTATTATCCTCATTTTTTATGTTCTTATCTTGAATCATGTATTTGGATCACATTGTCTAAAAGATGGGATAACTTAAAATTTTTTTAAAAATACCAAGTCTACCTTTACTGTTAATTGGGCATTAATATTGTTGGTTTCAGGGAGTTTTTTTTGTTTTTGTCTTTTATGGGGAAGGGTAGTCATAAAAGTTGTCATTGTTTTACAAAATAGGGTTAAAAAATGGGGATAAAATTTGCTCTACCTTTTACCCAGAACAAAATATTCCCATTTTTTTCTCAAAATGTGGACAATTGTCCATACTTTATTCCTTTTTTTTCTTATGCCATATGAGATAACATGAAATTTAACCCAATTATTTTTTATCCCAACTCCCCATGCCAAACTAGGCCCTTAGAATTACCCACAGTAGAGGAGGGATCTATTGAAAGGCAGTTCCAACCAAAACAACAAAACCGGTACTCTACTCCTTAATTACAAATTTGCCCCTTAATTATATTACCTAGAAATTAGCTTGTGATTATTCTAAAGGGGGCTTTTTAATCATATCACACTTTTTTTGGGGTGCACAATTGACTCAAGGTCTTCCCACTGGAATTCTGGTATTATGTAGATGAAAGATATGATTGATCTATAGCATATTGAAGTTTGGACAAAATAAGAACCAAGCTGCAATTTTGGAAAGAGGAATGGTTTTGCTATTAAAATTTTAAAATTCCAATTTGTTGAATTTTAATAATACATATGATAATTATTTGGAAATCTCAAATTCCACACTTTGGTATTTGTTTCCACTTTTTGAAATTTCAATTTAGAAACCTTAAATTTAAGTTCTGGATTTTTTAATTCCATTTGGGAAATACTGAAATTAAGTTCTAGAATTCAAACTTTAACAAAGAAATTCAAAATTTTGAAATTCTGGATTTTGGTAAAGTGGCATTCTTACATCCTGATTGTGATTTTATTTCCATTGATGACTGTTTGTCTTCAACAACAATCAGTAGATCAATGAATCTAACAAATGTATCAGCTGGAATTATCTACTTGATTTTTTTGACTTGCCTTTTGTTAAAATTATTTGAGTTTGGATGCTTGGTCAAGTGGAGTGCTGTTTTGTAAGACTATTCCCAAGATTGTATAGATTCATGATTTTTTCTGCAAAGTAGACTTGTATTGTGTGATCAAGATCGAGCAATTTATGGATACTCATGATTAGTCCCGGAATTCATTTGTATGTTTTTTTCTTTATATGTGATAGTTGAAAAATTAGTTTATCATAAAAGCAGAAGGTACAAAGAACTATCACCTATCTATTTTCACTGCTTAAACAAGGAATTAATTTCAAAAAAAGGTGCGCTTAAAATTTTTGAAATGGGCATAATGGGCTTTGGCTTGTTCTTGAGGGCTGGGTCTGGTTGGTTGAAAGCTTTTGGACCATTCTCTTTTAAATTAGTATGAAATTTCTGCGGTTAAAGTATTTCCCTTGTAGTCCTTGTTAACCTTTTGAGTTATCTTTTGATCAAGTCCCCTAAAGTTGGTTGTTGAGGTTGAGATCTGAAAGAATTCTACATACATATTCGAGAAATTTGTCCAGAGATAGTTTCTTTGCAATGAGGCTCTCATACAAGTTTAAGTTTGATTCCTTGATCTAGTTTCTTCTGTAATGAGGCTCCTGATGGAAGGTTATGTTTAAGCCCTTGATCTTTCCTTAATATGGATGATTAGTACTCAGTTGGGCCTATCCCTTGGTGGTCCTTATTTGTAGATGATGTAGATGATTAGTACTCAGTTGGGCCTATCCGTTGATCTAGTTTCTTGTGTAATGAGGCTCCTGATGGAAGGTTATGTTTAAGCCCTTGATCTTGCCTTAATATGGATGATTAGTACTCAGTTGGGCCTATCCCTTGGTGGTCCTTATTTGTAGATGATGTAATATTGGGTTAATCATTAATGACGATAAATTTTAATACTTGATCTCGTTAAAAATAAGAATTATGTGGCCATTACTAATAATATTAAATTGTTGAAGTGAAGAGATTCATAGTTTTAAGAAGATTGAGGGCAGCATTTATATGAACCTCTGTGAATGCAGTGAGAACGAGAAACATTTGGCTTTCATGTGCTTGCAAATTCATGGTGGTCAAAGTTTTATGATGATGTTGAATCCGTAAGCTGGGACAATAGATAAGGACAAGTATCAAAATATAAATGACTTGTCATATTGTGTAGACTAGTTTTTACTTACCTATGAAAATATATCATTATAAACACATCTTTTAGATATTATCTTCACAAAACACATTTGACTTGCCTATTTACCTAACATTTTAATGACCTGTCAATACTTTGTATGAAGATAGCTACAACTCTTTGAAAGAGTGTTGTATGTTTGCTGATATAACGATAAACTATATTTTCAATTAAATCGGTAATTAAATTGGCACTTCTTTCAACAGAATCTCGAGAACTAGAGGAGCATTTTGTTGAACTTCCTCCAGAACTTTGCGTTCTCAAGATAATTGGCTTCTCCAAAGATATTGGGAGCTCCTTGTCCTTGTTGCCTTCTATTATGCATCGACTGGAAAATTTGCTTGTGGCAATTGAGCTCAAAGATGTGTTATCAGAATCTTTCCCAGAGGGATCTGAAGTTACAGCTAATCGAGTAAGGCTGCCTATATTTTTACAGGGTTTTTTAGGAAGTGATATACAACTGGAATCTGCTTATTTAATGATTGCATTAAAAAAAAGTTGACTTTCTTTATCTGTTAGGTGCTACATTTCAATCTCACATGCATTACTTGATTGTTTCAGGTCCTAGAATCCCTTACCACTGAAAAGTGTTTGGAGCGTTTTTCTCTTGAAAGGCTTGAAGTACTTGGTGATGCTTTCCTTAAATATGCAGTTAGCAGGCATTTATTTATTTCATATGAAGCCCTAGATGAAGGGCAGCTGACCAAAAAACGGTCTAGTACCGTAAATAATTCACATTTATATGATCTAGCAATTAAGAATAACCTACAGGTATTGCCTTTACTTCTAGTTTTGTGATGACTTCAAGAAGATGTTCTTTTTAGTGATATAATTATTCCATCAATTTTATGGACAATATCCATTATAGAATAGTTTCTCTGGAAATCCTGGAAGATAATGTTTTCTTCATGTTAATTTATTGTGTATCTGTGCATGATATCTTGCAGGTCTACATACGCGATGAATGGTTTGACCCTAGTCATTTCTTTGCACTGGGTCGTCCTTGTAAAGTGGTTTGCAATAAGGATACTGAGAGAATTATACATTTTCAGCAAGAAAATCGCAATCCAGTAGATGGAACGGGTTCAGATGATGTCAAATGCACCAAACATCACCATTGGTTACACAGGAAAACTATTGCAGATGTTGTGGAGGCTCTAGTTGGAGCATTTCTGGTGGACAGTGGCATAAAAGCTGCATGTGCATTTCTTAGTTGGATTGGAATACCAGTGGATTTTGATGTTTCTGGTGTTTATAGGGTTTGCAAAGCAAGCAGGAACAACTTGTCCCTCATCAATCATGTAGATGTCGCTGCTATTGAAAGCTTGTTAGGCCACAAATTTCTACATAAAGGTCTTCTTCTACAAGCATTTGTGCATCCTTCTTATAAGAAGCACTCGGGAGGATGCTATCAGGTTTGGTTATCTCCCACAGTAGTATATTCTTAAGTCTTTGTATTCTTAATTATGCTACAGTTTTCAAAATGAGTAAGATCATTCTTAATGCATTACTGTTATTTTCTAAATATGTTGTCCCTTGAACCAGAGATTGGAGTTTCTTGGAGATGCTGTCCTGGAATATTTGATAACCTCATATGTATATTCAGTGTATCCAAATCTGAAGCCAGGCCAGTTGACTGATCTGAGGGCAATAATTGTCAATAATAACTCATTTGCAAAAATTGCGGTGCAACAATCCTTTCACTCCTATCTTTTCAGTGAATCAGGTAGTCTAACAGAGGCAATCATTGAGTTTGAGAATTTTGTGTCTACTTCAGGAAAGGACCTTGAGGTGCCTAAGTGTCCAAAGGTATATATATACATGCATATCTGGTGCTCTATCCCTCTTACTCTTTTATATTCTTGGGATATTGGTACAACTCAACTGCACAATAGATTCAACTACTTTTTTTTGGTTAGTGGATTCAACAACTTCTCTCATTGAAATTGAACTATTTGATGTTCTAAATCAGATCATGAAAAAATGATTTTCCTTGTGGGTGTCTGACATGTAAATGAGATAATTAAAAAAAAACCAGTAATTCTGAAATGCACTGCATTCAAACAATTATACTCCTGTTGTGCCTGCATTCTTGTCTTTGATCATTCTAATGGCTCTGTAACGGAGCCTTGGTCACCAAGGTGGTTTCTTAAGGGCTTACCACCTTGCAATGAATTCCATCACTGGTTATACCTTTGCTTTTATATGTCACCCCTACAAATTATGGCAAAAAAACCAAAGTCCTAACTTTGTCTTTGTCTCTAAACATGGTGACTATAGGTTTAACGGCCCACTTCCTTGTTACAAATCCTGACTCTGGCAGAAAAGCTTAATTAGGCATTTATTAGCGAACAACAACAAGAACAAGGAGCCTTGTTTTTTGAGGGAAAGATACGAGCAATTTATATTAAAGTAGCACCTTGAACAAAGGAGACGAGGGATCTCCGGAAAAAAAGAAGAAAGGAAATGGGAGGAAAGAGTCCCTGAAGGAGCAATTCCTCAATTGCACCTCGTTATAATTAAACCCCCACTCCAATTTACTCCCATAGTAGATGAGCCCGATTATTCACATAGGAGCACCCTCGCACACATCAAAAGAGAGGTCGTGATATTCGCTCAAATATTCTCAACATATATGTGTTTCCCTTGAAAACTATGCTTGTCACATGCAAGCCAAATGCTCCAACACACCACATGGGGGTCAAGTCATGAAATTTAGCCTTATTACTTCGATCTCCTTTTTTATCCTTTGTTGAAAACAATCCTACATACCCTCGGTGTTGTTGAAGTTACATTGCATTATGAGAGTTGCTCCTACCAAAAACCAGATAGCGAGCTTATAGGACAAACATAAAACAAGTGATCTCTAATCCCTTCATCCGCACCACAAAGGTCGGAATTGATATTACCATTATTGGACTACTTCAAATGATTAGTTTTTGATAAATTTTATCTTGAGAGAACCCACGTAAAACATCTCCTCTTCGAAGGGGAAAGATTCCTCAAGTGTGGTGTGAGAATCTTAAAGAGGGAATCACGAGACGAGGATATCTATTGATCCTTCTATATTATGCCTTAACTAAGAGTTCATGCGGAGGAGATGGCTTTCAAATCATTGGATCTTCCTCTTCCAAGTTCATAGTCACTTGATGAAGAGAAGCTAACATCGAAGTGAACTAGTGAAGTCCTCCACTTCCACATTATTGAGGTTCAACGAATCTTCGCACCAAATTATATTATCCCACATGTGAACATATCACAAATGATGTCATCCTTATTAATCGCCACTTAGAATAGGTTGGGAATGAGGGCCACTGGAGAAGACCCATTGAGCCAATGATCTCTTCAAAAATAAGTTGTCACACCATTCCCGGGCTTGAAGAGAATATGCTCTCTCACCTCATTTTCCATATTTAGAATGTCCTTTCATACCGGCTATTACCAACCCCTTATGGTCAAACTACTATATCTGGAGTAGTACTTCACTATAGTGACCCTTATTCATAATGATGGGGGTCCACAAGTAGTATACATAGAGCATGATTCATGTTTTGGAGATGAAGAACCCCCAAACATCCTTCCTCCTTGCTACAACACATGACACTCCATTTAACTGAGTGCTCACCATGTCTATTTTCCAAGTGACCGCCCCAAACCGTTTCGAATAATCTCTTTCTTTTCAAGGTTCCCACTAGAAACCTTAAAATTGGAGAAGAAAAAGAGAGTAAGAATCATAAGCATCGCCTTTAAAAGCACGAGACAATCATCGAAGCTTAATAATTTACCTTTCCATTTTTTGAGTTTCTCATCAACTCTTTGAAGGAGAGGTTCCCACTCTCTCTTTCTTAACACGCCTGTATGAAGGGGAAGACCAAGATACTTGATAGGGTAGCTCACTGCTTGACAACCCATCCTACTTGCATGCCTTCTATCTCAAGAGACAGGTTAATTCTGATCGAGTTGCTTTGTGAGAGATTTACCTTCAATTTGGCGTCTAGATCGAAACACCAAACAACAAACTTTATGGATTCCAAATTTTCTTCCGATTCATTAGGAGGATTGTGTCATCCTCATGAAACTTGAGATCCGCCCCAAGACACCTCCAAACCTCTAATCCAACCATGAGTAATGCTCAAAAAGGGGAATCTAACAACAAAGTCAAACATCTTTGTAGCTTTTCAATGGTGTATTATTTGATATAAAATAAAAAATTGTAAGAATATGTAGCTCAGGAAAAGACTGTTGGAAAAATGTCTAGCAGCTGATGGCAAAATTTCTTTAGATTATGGAGTCTACTTGTGATGAAAATATCAACGTGTACATTGTAGGAATTTGTTTCATTTACAACTTATTGTTGAACTGACCTGGTTAAATGAATTCATAGGAGTTGGTACTACATTAATTGAAATCTAATTATCATTTTGGAAGAAACTGGGAAGGGATATCTTCTAGGTCGCTGTTCCTTATGAGAATTCGCTTCTGTCCTGACTCCTAAGCATAACTATTAAAAAAATATATATTTTGCTTGTATAGCACACATGCCACCTGAGGTTTCTTTGTGTGTAACACCCTCCAAAATCCAACTTCTTTAAGAGGACGATCTTCAGATCACTAGATATGATCCAATAATTTCATTAGTATGTCACAATGATATAAATAATTACATCTTAAACAAAAAATACACCATCTTTGAAAGACAATTCATATACATGACAAATGTGGTACCAGCTTAAACATAAAAAACTTAAATGAATGCAATCATTCTACGAAGCAACTACAATACTAAAACTGGGACAATAAATACAAGAAATCCTTGGAAATATACTCGCAATTGCTGTGTTTTACCAAGCATTCAGCCGGAGAGATCGCTATGCATACTGGATTTTAAAATCTCCAATCATCCAATAAAAATCCAGTCACAGAAGGTAAACACTAGAAAAAGATTTTTGTCCCAGCCCATGGGTGTGGCCAGACCTTGCCAGCTGTGGTTTTTTGGTTAGCCTGACTTGACGGCCACTAGTGCCCGATTAACTCCCGATGGATTTTGGATTTGGAACGCCTGAGCAGACAGCTACTTGTGCCATCCCGCCTAATGCCTGATGGCTGTCAGAGTCCAGCCTTTGATCTAACACTCAGGAAGAACCTTTTCCCTAGCTTGATAATCAGTCACGCCATACCGCCCATTAGTCGACAATTCATTGACCAGAACTGGCCTAGATGATGTTGTTCGTCGATGTTCAACCCCTTCAATCTTGACCCCCTACAAATCATAGTGGAATTGAATATAGAGGGTTGATGTGAAGGTGAGTATGATAAATTTTTGGATGAGATTAAGGATTTCAATGATAAAATAAAGGGATCTAGGTCACGAATGCTAGGGCTTCCCAAGAGAGTGTTGATCTTCAATTTTTTATGTGGAGGATTATACATAGAAACTAAAATGAAATTAAGCTTTAAATAGAAAGATGAGAATTAGGTATAATGACTATTAAGAACAAAGATTGATTTCATATTTGTAATTTAAGTATGGATAAATGGATGGGAATAATAGATTTTAAATAAAAGAATACTGCAAAGATAAGGTTCAAAGTTAACTTTAACTACCATAACGAACTTGGATTTAAGATTGTTTGGTACAATGACCACCAAAACTTGTCATTTATAGCAAACTTAGATTTGTAGTTAAGTACATTGGACTTTCAAAACTAATTTTTACTTCTATAACAAACTTATATTTGTTGGTGTTTTTGTATCAAAAACTTGTGTTTCAAAATAAAATTGTTTCTTTTCTAACTTAAAAAAAAAATTAATTAAATGATGATTTCTATGTTTGGGTTCAAAACCAATCTCCCCATGGTCAGATTAAGTATTCGATAATTCTGGGCTAATAATTGACCTATAATGGTTGTTATTGGGCTTCATGTGCAGTCATAAACATGTTTCATATTACTCCTTTAGTATGCATGAAAGTGCTCTTGCTTTGGATATATATGCATGAATTTAAGGACCTGATTTAATTTTTATATAGGTCAGGTGGCTTTGTGTGAATATCACATGCAAAAGTCAATACATTAGTGGGTATGAAAGAAGCCACGTTTTGCTTTGTAACTTTACACCTGTTGCTATCAATTCATGCATTGTTATGTGACCTACCATGGGTTATTAAGCCCATATCATATAAATTTTTTTTTTCAACCGACCTGTCCATCTATATAAACCCTTGACCCCCATATTTTCAGAGAGAGAGAGACAGCCATCCAAGAAGTGCTGCTAGTAAAGGTTAGAGTCCTCTGTATGGTATGCATCCTCTGTTTATGTATCTATTCATTAATTCTCTTGGTATTACCCTATTTGAATTGAGTAGTATCTTATTCTATAAGTTTAGAATAATGTTGTTGGAATAGAAATTTAGTATGCACTTTTAGGTGCATATAATTAAATGTAATATTATTTGAATAATATTGCATATGCATGTTTAGGAGTACTTTAGACTAGCACAAGTATCAGAGTGTTGTCTCTGTGGAAATGAAGCCCAGCTGTCTATGAGACATGTATAATAGCCCAACACAATCGGTACTGGTAGTCTGATGTTTTAATAGAACCCAGAGTCAAGTGTTTCTTCAAAGGTGTGCACAAATCTGTGTTGCAGAACAGACAAAGTGCATGAAAGGGTAATATATATCTGGTGCTAGATTGGTTACTGCGTAGGTGCAGACGTAGTGACATGTAAAAAATGGCTTGTGAATCCTGGGGGCAAGTCTGACCGGAACCCTATGCACTAAGGGGGCAGACTAATGTCCTTAGCACGTGCATGCTCCATGCACCTCAGGCCATCCAACTGTTCAACTTGATTATCTGGTTTAACTCTTTAATAGGTTACAATTAGTTATGTCTCCACCCTTAGTGCTACCCTGGTTTAATTTGATTATTAATTATTCATTTTGTTTACATAATTTTTAATCAAGTGCCATATGGAAACCAGAGGTCCAACAATCTAAGGACATTATTCTCTTGTGAGGATGGAGACTATATCAAAGATTCTATCAGATTTTAATAAGCTACAAAAGTTTGATGGTCCTGAATTTAAAACATGGGCGAGGAAGACCAAGTTTATTCTCGGAACACAGAAGTTGGGCTATGTTCTAGTTAAACCTTGTCCAACAGCTGGGCCTGCACAAATAAAATGGAGGGAAGATGATGAGCTCGCTCGAGGATATATCCTGACCGCTATCGTTGACCCTATAGCTGAGCAGTTCGCTGAAATTGAAACTGCTAAAGAGCTCTGGGATGCACTTCAACAACGATGTCAGGAGTATGAGCAGAAGAATAAAGTGTGGCTTGTTGACAAGCACTATAAGTTTGTCATCTCTGCTGAAAGTTCTATATATCCTCAAGTTGATGAATTCTTGAAGTTGACTGATCGTCTTAAGAGCGAGAATATGGCTCCCCCAGAAAAGTATACGGTGGGGTTGATCTTGTCCAAGCTGCCTCAATCATGGAGTCAGTTTGCCAAAGATCAGCGCATGCTTCCTGAAGCTCCCACACTGAATGAACTGACTCAACGTATTTATGTTGAGGAAAGTTCAAGAAACAGTGAAAAGCCTCCTGCTGCACCAAAGCATGCTATCAAAGCAAATTTCGTGGAGGCAAAAGTTAATAAGAAGTCATATTTCAAGAAGGGTGGTCAACCTATGAAGAAACAAAAGAATGATGTTGGAGTGTCCTTCAAGACCAATAATAAAAGACGTCCATATGCAGGAAAGGATGCTGAGCAGAAGACTCAGAAAATTATAGGTCCTTGCTTCAAGTGTGGCAAGATAGGTCACCTAGCTAAGGATTGTTTCTCAAAAAGGCAGGTGCGGGTCCATACAGTAGAAGCGGATGATCAAAATATCATGGCAATGATATCACAAGTAACAACAGAATCGAATGATCAAGATTGGTGGATCGATACTGGTGCCACATGCCACGTTTGCTCCAAACGTGCTCTGTTTTCCAGCTACAAGCCAACAGAAGGCATGGAGGTAACGATGGGCAATGGAGCCAAGGACTATGTTGTTGGGAAAGGTGTGGTCATCCTAAAGTTCTCCTCAGGAAAGACTATCACTTTGAATGATGTGCTCCATGTGCCAACCATCAAGAAAAATCTTGTTTCAGGTGATCGCCTCAACAAAGCTGGACTTCGTATGGTGATCGAAGCTGATAAAATTGTAATATCTAAGAAAGGATGTTTTGTTGGAAAAGCATACTCATCTGAGGGGATGTTCAGAATGAGTTTGGATGTAAACTCTGTTCAAAATGTTAATGAAATGTCCACATCTTCTGTTTATTCTTTGGAGTTATGGCATGGCAGACTAGGGCACATTAATTACCGCAAGCTGTCTAATATGGTTAAGTCCAAATTAATTCCTAATTGTGGGGGTGATGCGCCCAATAAATGTGAAGTCTGCCCACAAGCTAAAATTACTAAGAAGCCATACAAGTCAGTTGAGCGGAGTACAGAACTTTTGAGTATGGTACACTCAGATGTGTGTGATATGAAGAATACCATGTCTCGAGGAGGTAATAATTATTTTATTACCTTCATCGATGACTTCTCTCGGTATTCTTATGTATTCCTGCTCAAAAGTAAAGATGAAGCCTTTGAAATGTTCAAGTCTTATAAGGTTCTTGTTGAAAATCAGACTGGGAGAAAAATCAAAGTTTTGAGGAATGATAGAGGTGGAGAGTACTGTTCACAAGAATTTGCTGAGTATTGTGTTGAATATGGGATTGTACATTCTGTCACTCCTCCTTATTCTCCTCAGTCTAATGGAATCGCTGAGAGAAAGAACAGGACGCTGGTGGACATGGTTAATGCGATGATTATCAGTTCTGGTTTACCGAAGAATTTATGGGGAGAGGCTGTTCTATCAGCAAATTATGTTCTGAACCGGGTTCCTCATGCAAGAATCGGTGTCACTCCCTATGAGTTATGGAAAGGCTGGAAGCCATCCCTTAATCACTTGAGAGTGTGGGGGTGTTTAGCCTATGCCAAAATACCAGACATAGAAGGTCTAAATTGGGATCTAAGACTGTCAGATGTGCTTTCATCGGATATGGTGAAGACACTGTGATGTACAGAGTCTTGGAACTAGATGCGAATATAATTTCAGAATATCGAGATGTTGAGTTCTTTGAAGATCAATTTGTCTCGAAAAAGAAAAGAAAGTTAGATACATCAGAAGATCAAACTCGAGCTACACAACCGGCTGTTGTTATTCCTGATGATGAAGTCATCCTTCTCTTCATCAAAGAAGCAAAAGAGTCAGAAAAGAAAAGTCCTTTGGACCTGATTTTGTAACTTATAATGTGGAAGAAGTTCCAAAGACTCTTGCTGAAGCCTACAAGTCTCGAGACTCTATATTCTGGAAGGAATCCATTGAGGATGAGATGCACTCAATACAGTCTAACGGACTTGGGAATTAGTTGATTTGCCTCCAGGAGCCAAGCCTATAGGCTGCAAATGGATATTCAAGAAGAAATTAAAGGCGGATGGGACCATGGACAAGTTCAAAGCTAGGTTAGTTGCAAAAGGGTTTACTCAAAAGGAGGGTGTTGATTTCTTTGACACATATGCTCCTGTTGCCCGAATTGCCACAATAAGAGTATTAATTGCTCTTGCCTCAATGTACAAGTTAGTCATACATCAGATGGATGTAAAGACTGCATTCTTGAATGGAGAACTAGAGGAAGAAATTTATATGCAACAACCTGAAGGCTTTGTTCTACCTGGAAATGAAGCCAAGGTGTGCAAATTGCTAAAGTCATTATATGGACTTAAGCAAGCACCTAAATTATGGCATGAAAAATTTGACCATGTGGTTGCATCTGAGGGCTTCAAGATCAGTGATGCTGATAAGTGCCTATACTACAGGTTTAGTGGAACTCGAGGAGTTGTTATCTGCCTATATGTAGATGATATGCTCATATTAGGAACAGACCTCGAATGTGTGGAAGACACTAAGAGGTTCCTTTCCTCGAAGTTCTGTATGAAAGACATGGGAGATGCGGATGTGATCCTAGGAGTGAAGATTGTCAAGACTGAAGGAAGTATTATACTAACTCAGTCACACTATATAGAAAAAATGTTGAAGAAATTCAACTTCTGGGACTGTCATGTGATCAGCACCCCATATGATAGCAATGACAAGCTCAGGGAGAATCAAGGCACACCGATCAAGCAATTAGAATATTCCAGTATTATTGGGAGCTTGATGTATGCAATGAGCTGCACCCGTCCAGATATTGCCTTCGCTGTGGGAATGCTTAGTCGCTTCACGAGCAAACCTGGAAAACAGCATTGGGATGCCATATCTCGTGTGATGAGATACTTAAGAGGCACTGTAGACTATGGTCTATATTATTCTGGTTATCCTACTATCCTTGAAGGATATTGTGATGCTAGTTGGAACTCTGATCCAGACTCTAAGTCTACATCAGGATATGTATTCATGCTTGGTGGAGCTGCTGTTTCATGGAAGTCTAAAAAGCAGACCTGCATCTCAAAATCTGCTATGGAAGCAGAGTTTATTGCATTGGCTGCTAGTGGTATGGAAGCAGAGTGGTTATGGAACCTCTTACTTGATCTCCCTATATCCAAAAATAATGTACCTGCAGTGAGTATTAGCTGTGATAATCAAGCAGCTAGAGCTGTGGCGCTGAATGACATATTCAACGGGAAGCAAAGGGCATTGCGCCTAAAGCACAACACTTTAAAGGAACTGCAGAAAAGTGGTGTCATCAGCGTGTTAGATGTCAGGTCCAGTGAGAACCTCGCAGATCCACTTACTAAGGGTCTCTCCCGGGACCTAGTGGAAAAGACATCGAGAGGATTGGGGTTGATGCCTTTGATTGGATCAACAACAACAGAAACCCTACCTATTGGCGAGGAGATCCCAAGCTGTAGGTTCAAAGGGAAAAACAAGTTGATTGGATGATCCTGTTGCACACATTTTGTACTTGTATGTACTGTTATATAAAGGGAATATTGTGTTTATTTCCTAGACCCCTTTTTTCCTTAATGATGTGGTGTGCATGATCCTGCTGTTATTTGAGGTTGACTTTTTGTCTTAATGAGTCTATATCCAGTGGTGGAGGAGTGTCTAGCAGGGCGCACTCTTGATGGACTCACCTATGTGAATGTGGAGATAAGGGCCGTCTCCCATGGGATGTAGGCTATCCCTAAAGCGTTCACAGAATCCAGGATTTCAAAGCTCAGGGCCTTTGTTTATCATAAAAGAGCTGCCTATTGTTTAATCAGCATCTAATAGGACCTATGTGTGCCTTGTGACCAGTCCATTGCACGAGAGACCAATTCAAGGCCTCGTCCATTGTGTGCTCTCTATGGATTGCAATCAAGTTCACTAAGTGGTGATTCAAGTCCTAGCGACATCAACCATTATGCATGGGAACTATAGTGATTACCCTTTATTTTGAAACATGTGGGGGATTGTTGGTGTTTTTGTATCAAAAACTTGTGTTTCAAAATAAAATTGTTTCTTTTCTAACTTAAAAAAAATTAATTAAATGATGATTTCTATGTTTGGGTTCAAAACCAATCTCCCCATGGTCAGATTAAGTATTCGATAATTCTGGGCTAATAATTGACCTATAATGGTTGTTATTGGGCTTCATGTGCAGTCATAAACATGTTTCATATTACTTCTTTAGTATGCATGAAAGTGCTCTTGCTTTGGATATATATGCATGAATTTAAGGACCTGATTTAATTTTTATATAGGTCAGGTGGCTTTGTGTGAATATCACATGCAAAAGTCAATGCATTAGTGGGTATGAAAGAAGCCACGTTTTGCTTTGTAACTTTACACCTGTTGCTATCAATTCATGCATTGTTATGTGACCTACCATGGGTTATTAAGCCCATATCGTATAAATTTTTTTTTTCAACCGACCTGTCCATCTATATAAACCCTTGACCCCATATTTTCAGAGAGAGAGAGACATCATCCAAGAAGTGCTGCTAGTAAGGTTAGAGTCCTCTGTATGGTATGCATCCTCTGTTTATGTATCTATTCATTAATTCTCTTGGTATTACCTATTTGAATTGAGTAGTATCTTATTCTATAAGTTTAGAATAATGTTGTTGGAATAGAAATTTAGTATGCACTTTTAGGTGCATATAATTAAATGTAATATTATTTGAATAATATTGCATATGCATGTTTAGGAGTACTTTAGACTAGCACAAGTATCAGAGTGTTGTCTCTGTGGAAATGAAGCCCAGCTGTCTATGAGACATGTATAATAGCCCAACACAATCGGTACTGGTAGTCTGATGTTTTAATAGAACCCAGAGTCAAGTGTTTCTTCAAAGGTGTGCACAAATCTGTGTTGCAGAACAGACAAAGTGCATGAAAGGGTAATATATATCTGGTGCTAGATTGGTTACTGCGTAGGTGCAGACGTAGTGACATGTAAAAAATGGCTTGTGAATCCTGGGGGCAAGTCTGACCGGAACCCTATGCACTAAGGGGGCAGACTAATGTCCTTAGCACGTGCATGCTCCATGCACCTCAGGCCATCCAACTGTTCAACTTGATTATCTGGTTTAACTCTTTAATAGGTTACAATTAGTTATGTCTCCACCCTTAGTGCTACCCTGGTTTAATTTGATTATTAATTATTCATTTTGTTTACATAATTTTTAATCAAGTGCCATATGGAAACCAGAGGTCCAACAATATTTAAGGTGAGGTACAATGGACTTCCTAGTAAAGGACCATACAAATGTTGATCAACAAATCCTAACTGCCTCAATAATCATATGATAGGAACATGAGTAGGAGATTGAAAATCACATGACAAGAACATTGATCTAATGAGAGAATATCATGTTATTTAATGATGAATGTATGTACCCCGTAATTGATTTCTGAAATATTTAAATCAATGTAAATCTTGGTAAATTTATTAATTGCACAAAAGTTTTTCAAGCATCAAATTGTGCCACCAAGAAATGTGGGAAATGATGGAAAGTGACCAATTTTCTTTGAACAAAAAAATATGTTGGTTGTGCCACTTTTTGTGAGGGAAAGTAATAGAAAATGATTGCCTCGCTTTCTCTACAATGACTAGTGATTAGTTCTAAAAGAATTCCTGCACTACGATTACGCAATCTTTTTCCTTTTACTTTTTCCCTGTTGGAAAGATATCTCGCACATCATCCATTTTCTCTTATATATGTGGGATTATATAGAGCATGACTTACTGTTAAAGTAATACCTTAAGTAACCCAAATAAAGTTTTAGATGTGAATGATCATGTCTTCAGTTAAATTTGCTTTGGTTATAGAATTGCTGTTTGTCTCTATGATCTAATCTAAATAAAGTGCATTGATTATTTAAGAATATTTGACCACAAAAAATTTAATTGTCATCTCTGTATGTTTAATTTTTCTATGGTTCGAAATTATTTTAGGAATCTCTATTGCTAATTGTGCCATATTTTTTTTGGAATTTACTATGTTTCTCATCATGCTTGGACCTGGATAAAATCTGGGATGAACATTACCATTTATTTCTGAAATACTATACATACTATAGTATCATTTGGTTCTTTCATTACTCAGGTACTTGGGGACATAATAGAATCTTCTATTGGTGCTATACTTCTGGATACAGGCTTTGATTTGGCGTATGTTTGGAAGATTGTGCTCAATTTGTTAAATCCAGTTTTCAGCTTTCCTAGCATGCAGCTTAGCCCTGTCAGAGAACTACGAGAACTCTGTCAGTTTTGTAATTTTGAGTTGAGGACTCCAGATCCAGTGAAACGAAGAGGAGAATACTTAGTCAACACAGAAGTTATTATCAATGGTACTTGTTTAACATTTAGTGCTACCAACCGCAGCTCAAAAACTGCGAGAAGAAATCTTGCACAAGAAGCTCTATCTGCATTGAAGGTGAAGTCATCTGAATGGCATACATTATTCTATTTAAATACCATACGAATACTTTTTTTTTTCATAACTTGCTTATGCAACATAACCATATTAAGTTGGATAACTACTTAGAGATAGTTAAAATTGCTTAAATTTTTCTCTTATATCTTGGTCTGTATAAAATTTGTTTGGAACTTCAATATGATCCCCTTTATTGTCATGTACATTAATATTTTGTGGTTCTCTCTCTTTTTTTTTTTGTTGAGTGAACGATGGGCATAAGCCTTGATATTATTCAAACTAAGGCAATTGCCCAAAACATACAAAAGGAATCCATGGTAAAGGAGATGTCTACCATTGAACACTCCTTAATGACAATCCCCCTCCCCCCAACACACACACACACACACAAACTCTGTTTGCCCTTGCCCCCAATTCTTGATGATATGAATAACCATCTCCCATATATTTTCTATATAAACTCTAATGCCCTTGAAAATGAGATGGTTTCACACATTCCGTAAGGTCCAAACCACCACCGGAACATATGATTGGGATATCTTGGCATTCGTACTCCCATCTCCTCTCGCCCTCGGTTTTTTTCTTTGCTTCCCACCTGCCCTGTAAGGAGGAGAAATTGTCATCTATTCTTGTTACTTCCTTCATCTATTTCTGCCTGGCAATCGAGCGATCGATCATGAGGTTCTCAATGGTCTCCTCTCCTCCATTGCACAACTATCATCATGGACTGCCCACTTTGCTTTATACACCTTTGTCAAAATTCTTCCTTGGAACATGAGCGAGGTGAAAGCTTTGACTTTGAGAGAAATCTTTGTTTTTCATATTTTATTCACTTTTGTGTTGTGACTTTATTCTGAGGCCTTGCTCTTCTCCACAAAACATAACATTTGCAAACTGAGAAAGATTGACGCGGCTGCAATCCCCATATCACTCTTAGGGGTGGTAAACGAGCCGAGCTTTGACATGTTCAAGCTCGGCTCATTTTTAATTAAACTTGGCTCGGGCTCAATTTCGTGTTCAAGCTCGGCTTGTTTGTGTTATAAAAAGCTTGGTTGAAGCTCGGCTTGGCTCGGCTTGTTTGTGAAATCAGAACACTAATCAATACAAGATTATGCTCGTTTAGGCTCGTGAACTTGGCTCGTTTAGGCTAAAATTTTGTATTCAACCCCTAAAAACCCTAAAATGAAGAAGAGCACTAGGCTCGTTTAGGCTTATGAGCTTGGCTCAACTCATTTTTAATCGAGTTTTAAAAATTGTTCAAACTTGGCTCATTTGTCTAATTGAACGAGTTCGAACGAGCTCCAACCGAGCCGAGCCCGAGTGGCTCGGTTCGTTTACCACTCCTAATCACTATACTTGCCACCTCCTCGATCAATGTTACCTCATGGAGCTCACACGAGATTCGTGAATATTGAGATTTCCTCCTCATGTATGTTTCTCCTCGTCCTTGGATCCCAATGCCTTCCTGCAGGTCCATCGGCCCAGAATTGATGAACCAATCTATCTTTATCCGGTGACAAGTGAAAGATAGCAGTAAATCTATCCTTTCATGCACTCTTATCGAGCCATACATCATCCCAAAATCGGACTGTCCTCCCGTCGCCTACCTTCCATTGCACAGCCTCCAAAAAGCCTTTTATGGCATTTAATTAAAATGCCTCTCTACACCTTTGAGAGACGTGGGGAGACCCTGGAGAATCTTTTGGAGAATGCACCTCCACAACTGTATCTCGCCTCCAGAAGCCAGCACCACGACAAGTCTCTGTTTTCCATCCATCTCCACTTTCATTTGCTGAGGAGGGCCTTATTCATATCAGCCAAGTTAGGCACTCCCTCCCCACCCTTCCTTTTTCTGCTGCAAACCAAGTCCCACCTGACCAGATGAGCTTTCTTCCCCCCCCCCCCCATTCGCTCCACTCCAAAGGAATTTCTTCCGTATCCCATCCAACTTTTGTAGAATCCCTACAGGAATCTTGAAAATCAATTGGAAAGACTGGGGAGGTTTGAGAACACTGCTTGGAGGAGAGTCAGTCCTCATCCCAGGCTCAAAGTCTTGCCCTTCCAACCTTCTAGCCTCCACTCCAACTACTGTGTACACTTCATATTTATGATTTGCTTTCTCCCTTCTTCATGACTGGTGCGAAGGATGATGGTATCATCCGCATACTGAATATGTGATAAATTGTAATTCAGGATATGAAAGTACTTTTGTGTGGTTTTTGTCAACAGGGTATACACAAAATACTCATCCCGTGCACTTCTTATTTGTGATTTTCTTGCTGCCTTCTTCATGAAGTCAGTATAACCTTAAACAACCATAATCACTGAGCATTATCCCATCTAACTTTGGTCATTTATGAATTGGAATTGTACATCAGGATATGCGATTACTTTTTACAATTAGTTCTCAACACCAAGTCAATCCCCTATTGATTGAAGATTCCTTGCTGCCACTAAAAAGACATGCCATGCCTTCGCCCTGATTAGATGGTGGGTTATGAAATTAAATTTTCACTGAGACACTCAGCTTTGGTCTTTGCATTTCTTCCTTGTCAAATGTGGATGCATTCCAGTAGTAGGATAAATGGGCCCCTGCTTGGCCATGCACTCATGCAACCAGGGAGAAAATCAACTTCCCTAGTTTAGCAGACCCTAGATTAGTAGGGAGGAGGAAGGCCCATTGGACATTCCCTAATTCTGGGACATTATTTAAAAAAGATACACGTCTGCATGTGCATTTGTGGATTCACACGCAGAAAGAAAGAAAGAGACAGTGACTGTACATTGCATCCTTTTGTTTGGTGTATGTCAGAAAAAAATTCTGGCACATTGATCACAATCAAACTGTTTTTCTACAAAACAATATTCACATTCTTTGTAAGCCAACTTAACATTTGCAATATTCTTAGTATGACATGAAACAATGACCCACAAGAAAATCCCCCCCTTCAGTCCAACCAAATGGGGAAGTAAAATTAGAAGTGGCTTTATACCACCTTCAGCATTGTACCCAAGTTTTCCTACATTTATCCTCGGTCAATAAATCCTGCTCGGTTATCGTTAAATGCAATAGATAAGATTCAGACCCTTCAATCTAGAATTTCCCAAGCTTAAATCAGACTTCCTGAAAGCATTCCCCCAGAAACTTTAATATATTCATTTCCCCTAAACCTCTTTGTGCTATCTGTCACCTATGCAGGAACAACAAAAAGGGGAAATTTTGGAGTTAAAATATAGAATTTTCAGTCCTTTCCACCCTATTGATTTGTTGTGGTGCACCTCTAATTAGAGACCAGTGCCATCTGTTTTAGAAGATTCTTTTGAATATTCCATAAGCTTGTTAAAACATGGATGTGTTTGCATCTGCCCGGCCGATATTAGAGATGAATTACTACTTTTTGTTATGTTATGTTTTCTTCCCTCTGTAAAATTAATTCTTAGTATTTTAGAAGTTCCTATTTCAGTCCATGTGTTCGTGTTTGGATGATTGATGTATAAAATAAGCTACACAGGTTCTTTGATCAATAATGGCAGGCACTCTATATCAAAAAGAGAAATTACGAGGAATAATATTTGTTCTTTCTAGCTAGCAGAAATTTATCTTTCACATGATTAATATAATTTATGGTACATGTTTATTGGAGTTATCAGCTCTCTAATCTGTCTCTCTGTCTCATGTGTATTACCAAGACAGCATTTACCTATGAAGTGAATATTTTTCATGTTCTTTTGTTCTTCGTGACGTATATGTCTTGGCGATGTATATATCTGGCATTTGCCACTGCCAGTTTTTATCATGCTGAGATACAGGCTTCCATTGTTATATGTATTCTCATTATTGCAGAAATGGAAACTACTTATACCTCTTATAATTTATTCATTTTTCAAATTTGAAAAGCAAGCTCGAATGGAATTCAAAATTCTAGTTTAATAATACTGTAATTGGAACTTTTATGACTCCCCATGTCTTATGTTTTTTATGCTCTTTTTCGTTTTGTTTTGAGCCTAACATGAACACTTTATATGGATCCAGGCTCTTGGATATAAACACAAAAGCAAATCATTAGAAGAAATCGTTCGGTCGTGTAAGAAGGAGGATCCGGAGCTTATTGGGTTTGATGAATCACCTATAGTATTAGATGATATTGATGGTGTTGAATTAGAGAAGCTTCAAATTGATAATTCAGAAGAGGCACCTAAAGAAAAGTCACAATATTTTGTGACACGAGATACTTCAGAAACGAAGTCACCTCTTCCACTGGAGGCTTCTCCACTCACGTGCAAAACAGAGAAAAAAGTTCCTTCATCTAAATCACAAATTTATAAGACAGAAGATGCTGTGCCATGTCAAGTAGAATTCCAAATGAAAAAAGAGACTCCTTCGCCAATGTCTCAACCTGACATAGCGAAGGGGAATTCGCCTCTCAAACTAAAAAGGATGGAGGAGAATATTAATCTATCAAAACCGGTGGAAAGTCATCACACTGACTGTGGGGCTAGCAGTTTAGTGGGTGACAAAGATGCAAAAGGTATGTTCTCATAAAAGTGCATCATGATTTTCAGTCATCTATCAGTGATTTGATGCGAAAAATCTTTGATGTTTATCGGCTTTTTTTTCACACCATGCGCTTAAACAAACTGAACGATTTGGTTAACATCTGTTTTCCAAGTATGTGATCCATTACTTTTGTGAATTAAGCTAGGCATTATGTTTGCAAAACATGTTTGTATTGGACCACCTGTGAGCCATTGAGAATATTTAATCAACCCTTTGCAGAGTTGATTGTAGAATTTGAAATTATTGTTTGATACAAGGGCACAGCTTTATCAGTTGTGAATGTGGTTTCAGGGGTCATTATGAGTTATAAACTATTGTTTTTCAAAGATCAACTATTGAAGGTCATGAAGTTTATTAAAGCTCTATCTAATCAAGCCAACCTGTCATCATCAAATATTTTCATATGGATGTATTTATTCTTATTTCATATTTGCTCCTTTTCTTTTAGTAAACAGTATATTTTGTATTTGCTCTTAGTGACAGTTCAAAGGTTTGCTGTACTTAGTATGGTTCTCATTCTTTCCTTGCTATGAATTCGTGTACAAATTCTAAACCTTGTTTTGCTAGCCATTGACTTTTATTTAATTCTATTTTTAGTATACGGTTTGTTTGAAATCTATACCTTAGCTAAATATTATGCTATTTCTTTAATTGGTGGTGAATTTAGTTCCCCATTCATCCTATGTATATTCTTCATATGAAATTGCATGTGTTATGCCCATCATTCATCTCAATATTGCAGGATGCTAATCTTTAGATTTTGGCTGTAATGTATTACATTTTTTATTTTTATATTGTTAGGTGCATTGTGTAGAGAAGCCAAAGCGCAGCTATTAAAGATATGTGCTGCCAACTGTTGGAATCCCCCTTCATTTGTTTGCACTAAAGAGGAAGGACCCGGCCACCTGAAAATGTAAGCTAGCCTCTCTCATTTCCCTCAAAAAAAAAAGCTAGCCTCTCTCATGCATGATTCTAATCTTATGAGTACCATACAATTCTTTTCTTATATCCATTATCTTCTTCCATTGTTTCATCAAACTTTTTTATGGCGAAAGACTTGACTTACACCACCTGGATTGATTCATGCTTGATAATTAAATCGTTCTTAGTTTTGTAAGACACCGACTGAGCTCTGCATGAAATCTATTTTTTTATTTATCTACTAATTATTTATGAGTAGGATGATCTAGTAGTCATATTTTATGATTTCAAAGACATGGTATTTATAATATCTTAGATGATTTGCAATTTGTCAGTCCAATGTAGATAAATATGTATTTTAAATTTTAAGTGGCTTCTTGAGATTTTCACACCTATATAATATAATCTTATTATGCCACATCAGTCCATGCTTGGTTCTCCATGTTCTCAAGTGTGGGAAGTCTATACTTAATTTCTACCACACTTTGGCATCTATGTACCCAGGAAACTGCTTCACAGATGGACAACTTTCACAGTAGACTTCAACTCAAGAAATATTTATATTACACAAATGATTATCTGAACATCAGAATTTAGGCTCATCAAAAGAGATCACCCTAACCTGCATAGACTAAACATAGAAGAAATTGTTTCACTAGAAGAAGAAAAGCTGCTTTTATTATACTGCTTAAGCAGTCAAGCCGTAGGCCTTAGGCGCTGGGACATGTTCTTAATGTAAAATAGGCCCATGAATCGTACTGAAGAGGTAAAAACACATAATTACACGAAAGGAGTTTTACGTAGTTTAGCAAAGGATTGCATACATCCCCAGAGAGTGGAGAAATAATTTCCATTATTTTTCTGGCTTCTATAGACTTTGTAGAGGCCTACCTACCTGATTCTCCCTCTCAAAACCCTTGGGTTCTCTCTCTATGGTATTAAAAATTATAACTCACAAATGAATAACAAAACTGCCATTACACATGAGGATATACATGCACTCATACCGTTTCAATGTATAGAGGCAAATAGTATTTTGACCACGGGACAACAGAGACATCTAGAAAAGTGTAAAAAACCTCTGTTGCAGTTCCTCTTTTCATTTCAGAAACCGAATGCAAGACATGAAACCCAACAAACCTAAGATCATACTAACCCCCCCCCCCCCCCCCCCCCAAAGTCATATATTGTCATAATTTGAATGCTAAACTTTCTGCTAGATTCCATTTTCTTCCGAGAGTGACTGAAAATATTCGACAAATTGATTGTGCCGTATAAATCCATGTAGGTTCACGTACAAGGTCATCATTCACGTGGACGAGGAGAAGACCACCATCTTGGAGTGCTTCAGTTCACCAAAGCCAAAAAAGAAAGCTGCAGAAGATCATGCCGCAGAAGGGGCGCTGTGGTACCTCAGTCAGAAAGGGTATGCTGTATAAAATAATATACATATATAAACGTGATCAACATGTACTGTGATATAATATAAAACTTCCCAGTTGGAGCCTTTACTTAATTCTTCTGCCCATGGTTTTGAAGTCCCTGGAATGAACTTTCAGCCAATTTTGTATATGTAACTAGTAAAAACCATCCAGGCTGATGGCTTTTGTACATGTATTTGTTATGATATATATATATCTATTTATGAGAGTTGCTTATTTACATGCAACTCGAGATTTATCAGTGATTTTTTTTTTCTTTCATTTGATGTATTCTAAACCGACGAATGGACAGAATTCAACAGACTTTTCAACTTTTCAAGATCAATAGTCAGTTTTATTTTGTGCTTGTAATCAACGTTAAATTCACTTATTCACGAGCATGAGTCAGGTTAACCGTGAAAACATGAAAAAACAGTTTAAATTTATTTTTAAAAAAATGATTTTGATTTTTGATAGCAGGCTGTGTGATGTTTTGTTGAAGTTCTATATTATAAAAAGTCATTTGTTAAAAGAGTTTCAATATAAGTATATAACGTTATACAAAGATATAAAAAGTGCATAGTTTGTATATATATATATATATATATATACGCCGATGATAATATGCGGGACGTGCGGTCGTGCGGGAACGACGTCGTTCGTCCGATCGCGGGTCCATCGCATCCAACGGTCGAGATGAATCGCCCCCGACCGTCCGATGCGATGGACCTGCGATGGACCCGTGATCGACGGCCCGTGGTCGTTCGCGCACGACCGCACGTCCCGCACCGTATCATTTCCCTATATATATATATATATATATATATATATATATATATATATATATATATATATATATATATATATATATGGAAGTGATTCGGTGCGGGAATGCGGTCGTGCGGGAAACGATCACGGGCCGTCGATCACGGGTCCATCGCATCGGACAGTCGGGGGCGATTCATCTCGACCGTTGGATGCGATGGACCCGCGATCGAACGATCGACGTCGTTTCCCGCATTCCCGCACTGAATCACTCGACTATATATTTTATATATATATATATATATATATATATATATATATATATATATATATATATTTGTTAATTAGTATTAATAATTATTTTTTTTTATTCATCATAATAACATGATGGTTTATATCCAGTTAATTGTTTGATTTTAAATAATGGAAGTGTTAGACTCCACCTATTTTACGAATGCAAATGGTGGATAACCACCACTTCTTCAACCCATAACCTTCCTCATTCTTCAACTCCATAATCCTCTCATTCAATTCCATAACCTCCTATCTTAATCACCCTACTTACTACCCCCTCACCTCTTTGGCTTGTAACTCTCAACCTTTGGGATTCTTTTATGTATCATATAAATAGAAGGACATTGTCTTGTATTCCATAACCAACCAACAGGTGAATAATAAGAAATCTCTTTCTACTTCTCTTCTCTATATGCTTGTGTGTCTTGTTTATGTACTCTTATATTCATGTATTATAGTTAGTTTATAACACGTTATTAGCACGAATAAGCTTTTAGTTTATTTCAAGCATTCAAGAGGTAAAAGAATTTCCCAAAGGTTTGTATTTTCTTTGGTGGGTTTTGGTTCATTTGCCTATGACTCAACAATTAAGTTTGTTGCCTTCATATGTTACTCAGTTCTAATATTTCTTTCATTGTTTTTCAAGAGAAGCTTTATGTGTAAGTACTAATTCTTTACAAACATTTTTTTACTAAGATATTTGATATAGACTTTAAAAAAAACCGTGAGTTTCTCTGGTTATTCTAAATGCCAATTCATACAGTATCATTTTTTTTTTCTTGGAGGATGATGGTTGTGACTTTTGATGGGGTTTGGGAATACCAAGCTTTTTTGATTGCATACCTTTATTTCAATATTAGCATAAACAGATTGTTGATGACCACTGCAATTCCTTTATTGACATTAGTTTTCATGGTCATTCCTTTATTCCTTATGCCATCTCAAGTTGATTTAACTATTTTCATGGTTATTTCGGTTGATGATCAATGTCTATTCATCATGTCTATGCATGGTGTTTTTTTTTTTATTTTTCATATCTGATTACTATGGCCTACAATAACATGAAGTATGAATCCCATGCCTTTTAAGCATGTCTATGCATCGAATGTTATTAATGTATTTTTGTTGTAGAGGGAGTGATAAATTTTTTATTCTATAAGCTATGGTTTATATTCTGGTGATTTCATGATAATTCAAATAATCATGATTTTATTTTGTTTACAACATATTGGATATGTTGACAATTTCATATATCATCAATTGATGCATCTTGATTAGAGGATTCACCATAAAAAAACTCAGTTGCATGATTAAATAAATCCTGACATCAAATTCTTTCAAGAATATTATGTTATATTAAAGCCATATATTCTGTTTTATGTATAATGTTAGATCATTTTGTTTTGGTGAGTATTATGGCTTGAAAGAAAAATAGGGCGTGAAATTGCTTTCTCTGCAATGGAATATTTCTTTTTAATTCAGTGTAATTGTTGAAAATAAACAATATTTTCATCCATATCATATTGATGGAGAAATAATGTAGACAACTGTATTCCTTTTTTATGTGTATTTTTACATTTGAATTTGAGACACTCCATGTTATTACACGTTTCATATTTTGACTAAAGATTTGTCAAGTTATATTTTCTCTTCCCTCACGGAGAATTTGCATTGGTGATTAATTATAAATTTATTTTACATATACTAATGTGAAATTTTGTTTTAATGTTAAAAGAAAATCATGTGTCCCTGCAGGATTATGTAAAAAAAATTTATTTCATTTTATCCTTGAAGGACCATGCAAAATTTTATTTTATTTTATCCCTGAAAGATTATAAAAATTATTACACAGATCTTTGAAGGATTATGTGAAATATATGATTTACAATGTGTCCCTGAAGGACTATATAATTTTTATTCCTGAATGTTATATATACACACATCATGGTTGCTCGTGTTCCTGTAGAACCAAACAAAAACTATATGATTTTTTTTGGAGTCCTTGAAGGACCAAATGAAAAAAAAGGATCCATGTATCCGAGTAGGAACATATAAATTATAATTAACTTTCAACATCATAGTGAAGATGATTTAAAGATTAATACCTCATTGACAAAGATCTACCAACCATTATGCCTCCAATATGCTCCAGTTGTAGCAATATTGTGAGCATCAATTTTATATATTCTTGTTGTTGTACAACTATTTGAAGAAAAATCATGTAACAGCATTTTATTTTATTTTGAGCTATGCACATGGTCGTGGTCAAAGGTCAATTCATGATTAATATAACCAAAACAATTATAGAGATGGCATATAACCAAAACAATTATAGAGATGACATGTTATTTGAAACCACCAGAAAGTGGTATTATGAAAGTAAAACAAAGGAAATGTTTGTCTAACAAACCTCTCAAAATATAATGAAAGCTATTGTTGTTGATGTGATTGTTACATACCCGAAGTATGCTCATACCTTAGATGGATACGTACTTGAAGTGCGCTTAGACCTTTGATTACATGCTCGAAGTACGTTTAGACATTTAATTGCTTATGTACCTGATGTATGCTTAGACCTTCAGGTGCTGAAAAGCATGGTCACGTACTTGATGTACGATCTAACCTCTGTTGATTTTGTATTTACATTTTTATTTTTCTTTATTATATGAAATGCACTTTCATATTTAACTTATTTTTTAGTTTAACATTAGTTAATGCAAATGATAATATTATTTTTGGTATTACAAATTTGATCAAAGACTCTAGAAGAGCAGATATTATATTTTAAGAGATACAAAATTTTGTATCAACGATGCCATTGTATTCATGTAGATCCAGAAAAAGTCTACAGAATTTTAAAGATACTTATCTCAACATATGCCATTTTAAAATTATGGAGTATCTATGCATTAATAATGTCTCATGCCAGAAGCATACATTAGAAAAGTTTTATGCTCTCTCCAAGGGGGTTATAATAAATATCCATAATTACTCATATGAAATAGAAGTTCTATAATCTTTATGGTTTGGCATGACCGTCTCGGATATCCATGGTACACAATAATGCGGCGAACAATTTATTTGGGCATATGCTAAAAAATCAGAAGATTTTTTTGCTCGATGATAGTTTTTACCGCATGATTTTGGATTGCCATTATAATGAGACAATATTCCCACCATTAGGGGGAGGAAAGAACGTACTTGAAGTACGATCTATTCGTGAAGAATGACGAGAATTATCGTGGAATACATTCACTCTGTCTCATCTAGACTCACATACCGCTCAATGTGAAAATCAAATTCCTAATGCACGCCAGAAGCATGACAGACCTAGGTTCAAAAGATTCAACTCCCCAGAAATGGAGATCAAATGAAAGATCATGCTCTAATAATGCTCCAGAATAAGTTATATATAATGCTCCAGAATAAGTTATACACAATGTTCTAAAGGAAATTATGAACAATAAATCCACTCTCTAAAACTCCAGAGGAGTATAATGTTCTTGAAGAGAAACGAGTCACAGAAGTGACTACACAAACTCTTGAAGAGGAAAATGTACCTAATAATATTGAGATCTTTATGTTTTATACGCATATAAGAGAAATGTGGAATCGCAATTAAATGATCATCGATGATATATTTATCATATGAAGTAGCTACTGAAATTTTAAAGAGCAATGATTACAATGAACCCCACAACATAAATGAATGTCGACAAAGAAATAATTGACCAAAGTAGAAAGATGCTATTCAAGCAGAATTGAGTTTTCTTGAAAAATGTAATGTATTCGAATTTATAATACAGACCTCAAAAGATGTTAACCCTGAATGTTACAAATGGGTGTTTGTAAGAAAGCGAAATGAGAAAATAAAATTGTTAGATATATGACACATCTCGTGGCACAAGGTTTCCTGTAGAAACCTGAGATTTGACTATGAAGAAACATACTCATCAGTCATAGATACAATAACATTCCATTACCTAGAAAGTTTCAAAGTTTATGAAAAACTCGATATGAGACTAATGGACGAAGTAACAGCTTATTTATATGAGAATTTATATGAATCAATGAAGGATATAAATTGCCTAAAGCAAAATCAAAGAGCATATACTCAATAAAGCTAAGACGTTCATTGTACAGCTTAACGCAGTAGGTACAACTGTCTTAGTGGATACTTGATAAAAGCAGGATATGAAAACAATCCCATTTGCCCGTGTGCCCTTATCCAGTAAGGGATTTGTTATTTGACAGTTTATGTTGATAACATAAATTTAATTGGGACTCCTGAAGAACTCAACAAAATTGCATAATATTTTATGAATGAATTCGAAGTGAAAAGACATTGGGAAAACTAAATATTGTCTCGGCCTACAGATCGAGCGAAGCCCAAGTGAGATACTTGTCCATCAAACAACATATATTGAAAAAGTTGTGAAACGCTAATATGGACAAATGTTATCTATTAAGTACTCCTATGATTATCAGGTCACTTGACCCAAAATCTTCTAGTCCTGAAGTACCATATTTTTTTGTAATTGATGATTTATTATATTTGACACAATGTACTAGATCTAACATTGCATTTTTGGTTTATTTTATTGGCCAGATTTAGCTCTACTCCAACTTGAAGGCACAAGAATTGCGTGTAGTACATTCTTCATTTTATTCGTGGAACGATATGGCTTCTGTTCAAGGATGACAACACAATTCGAGATATAAGTAATTGCATTAAGACACGATGAGCTTAAAACCATGTTTTTGTTTTTAATCTTATCATTATGAGGGGACGTATATTTTTAGATGGCATTTGCGTGCTGTACTCCTTTTCTTTCGTTTAGGTTTTGTCCCACTGTGGTTTCCTGGCAAGGTTTTAACGATGCAGTGTTAAAGCGCATATACCAATCTAAGATAAAATATATTGTATTCTTTTTCCTTTGCTTTGGTTTTTCCCACTGGGTTTTTCAAACAAGGTTTTAATGAAGCAATTATCTTAGCGTGATAGTCATTCAAGGGGGAGTGTTGTGAATATAGTGGATAACCACCACTTCTTCAACCCATAACCTTCTCCACTCTTTAACTCCATAACCCTCTCATTCAATTCCATAACCTCCTATCTTAATCACCCTACTTACTACCCCCTCACCTCTTTGGCTTGTAACTCCCAACCTTTGGGATTCTTTTATGTATCATATAAATAGAAGGACATTGTCTTGTATTCCATAACCA
The DNA here is from genome assembly GCA_030737845.1 of Acorus calamus. Classification (NCBI taxonomy): domain Eukaryota; kingdom Viridiplantae; phylum Streptophyta; class Magnoliopsida; order Acorales; family Acoraceae; genus Acorus; species Acorus calamus. The sequence continues at coordinate 19,614,994 of CM060859.1, read as the reverse complement.
ACCAACAGGTGAATAATAAGAAATCTCTTTCTACTTCTCTTCTCTATATGCTTGTGTGCCTTGTTTATGTACTCTTATGTTCATGTATTATAGTTAGTTTATAACACTTATGATGATGTATATATTTTTATAAAAAAATAAAATATGTACTTTAATAAATGTAGTGGTGGAGAGGCATTTGCATTGGGGGGCGTAGCATGCAAACTTTTTCTACCATTTTATGTTTTTGTCTTCTTATCATTTCACGTGTTGTTTTATATTTTTTGTTAATGTTTTTTTCTATTATTTTTTTATTCCCAATTCGAACATGGTTTCTTAAAATCTTCAAAATGAAGGTTCTCGCATTTCTTAAAAAAAAATGGGTTAAAGACATCCAAGTTCTCGAAAACATAGGTAATCCCATATAAGTCCATATTAAAGTTGGGGTAGATGTACAAATTCTTGAAAACTCACAAAAACCCATATACATCCCTGGTTTTAACAAAAATTAATCATAACCCAATATACTCTACTTAATTTTAACCTATAACTATGAAATGATTAAATTATCCTAAAAATTTTAACTATTTTCAATCAATATCTCAATGAAAATGAATAAACATAAAAAGTTTTACAAGGATAATTTGATTTTTGCATGAATTAATTTGTTTTTATGATTATTTATGGAGCTATAATGTTTACACAATACATGGTGATAAAATATTCCGTTAAATTTGAATGAAATTTTAATTCAGTGATGATAATTAGATTTTTATGAGTTTTTAGAGACTCATGCGTCTACCACAATTTTTACAGAGACTTATATAAAATTATTCATGTTTACAAGGATACAAATGTCTTTAACCCAAAAAAATAAATCAGTGGATGTAATGTAACAGTGAGGCAATGCATTTGGTCCATAAAAGTAGGGGTGCAACTTGGGCGGGTTGAACCCGACCCAACCCGACTCGTGGGCGGGTTCGGGTTGGAGTTTTTTGGCGTCGGGTTCAACCCGAACCCAATTCGGGTCGGGTTCGGGTTGGGGATTCAACCTGTGGGCTCAACCTGAACCCGACCCCCATGTTAATAAATGTTATGCTGCCATAACAACATACCTATATCTAAAACCCTAAATTCCTAAAACATAATAAACAATTACACAAATTAGAGTATCACTATGTTTGTTGTGTTTGGGTTAATTATTATAGATATTCACTTTTAATTATTTGTATATAAGGTTTAATTAATAATTAATTAGAGTTTGTTTTGTTGTTTATTAAATATTTTGTATGATATTTTATATGTTAAACCCGACCCGAACCCAACCAAAACCCGGCCGAACCCGACCAAAACCTGGCCGAACCCGACCAAATCCCGGCTAAACCCGACTTGAGCTCGAATTCAACCCGAACCCGACCCAAACCCGACCGAACCCGAATTCAACCCGAACCCGACCCGAACCCGCAGGTTGAGATCGGGTTCGGGTTCGGGTTGAACCCTTCGGGTTGAGGTCGGGTTCGGGCTCGAGTTCGGATTGGACTCTCTGCAATGCGGGTTATTGTCGAACCCGACCCAACCGCCCGAGTTGCACCCCTGTATAAAAGAAAGAAAAGTAACTCTCATTTATTTGCCCTTTCACTCACGGGTTATAGGCAAGCCACGTAGATGGAGACACCACATTTTATAATACTCCGCGGTTCATGCCATCACCCTACATTGACTTTCTGTCACGCATGCCCATTTTTGGTCCTCATGTATGTGACAGTGTCGATATACATAAGAATTGTCCAAACTACCCCTAGCGGTCTATACATTACGGATCCTCGGCTTCATCGAACCATTTCTCTCTCACACACACACAGACAACACACACTCCGATCCAAAACAGAGGAACAGAAAGAGATGGCGTCGATGACGATTCTCTCTCTCGCCTCCGCCACTCCATCGACCTCGCCATGTCCGCCGAAGAAGGAGATCGGCGGTTTGAGCTTCGGCCAAACCCTTCGAAAGGACGGCGGTGATATCTTTCTCAAGGGAAAGGTGCACTCTGAAAACCTTCGAATCGAACATCAATCAATGTTATTTTTGTTTTTCCTTCTTTTTAGTGAATCAAGACTTCCTTTTTTGTGTGTGTGAGTGTGTGTGTGTGTATTTCAGTCAGCCAATAGAGTGACAATGGCGGTTGCGGCGATCAACACTTCACGCTTCGAAGGCGTGACGATGGCCCCGCCGGACCCGATCCTCGGCGTCTCCGATGCCTTCCGTGCCGACACTAACGATCTGAAGCTTAATCTCGGCGTCGGGGCGTATCGCACGGAGGAACTCCAACCTTACGTTCTTAAGGTCGTCAAGAAGGTCAGAAATCCCTCCCAAGATTACCAGGAGAATGTGAAAATTCACTTGTTTGGTTGTTGTTATTGTCATGTTTGGTTGATGGTATTGTTGGAAGGAAATGTGAGTCCCTCTGGATTCAAAATTAAGGCAGGTGGGAAAATAGAGGGGAATCAAAATCTCAACTTGAAAGGTGAATCTGTGTATCAATCCATTAGTGAACCAAATAATCTAATGGAGTCTGGATTTTTGGTTGATCATTACTGAAAAAAATTCATCCAAGCTAATGACATGAATCAAACAGAGCCTTGGGTCTGCTTCATTTGAATGATATTCTTTCAAATTGCATTGAATTTATATTTGTAGTTGTGGTACTTGTAGGTTGAGAATCTGATGTTGGAGAAGGGAGATAACAAAGAGGTAATCTTTTTATTATTTTCAATTACATGGTTTTTTTTGTATTTCAGTTATCATGTCAGAAAAAGTGAAATTTTTTTTTATATATGATCTTTGCAGTATCTACCTATTGAAGGTTTGGCTGCATTCAATAAGGCTACCGCAGAGTTGATGTTTGGGGCAGACAGCCCGGTGATTAGAGAGGGGCGAGTATGTATGACTGTTTGATTGGGTGTTTGGTTTTATTGATTCATTATGTGTAGTGGATTTCTTTTGTTTTTGGTGGGTTCATGTGAGATCTTTTTTGATGATCAGGTGGCGACAGTTCAAGGGCTTTCGGGAACTGGATCTCTTCGGCTTGCTGCGGCGTTCATACAGAGATACTTTCCTGATGCAAAAGCCTTGATTTCTTCTCCAACTTGGGGTAATGGATTTTACTGGATGTGGAAAGTTGTCATGTTTGATTTGTGTAGGAGTATTAACTTCCTGTTGTTCAAATTTTTTTCCCTTGTCGAGCAGGTAACCACAAGAACATTTTTAATGATGCCCGGGTTTTCTTTTCTGAATATCGCTATTATGACCCCAAGACAGTTGGATTGGATTTTGATGGGATGATTGCTGACATAAAGGTAATATGGAGATCATGTTCTACCAATGAATCATTTGTTGGAGTGGATAAGTTTTCATAAAACACAAAATTCGATGGGGTAAACTGAATTTTGTTAATGGTTGACAGAGGGATTTGTTATATGCTAAAAGATTGGCTTGTGAACTGTATTTTAAAGTAGTTTTATCTTTGGATTTTCTGCTTTATGTTTTTATTGACTATTAGTGCTGCGTGAAGAATTTGTGCAGGATCTGCCAATTGTCTTACTGTCCATGAATGTTAGAGCCGTCATTTTCCATTTTGTATACTGGAGATTTGATGATTAGCAAATATTGTGACACTTTTTTTATGATTATCAATATTCTGATATTTTTCCTGTCATTGTTGGTCCATTCTGATTAGATTTTTTTTGTAATCTTTTGGGGAAGATGATATTTCAAATCAAATTTCAATTTCTTTTCTAGGTAATTGATTATTTGAAATAGATATGAATGATTTATGGGGTTTTAAAACAAGCTAACTATGTTTTAAAGTCAGTTTCTCACCACTGTCCTATTCAACATGTCTTTATGGTCTTCCACATGAAATTGAGCCATGTGTTGGTCAATCTATCGAACTAGACAAAACATTGATTTGAGCACACAATCCGCTTCTTTATGGTAGTTTGACTATTTTATAATCCATCCTCCTTTTCTAGCGTAAATGGAACGTTGTACTAAATGTTTACAACATTTTGAACTCTATTCTTTGTTTCCATTTTCTTCAGGCGGCACCAGATGGGTCTTTTGTTTTGTTACATGGCTGTGCTCACAACCCAACTGGCATTGACCCGACCCCTGAGCAATGGGAGAAGATAGCTGACGTTATTCAAGAAAAGAACCACATTCCTTTCTTTGATGTGGCATACCAGGTATTTTTTTCATCTGGGTACAGTAACCTCAGAATTGACATGAGACTGAATTCTGGAGTCTACTGTAGGGATTTGCTAGTGGAAGCCTTGACGAAGATGCCTCCTCCGTGCGGTTGTTCGTCGAACGTGGTATGGAGATTCTGGTTGCTCAGTCTTACAGCAAGAATCTGGGCCTCTACGCAGAAAGGATAGGAGCCATCAACGTAGTGTGTTCATCCTCAGATGCAGCAACAAGGTGCAGTAGGACAAAAAAAAGTTATGTTCATTAGCTCATTTTGAGTAATTTTGATGGTACAAGTGGTATTCATTTTTTTTTTATGTTCAGGGTGAAAAGCCAGTTGAAGAGGCTCGCACGCCGATGTACTCAAATCCTCCCGTTCATGGCGCTAGAATTGTTGCAAATGTTGTCGGAGATCCAACTCTTTTCAGTGAATGGAAAGAAGAGATGCAGCTAATGGCCGGAAGAATAAAAGGTGTGAGGCAGAAGCTTTTCGACAACCTGTCGGAGAAGGATAAAAGTGGAAAGGATTGGTCATTCATTCTCAGACAGATTGGCATGTTTTCATATACTGGCTTGAACAAAGCACAGGTATTGTTTTTCGAATAATATTTCCGGTCTCCATTGAGATTTTATGATTGCATTGTCATTTTTTGCTGCTCTATACAAAATATATATAAATTCTTGATGTTTCTTTTTCCATGCGTGGGCAGAGCGATAACATGACGAATAAGTGGCATGTGTACATGACTAAGGATGGCAGGATATCCTTGGCCGGGCTGTCTTTGGCAAAATGTGAGTACCTCGCCGACGCGATCATCGATTCTTTCCATAATGTCAGTTAGAAGTGGGCCTTGAGTTTTTTCCAGATTGTGGTGCTGGAACGTTTCACATTGTTCCAGCATAATAAAGCTTCCCTGTTTGGGTGGGTGCATCTGTTAGTTCCCCATCAAGGTGAGTTAGGACAAATTTGAAAAACCAATAATTGAGATTTAATACATGGTAGTTGCTCATGTATTCCTGTTATTAGTGGATTTTGTATAATTTGTTGAAAGAATATTGTTTGGATCTGGCTGAGAGAGAGAATACTTAAAATCGTTTGTATTTGTGACAGCAACATATAGTTGTGTTGAGCATCTCCTCTTTACAGCACAATGTGCATTGTACCATTTTTTTTTACCTAAATCTTCTGTTGTCTGCAAAAAAGATTTAGTTCAGATCTTTGGGGTATGGTTTCATTCGTGTGTCCTGATGAAATTTTTTTATGAGAAGGTTTGGGGTTGAACCTGGTACTGCATGCACGATTCATAAATAACCTAGTCACATTGACAATGAACTATAAGGGTCTTCAACAGGCCCGAAAGCCCGGCCCGGGCCCGTAGGGCTAAAGCCCAGCCCGTTTTCAGGGCGGGCCAGGCTTGGGCCTGGTTCTGGGGCCCTGGCTGGCCCGTAGGCCCGTCCGCGGGCCCGGCCCGTAGGCCTATGGGGGGGGGGGGCAATCCAATAAACTAGTAACATGTAATTTTTATTTAAATTGTGGTTGAGTTATACAAATTATTAACATTTATGTAAGTGTCAACCTAGTTAGATACATGTAGTTATTCATTTTTTTAAGTAATTAATTCATTTAATATTTTTATTTTGAAAATTGAATAGATATAAATGTTTTTTTCAACATTACACTTTAAATTTTGTGTTATTTTAACATTATATACAAATAAACAACGTAAATTATGTTTTGAATTTGGGCCCGTATGCCAGCCCGTGGGCCCGAGCCTGGGCCCTGTTTTTTCGCCATGGCCCGGCCCGGCCCCGCTGGCCAAGCAGGCCCGCGGGCCTGTGCCCTATTTCAACGGGCCGGTCCGGCCCGGTCCGGCCCCTACAATGAACAGGTCATGAATCAAACTGAATCATTTTAAGCACTCTAGTGAGCGAACTAACATAACAGTGAAATTAATTGCATCGAAGTGAACAAATGTTTTATTAAATTAGAAGGGGGCTTCCGTTAATGTAAGTTTTTATTAAACAATTCACGAATCAAAATGAATAATTGTGAATCTTAAGCCTATGTTTGGATGGGAGAACAAAAGAGGAATAAAGAGAAATATAAGAGAATAAGATAAAAAAAAGTTGTTTGTTTGTAAAGAATATGGACCATAACTGTGTAAGAATAAATAAGATTAAACTGATATTGATATTTTAAGTCTCCCCTGAAATTGCGTTATGGGCTGGGATACACCCACCTCCCTTTTTTTTTTATTAGGAGCACCACCTTAATAAGTTCACACCTCTCATTTTATTAAACACTAAGTCCACCATTTTATAAAACCCTCTTTCCATGTACACCAACCTCACCACCCTTCACATATCATAACTTATTCTCTCTCTTCTCTCTGCTACTTCTCTCATTCACCTCTCCCGTTCTCTCCCGCTGTAAGGACACCGACGACAAGCCATCGTGAAGTCGTTCCCCCCACCCTCGTGAGGTCCCCATGCCACTATTGAGGTCATGAACTAATATCTCTTGAAATAAATTAATATATTTATTTTTTAAAAATATCTTTTTAATCAATTGTTAATTGCAATCTAATGATTATTATTATGCTTCTTGTAGATAAGTTAGGGTTTTGATAGGGAAAGTTAGGGCTTTGAAAGAGAGCTAATTGGGTTTTTTTGATGTATAAAGCTAGGTTTATTTTTATTTTTGTCTTTGTTTTTTTCATAATGAAGTGTGTTGGTTGAATTTCAATACATTATTCAAAGCTATGAATGTGTATGCATTTTTGTTTAATTTTTATTAATTTGTATGTTGGTGGCATTGGTTGGGAAAAAAATCCCCTTAGAGAAGATTATTATTGACACATTGAACATACTCATGAGATAAATTAGTATACCGACATTGATATGAAATTGTAAAATGGTTCAATACATATTGTTGAGAACTACATTTAAACAATAATGTAAAACTAATTTATTCATGCTCCAATCAATCTAGTAAAAATAATTTAGAAAAAGAAATGAAGTGTGTTGGATGAATTTGAATGATTTAGGATTGAAAGGTAGCGTTGTGAATGCATTTAGTAACTCATTGAATTAAATACTACATATTAGTCAAATTTTCATTGTTTGTATGTTGGAGGCATGATGAATCTTTTTTTTTTCTTTAGAGAAGAGTATTGTTGACATGACGAACCGTGTGTACACCTTGGGAGATGATTTTGGGGTACATGACATGGTTTCAAATGATGAACCACAGTTCAAGATAAGGGACAACTATCAAGGCTACGCAGAGAGTAATTCGACACAAGATGCATTATTTGCAAGATGGAACACCACTTCATGACCCAACATCTGTGCGATGTATGTCAAAGCAAATGCACAATCGACATGGATGAATTAGTTGGTACATGTTAAAATAAACTTTTCAATTTTTTGTGTTATAAATTTCAGTGCCCACAAACAATTGGTGTTGAATAATCTTTTATGTGTTTTGTGGTTTTAAATTGTATTATGTATATCGAAACGAAAGTTTAAATAGAGTTGTTTAGGTTTCAACACATGATTGTATTATGATTTGATTGTGTTTGGTAGAACCTCATAATATTTTAGGGGTGAATATGTTAATTAATGTGAATGTGTTTCATAAACTGTTTAATAATACACATATACTCGACACACGATGTGTCTAACCATTCTAAAAAAATATTAAAACTTTCATACATTTATGTGTTCAACAGTAACCGTCTCCAATTACTACAACCATTGACAATAGTGTAGTTAAATACACAACTATAACTCATTCCAGAACCTACAGGGTTTTTTCTGTTTCCCTTGACATGAATATTGTCTAGAAAATATAATTATGTAGACACTCTATGTGTCTAACTCAATAAAAAATCTACATGTTCTTTTTTCTGTTTCCATCGACAGAGTCATTGTCTAGAAAATATAATTATATATACATCCTATGTGTCTAACGCATTCCACAATTTACAAGATTTTTTTTGTGTCAATCGACATAAGAATTGTCTAAGAAATATAATTATGTAGACAACCCATGTGTCTAACTTATTCCAAAATTTATAGGTTTTTTTTCTGTTTTCATCGACAGGGCTATTGTCTAGGAAATATAATTATGTAGACATCCCATGTGTCTAACGCATTCAAGAACCTATAAGATTTTTTTTGTGTCCATCGACATAGAAATTGTCTAAGAAATATAATTATGTAGACACCCTATGTGTCTAACTTATTCCAAAACCTACGATTTTTTTTCTGTTTTATCGACAAGATCATTGTCTAGAAAATATAATTATGTAGAAATCTCATGTGTCTAACTTATGCCAATTACTTGGGGTGATGAGATTGACCTAACCAATTACTTGGGGTGATGAGAAGGGGAGGGTGGTGTGCCCTTAATGCATTTTTGGGAGTTATGCACGAATAACAATATTGTAAATAAATGGTGGTGTTTAACATAAGCAAGGTGGTGGGAATATCCGTCGCTTGTGTTATTCTTCTAATATAAAAGAGATTCACATGTCATCATCTCTATTAAATCATGAGACCTACATGTCAAATCAATTTTTCATATTTTATGTCTTTATTCATATCTTATTCACTTTTTATCCACAACTTATTTATTATCAACCAAACAACAAAAAAATTATTATTATATTTTTTAATAAGAATAATTAAAAACACAATTAAATAAATAATGACTTATTATTTATCTATACTGAAATAATAATCTATATCAGAATAACTTATGTTACTACTCAATGGGGATGTGATCGGATCACTTGTGGCTAACTACAGCCTACAGGGAGGAGTTTCATATAGTTAGCCAATGAGAAAGTGCCATAAAGGTAAAAAAGTGAACCCTCCAACAAAAAGACTCCTACCGAATATGTTCAAATATATTTGTTTACAGTGCATTTGACTTAAGTGATACATTTTCATTGGTTAATTACATGAAACTCTCTTAGACTATAGTTAGTCACAAGTGATCTGATCCCCAGGCTTAAGTTCTTTCTCCTGAACATGTGACACTGACTGGAGTCCACTTGTTGGCTTTAGGTCATGGTTTTGTGTAATTTAACTTATACAAGATGCATGCTCATACTAAAAAGAACTTAATCAATAGTTTAATATGAGGGTTATGGTTTTGTGTAGGTTATGGTTTTGTCTTCTGTGGTTGACACGGGTTCAATCCCGTCTAATCCCCTGTGGGGGAGTATTTTCTGTGGGCTATGGGTCTTGCGTCCAGTTCTATTGTACTTGCCCCTAGTGGACCTTGTTATCAAAATAATAATAAAAAAAGTATGAGTGTTTGATAACGTTACATACTCACATTGATGCGTTATGTTAAATGACACGTCAGATGTCATGCCAGTTGACCAATATTTAGTTATTAGATATTACTTACAGGTTAAAGGCAGCACTTGGAGGAACTTGCTGGCATGTGATCCTTGGTGGAGAAAACATTTAAATAACTAAAACCACTTGTTAAGCTGGCGTGCTCCAGCTACTAAAAAAGGAAGGAAAAGTGTTGAGTTTCTCTCTGTTTTTTTAAAGATAATGATAGTCCATGTATATCTGAAACAAAGAGTTACATAACAAAATTCCATATAATACAATTCCAAGGGGAGTAATACAATTTTAAAGGGGATTTGTGTATGTAAATAGTTTGTTTAGTTAGCCCAGTTTGAAAATATAGTATATCAGAAAAAACCTACAATGTGTTAAAAATGTGAAAAACCTTCTTTAAATGACGACTTTACCAATTCGAATAGATTATAAAATCCTATCAAAGGGTTAAATCGTCATTTATGGATGATTTTTTACATTTTTAACACATTGTAACAGTTTTTTTGATATACTGTGTTTTCAACTAGAGTTAACGAAACAAAATATTCTTCATCTGTTAAAAGGAAGCTATTTGGATTTTTTTCAGGGATTTATATGGATTTCAAGAAAAGTTATATGTATTTCGGAAAGTTTCCAGGGGTTATATGGATTTTTTCCAAAAATTTAATATAAAAAATCGAGTGATATGTTCTTTCAATTTACCAGGATAAAGAATTTTCAGTTGGTGATGAAATGGAGCTCAGATATAAATCATTGATTGATTTAAAGCTCCCACAAATTTAACCCAAATGGTCATGAAATGTAACCGAAATTAAGAAATTAAAATCAGATAAATATGAATTTAACCATTGTAATTCATTTAATCAGATAATAAATTTTTAGGGTAATTAGCACTTTTAACCCCTAAAAATTGAATATTTGCAAAAATAGTCCCGTCCGTCGAATATTAGCAAAAACTAGTCCCGGTGAGAGATTATACAGGAGACGGCATATATACATGCCGTCTCCAGTGTTTACTTTTTTTAAAAAATGAGATCCCAGGAGGGGAAAAAATGGACAGGAGACGGCATGACATGTATATATGTCGTCGACGGCATATATACATGCCGTCTCTAATTTGGATTTTTTTTTCTTTTTTTTTCAATACATCATAAATTATGCTTTAACAACTTAACTGAAATTCATATATAATTTTCATATATGTTCAATCACTATATTTCATTACATAACTGATTTAATAGTCAAGCCTTCTCAACTTTCTGGGTGAACATTTTTCAAACACTGAATCATTTTCTAGTGAATTATCAATTACTCATTATTCATGTACGGAACTAATTCGATCTAAGTAATGAATTCGTAGGCTCCTAACAAACTCAAAACAACCTAAAAATAGTAAAAATAACTTTCAACCATTGATTTGACCTCCAAGATGATTTCAGAACGCTCCGAAAAATGGCGTAATAGCATAGCAACTACTTCTGTAGGGCTCGTCGATACGAACATGTGGACATATTATTATAGCGATTCTGATCTACGGTTCAAAAGTTATGACCGTTTGAAGTCACGGTGCTACCAATCGATCAATTTTCTTCTTTTCGTTCCATTTGATCTCGGCCGTCCATATACTGTATGACTATAATGTCTACATCCTCAACTTTAATTTCAACACGACCATCTTTTACAAGAAATGACAAAGCAAAGACATTCTCAACCGTCTGTGCAAGGGAGGCTCAATTCAATATAAAGCAAACATTTAATGTTAAACTTATAAATTGAAGACGGTATATATACATGCCCGTCTCCTGTAATTGTATTTTTTAAAGAAAATCGAGATCCCAGGAGGAGAAAATACACAGGAGACGGTGTGTATATATGCCGTCTCTAGAGACGGCATATATACACACCGTCTCCTGTGCATTTTTCCTCTCTTGGGATCTCGATTTTTTTTTTAAAAAGAAACATTCTCCAGTGTAATCTCTCACCAGGGCTAGTTTTTGCTAATATTCAACGGACGATGCTATTTTTGTAATTTTTCAAATTTTAGGGGCTAAAAGTGCTAATTGCCCTTTTTTTTAAAATCACACGAAAATATGCCAACCGGATTGTCATCATATCCGTGAACAAAAAATAGTACAATGCATTAAACAAATGTGATGTATTAAAAAATAGTACAGTGTATTAAACAAATGTGCATCAAAAGTAAAAAAATAATCCGACCTGCCGGATTCGAACCAGCGACCTAAGGATTATCTGCTTGCAACTACAGTCCTCCGCTCTACCAACTGAGCTAAGGTCGGTTTGTGGTGTGTGAGTGGAAATATATATATATAACAAAATAAAAAAGAATATTAAGGGCCCTAAATCATGTGCGTGGATGGATATCTTATGGTAATTGGAGGCTCAATAAAACTATTTTCATGAGTGTATGCATTGAACCAAATTAGATAGACAACCCACAACCACAAGGATTTGTGTAAAGGCTAAAATATTGTAGATCTTTATTCCAATGGTGACTTGGGCGGTATATCTTGCTCGGAAACATTTGGTGTTTTGAGGGACTCCAGTACATATGGAGAATATCTGGGAGTTGGTTATGTTTTTTATTAAATCTTTGGGCACCTTTTGTATTGGTGCCAAGATGATGAGTTTTGTTGGAAATAAAAATGTTTACCAACGAATTTTTGACTTTTACCGAAGAAAATGTTCCTCGGTAAATAACATATTTCTTGTAGTGGATCTTGTATGTATTTATGTTTTGGACAACCCATTTCCTTGAATAAAATTAAGGATGTATGCCTACCATTTCTTCTATAAAAAAAACCCATGAGATTAATATTTTTCACATGTAGTAGTGATTAGTGGTGGAGCCAAAAATTTGTTACAATGAGATTAATTTTTATACTACAACCTTCATTTTTTTTTCTTCCTTCATCAATAATAATTAGATGATTTTTTTAAATAATAATCCTTGAACATCAAAGATTACTATATACTTGATATTACAAAGTACATGCAAAAAAGATTGGTTAATTATGGTAGAATATTGGTACGGGACACCACCTGCACATGGGATTGCTCATGATCAAAACATGCCTCAGGCAAGTGAAGGAAATGTTGTTGCAATCATAGGAGCTCGATTTTGTGGGTTTTGATCTATCATTTATGCTGGGTTCTTGTTGACCCACATCTGCCTTGTATTAGCCGTGAAATGTGTGAGGACCTCTATGCTAAAAAATCATTAAAGATAATTTATCAGTCTAATTTGAGATTCCCTTGGTAATGTAAAAAAATAATAATGAATGATTTGTCTATTGTAGTCCTGCACATGTTTCTTTTTTTCTCTCTCTCTTCTGGTCTTATCTAAAAAGATATATATTAAATGCATGTAGCCCCACAAACACATGAAAATCCAGATAGCTTTTTGTGTTTTCTTGAAATCCAAATAACCCTCAGAAATATAACTAAAAGTCAAATCAGCCCCCTGAGTTAAATAATCACTGATAGAATTAAAATATTAATGTTTGGTAGCGGGATTGTAAAAACTGATTATGCAGGAAGTTGTCTCCCCCCAGCTTTTTTTAAATGCAGCTTTTGTACACTATTTGTTTGAAATTTGTCTGCAGGAAGCTGCGATTGCAAAACTGTTTGATTACACGATTGCAGAACCAACTTCCTGCAAACATAAAAGATGTCTAATAGCAGAACCTAACGCTTATAATATTTCATTATCTTAACCCACACAAAATACAATAATACAATTAAGTCCTTGTAAACTAGTTAAAACACAAATAACTCTCCTTTACTAGTTGTGCTTTTACCCCTTTATTCACGCAATGTCATTGGTGATGAGGGTGAATAGAGGCATCTTGTGAGGAGAACGAATGAAGGCGATGAAGAAAAATGTTAGGTTTAGGGTGTCTCGTGTTAGTGATTGATTGGAAGAGAATAAAAATATACATTTATACATTGGGTTAAATTCAAGTTACCTTTAAGTTAATTTAACTGACAGAAATGTGTATTTGGATTTTAGTTATATTTTTGAGAGCTTATTTAGATTTAAGAAAAAAGGCAGATAATATCCAGATTTATCTGAATTTTCTTAAGATCATGGGGTGTTGTTATATGTACTCCGGTTCCAATCAGGTTTAATTTGATCAGTACCATTAATATCGAACTGCACCAGCCTATAAATGGAACTACTATACACATGATATGAATCAAACTGCACAGAGAGTGACACTTGTACATAACAATTGACTGTGCAGTTCGATTCATAAGCTATGTTATTCAGTTCAAATGCAATCCAGACTTAAGTACTTAACTAGATCCGGAACCACCCCCCCCCCCGACAAAAAGGACATCTTTTTTTTCTTTTTTTTTACAGCTAAGTTTATTTTGGTTTTGGGAGCATTCGCGACTCAGCATCACATGCTCTCTTCCTTTCCTTCGTCCTCTTTCTCTGTCATTACTCTTCTTTCCATGACCTCTTTCTCATCACTCCCGCTTAAACTTACCCTCCTCAAAACGAACGATTTCGAAAACATTTATCCGACGGTCTCCAAGTTATGAATCAGTGGTTACTTTTGTTAAATGTATATATGTTAGGGTTAAGGGTAGATTAGTCATTTTCCCGTTTCCCTCTTTGTACTATAAATATTGATGCAAATCCTAATAATATTTTTGATTCATTCTCTTCAATTTCTGATTCTAACATGGTATCAGAGCTTGAATCCAATTTTTTTCTTTGATTTTCTTTTACGCTCCGCAGTCCGTGTCATCCCCGCGCAGCCCCGCCGCTGCACCGCCCTGCCGCGCCGCTGCACGCGTGTGTCCGCGTCCCCGCGCGCCCCCGCGCATCGCTGCCCGCGCGTGCCCGCGTCCCTGCGCACCCCCGCGCACCGCATCCCCGCGCGTGCCCGCACCGCTGCTGCTGCCCTTGCACGCAGCTGCCGCCCTTGCACGCAGCTGCCGCTGCCGCTGCCCCGCGCTGCGATCTGCGCCCTCGAGCCTCGCTGCTGCCCTGCCCAGATATCCCGCTGCGCCGCCGTGCCGTTGTGCCGCCGTTGCTCCGCCCCGTCTGCGCTCGCGTGCCCGAGCGCCTCCGCGCAATCCCGAGCATTGGTCTCGATCGCGAGATCGCGCCGCGCGAAGAATCCGCGCGAAATCCTGAAAAATCTGGGATTTTACGCGTCTGTCGTAGTCTGCCGAGTCAACTCGCCTGAGTCAACTCGCCAGGTCAACTCGCTGGGTCAACTCGCTAGTCAACTCGCCGGGTCAACTCGCTGGTCAACTCGCCCGCGCCAACTCGCCCGCGCCGACTCGCCCAGGTCAACTCGCCCGACCGTCGTCAATCTTTCGGTATTTTCTTTCTCCGGCCGCTACGGACTCATTCGGACTCCGAATATAGTCATATTGGTACTCATTTTGATCAGCTTTTCGTGATCTACGCATCCGTGACTGTTTTGGATCTATCAGATACTTTTTATTTTGATCTATTGCTGTGCAAGTACTATGGATTGCAGATATTGTCACTCCTTTGGTCATGTGACCCTCGATTGTCACAAGTTGGCTAGAAAACGTGCTCGAGATGCCGCTTTCTCCTTGTCAATCCAGTCGTCTCCTCAATCTTCTCCTTGTCAGGATCAGATCTGTACATCAATTGCACCTCGCGCTGCTTCTGCTCAGTCACAGTTTACTACAGCTCAACTTATTACACATCTAAAGGGGTTACAAGACCAATATCAGCAGCTCTCTGTTATGTTACACTCATTGATTGGTATGATCTTTCTGGTTCCGTTCAGTCTGCTTCTACTCCCGTATCAGGTATGCCGATTACCTCATGGGTTCTTGATTCTGGGGCTTCCCATCATATGACATCGGATGCATCGATTCTTGTTAATCGTACACCATCACATTCTTCTTCCCTTATTCGCACTGCTGATGGTTCTCCTATGTCTGTCTCGAGCTCTGGCATTCTCTCTGATCATTCTCATCGATTTAGTGTGCCAAATGTTTTGCATGTTCCTAAACTTTCCATGAGTTTATTTTCTGTCAGTCAGCTTGCAGACCTTGGTTATACGATCACATTTGATTCATCATCTTGTTCTGTTCAGGATCGACTTACTGGGAGACAGATTGGGACTGGACGACGACAGGGTAGACTCTATTACATGGATCAGCTTCATGTTCCTCAGCCTTCCGCTGCCTCCGTTCGGTTAGATACTACTTCTCCTTCCCTTTCTCCTTTCGATCTCTGGCATCGTCGTCTTGGCCATTTGTCTCAGCCTAGACTCCGATATCTTGTTAGCACCGGTGCCTTAGGATCATTTTCTCGTACGGATCTTCAACCATGCGTGGGGTGTAAATTGGGTAAGCCCGTGGCTCTCCCATTCCCTTCAAGTTTGCATATTTTCGAGTCTCCCTTTGATTTAGTACATTCTGATATTTGGGGTCCATCTCCTATTTTTTCAAAAGGGGGAAATCGATATTATGTTATTTTTGTCGATGACTATTCTCGTTTCACTTGGCTTTATCTTATGTCTAGTCGCTCGGATTTACTGCGTATTTATACTTCTTTTGCTACCATGGTTGAGACCCAATTTTCTCGTCGTATTAAGGTGCTACGCTCTGATTGTGGTGGTGAATATTGTTCTAAGTCTTTTAGTGCCTTTTTGGCATCCCAAGGCACTCTTCCTCAGTTCTCCACTCCTTATGCTCATCAACAGAATGGAGTTGCTGAGCGAAAACACCGTCACATTCTTGAGATGACTCGATCATTACTTCTTTCTGCATCGGTCCCTGTTGAGTTTTGGGTGAGGCTGTTCTCACAAGTGTGTATCTCATTAATCGCACTCCATCATCCATTACTGGTGGTATCTCACCATCTGAGCGACTTCACAATCAGCCTCCTGATTATACCCGTCTTCGTGTTTTTGGTTGCACATGTTTTGTTCTTCTTCCTCCCACTGAACGCACCAAACTTTCTCCTCGTTCTGCTATGTGTGTTTTTCTTGGATACAGTATTCAACATAAGGGTTACAAGTGTTATGATCCTATTGCACGACGTCTTCGCATTTCTTGTCATGTCACCTTTTGGGAGCATCATCCTTATTATGCTCTTCCGTCACCTCCGGCTCCACTTCCTCCGTCTACCGTTGATGACCTTATTTTTCTGGATTTCTCGACTCTTGAGTCCTCTCCATCGTCTGTCCCATCTGCATTCAGTCCTTCATCTATCTCATCTACGACATTGCCATCGTCTGTCCCACCAGCATCCACTCCATCACCTATCCCATCTACGACCTTGCCATCGTTTGTCCCACCTGCATCTAGTCCCTCCTCTGTCCCCTCTACGACCTTGTCATCCCCTCCTGCAGACGATTCATGTGAGCCAAGTTCCCCTGTTGTTGCTCTTGCGCCTAATATTGTTCGACCAGCAGTCGACCCTGCACCAGCTCCTCGCCGCAATCCACCTCGTGATCGTCGTCCTCCACAAAGGCTAAGTCTAGTTGCCTCTGATTCTTTTTCTCCTAGTTTTCAGTGTTTTCTTTCAGCTGTTTCCACTCATTGGGAGCCCCAATCATATCGTGAGGCTGTCGGTATTCCAGAATGGGAAGGTGCCATGGCAGAGGAGCTCAGTGCATTACAACGCACTCATACGTGGGATATTGTACCACTACCTCCAGGGAAGACTCCTATCAGCTGTAAGTGGGTCTACAAGATCAAGACCACCTCTGATGGTTCGATTGAGCGTCACAAGGCTCGGTTGGTTGCCCGTGGTTTCACTCAGCAGCATGGTGTTGATTATGATGAGACATTTGCCCCAGTCGCGAAGATGACGACTGTTCGTACGTTGATTTCTGTTGCTTCTGTTCGTCAATGGCCTATTTATCAGCTTGATGTCAAGAACGCTTTTCTTCATGGTGATTTATCAGAGGAGGTTTATATGACTCCTCCTTCGGGTCTTCCTCATCCTTCTGGTCATGTATGTCATCTTCGCCGCGCTCTTTATGGTCTCAAGCAGGCTCCTCGCGCTTGGTTCGCTCGATTCACTGATGCTATCTGTGCTGCTGGGTTTGTTCCGAGTTCCTCTGATCCTGCTTTATTTGTTCACACCTCTGGTCCTCATCGGACTATCCTGCTGCTTTATGTTGATGATATGATCATCACCGGCGATGATTCATCTCATATATAGTCGGTCAAGCAACATCTTCAACGTCAATTTGAGATGAAAGATCTTGGAAAACTTCGATATTTTCTAGGCTTGGAAGTTGCTTCTGCTCCGCGTGGTTATCTTCTCTCCCAACGCAAGTATACTGCTGACTTGATCGACCGTGCTTGTCTGACTGATGATCGCATCTCCCCCACTCCTATTGAGCTCCATGCTAAGCTCCGGCCTGACGATGGAGAACCCCTGTCTGATGTTACTCGTTATAGACAGCTTGTTGGAAGCCTCGTCTATCTCACTGTCACTCGTCCTGACATTGCTTATGCTGTGCATATTGTCAGTCAGTTCGTCGCTGCCCCTCGTACTGTTCATTATGCAGCAGTTCTTCGGATTATACGCTATCTACGTGGCACTATATCTCGTGCTCTGCTGTTTCCGTCTTCTTCTACTCTTGAACTTCGTGCTTATACTGATGCTGATTGGGCAGGAGATGTCACAGATCGAAAATCCACGACTGGTATATGTGTGTTTCTTAGTGACTCTCTTATATCTTGGAAGGCCAAGAAACAAGACATTGTTTCTCGTTCGAGTGCTGAGGCCGAATATCGTGCTATGGCATCCGCTACTGCTGAGGTTGTTTGGCTTCGACGCCTCCTCTCTGACA
Organism: Acorus calamus; assembly: GCA_030737845.1. NCBI lineage: Eukaryota > Viridiplantae > Streptophyta > Magnoliopsida > Acorales > Acoraceae > Acorus > Acorus calamus. The sequence goes on along the minus strand of CM060859.1, from coordinate 19,596,572 downwards.
TGGGCGTCACCCTCTCTGCATCTACTCCTCTATATTGTGATAACAAGAGCGTCATTCAGATTGCTAGCAATCCAGTCTTTCATGAACGTACGAAGCACATCGAGATCGATTGTCACTTCGTCCGTCATCACTTTCTTGCGGGCACAATCTCACTCCCATATATTTCTTCTTCTCTTCAGTTATCTGACTTTTTCACAAAGTCACATACACTTCAGCGGCATGGCTTCTTGTTGAGCAAACTCTCGGTGTATGATCCACCATGAGTTTGAGAGGGAGTGTTAAATGTATATATGTTAGGGTTAAGGGTAGATTAGTCATTTTCGTTTCCCTCTTTGTACTATAAATATTGATACAAACCCTAATAATATTTTTGATTCATTCTCTTCAATTTCTGATTCTAACAACTTTAACCTTACAATTACCAACGGTAGCAATCACTGCCCTTTCTCCATTTTTTTCCCTTCTGACACTGCAATGGCCATGACAATCAGTGGTGGTTCTCTTCGTAAACTCACGAAACAAAACAAAAGGAAGAGCTTCTTCCAACTTCATGGGATAAAAAAATCAACACGCAAACCCACAGACAGTCAGATCGATCGAGATGTGGATCTAATGACAAAAAGACGCTGATATACGCAGTCTATTTACAGTCTCATTTAATGTTCAAGGTTGTCATGATTTATCTGGTTATATATTTCATTTTTATAATAATGAGCAATGCATAATCAAATATATATCTTTTAAAAAAATTCAAAAAGATTCACAGGGTCAAATATATCATTTTCCATAAAAATTAAATAAAACAAAAACATCATGTTGCATGCAGAAAGAGCCCGAGGGATCCATGTCTCAGCCTACTTTACAAAATGGTTGGAGCAAAATAAAAAATAAAAACAAAAACACATACTATGCACAGCAGCATCTCTTCATCTCAGCTTCACTGCCTTCACAAATAATACCTAGAGAGGACAGCTTTGGATGCACACAGTGTGGCACGATCAATCCATACAGATTATATATATCGTGTCACACTATGCGCATCAAAACTCTCTCTCTCTCTTGATGCCCATTTTTAACGAAAAAGTTTGTATGGTTGGGTCGTTCAGTTTCTTACATACCATTCAAGAAAATATAATGACGGAAATACCCTTCAAACACAAAACAGAGATGACCACATATATGATATCTGGCTAAATAAGGTAACATAAGGTAGGGGCCTGGAGGGGTAAAATGGTCCAAGTGAGGATTTGAGACGACGTCGACGTGGTTTAATGTAGGCCTCGAGTCGGGGGCGTCAGGGGCTTTCCCGTGGGAGAGTGGGCCTTGGGCCAATGGGGGTGGTCCAGGTGGATGTAAGATTCATGGTTGCCCAGCTCACACGTCTTATATATGTAAGAAGTTCTGAAGGCGGCCAATTAACGAATTCTTTCTTCTGGACACCTGGCCAGACCATTCCCTGCGACGCGCTACATCAGTTCATTTTACAGTCTCATTTTTAATTTTATATATCTATTATAAAATATAAAAAAAAATTCAAGCAACTCGTTGTAAATTGTCTGAAATCTATATAATCATCTAGATTTTCTTAAAGTTTAAATAACATGCTAAAAATATCTATATAAATTCAAATAATCCCTTAGTTAAATTTTCGTTGACAGTTGATTAATATTATGTGAATATTCTATTTTGTTAACCTGATTGAAAACATAATATGCTAAAAAATTTCTATAATTTGTTAAAAATGTAAAAATATTTCTGTACATGACGATTTTACCCATCTAGATAGATTATAAAACTTTATTCGAAGAGGTAAAATTGTTATTTTTAAAAAAAATTCCGCATTTTTAATATATTGTATGAGGATTTTGGTATACTATGTTATCGACCAGAGTTAACTAGATAGAATTTTAAAATAATCTTAATATGTCAACGAAAATTTAACTAAGGGGTTTATTTAGATTTACATAGATATTTTCACGGATTATATGGACTTCAGAAAAATCTAGGGGTTATATGAATTTCAGGTTATATGGATTTTTTTTAAAATATATGATTCGTTAAATTTTTATATATTTTTTAAAAATATATTTATATAATTCATTATATATATAGGCAGGTGATAAGCTACGCGGCTTGGACGACGACATTTACATGCGCAACGTAAGCTCGTCCGTCCGATTCAATTTCCACCAATCATCCGATTCAAAACCAAGTATACTCATATGGCCCGATTAACACCAAAATCAAGTATACTCATAGCCGATTAAAAAAAAAAACTAAACCATGTATACCCATTATACCCTCCCTAAATAATCCCCTTCAGGCCCCTCTCCCGACCCTCTCTAGTGCTCTCTCTCTCTCTCTCGAAAATTTTCAATTCACCCCCAAATCGGACGGCCTCATGTTAATGTCGGCGACTCCCCTCCTCATGTTGACGTCGCGACTCCCCTCCTCACACCGTCCCCTCCGTTCGGCACCCTGTCCCCCGCGTCGTTTCCGTCCCGATATCGTCCCTATCCCGGCATCGTCCACACCCTAGCATCGTTCACTTCGCGTTAACATCCATTATTAGTATTTCTTTTCCATGTTCTGATTATTTAGGATTTTTTTGTTTCATTTATGATTTTATTTGATTAGCTAGGGCTTTTATATGAGTATTTTGTGATTTTTTTTAGGGTTTGTAAATATGTAAGTGTTAAGGGTTTATAATTTTTTTTGTTTTTTTTTTCATTGGGAAAATGATGCTTATATATCCAGATTTTCAATCCGTTTTTTTTTTTGTGAGTTTGCAAAAAGCTAAAAAAAAAATGCTAGTATTTGTTTCAATTGGGAACTCATTATTTAGTAGTCTTGCATTAGAAAATGTTGTTTCCCAAAACCGGGATTTTCCATTATATTTGAGAATTACAGGTGTTTTTCAATTTAATTCTAATATATCAAACTTTTTAGAACGACGCGGGGGGACGGGGTGCCGAACGGAGGGGGACGGTGTGAGGAGTGTCGCTGACGTTAACGTGAGGAGGGGAGTCGCCGACGCCAACGTGAGACCGTCCGATTTGGGGGTGAATCTGAAAAAATTTTAGAGAGAGAGAGCACCAGAGAGGGTTGAGAGAGGGGTCTGAAGGGGATTATTTAGAGAGGGGTATAATGGGTATACATGGTTTTTTTTTTTTTAAATCGGCTATATGAGTATACTTGGTTTTGGTGTTAATCGGGCCATATGAGTATACTTTGTTTCGAATCGGACGGATGAGCTTACGTTGCGCACATAAATGTCGTCGTTCACGTCGCGCAGCTTATCACCTGCCTATATATATAATTTTTTATAAAAATTATGCTAATAATGATGTTTATTATTTATAAAAAAAATAAAAAAAGATGTATACAATACTTGAGGCTGAAAACGGGGCCGTTTGTGATTTTTCGATTGTAGATCACCGAGAATAATTTGAAGTAGCTATGTATGAAGGGCAACCGATTCACTTGGTGCAAATGAGGCATAAAGAAATTTATATATTTATATCATTTGTAAAAAGTCAAAACATGACCTTGATCTTTTTAATTGCCTACAATGCTAAATTTTCTTTGGATGGCACCACCACATCAGTCATTAACTCTATTATTTGACATTACATTCAGTCATTTTTACAGTTTAAAATGTAGTCTTATATGCATCGTTAGAAATTTAGTGAAACATATACATCGTTTAACGATACATATGCATCGTTTAATTTTTTTTTTACATTTATTAGCAATGATTTCATTTAATTCAAAATGCAGCGATATACATTTTTTTTATATAAAAATATATACATCACTAGAAAATGTTTATTTATTTTAAAAAAATAAAAAACATGTGTAATCTACGTTTTAAATTTTAAATTGTAAGAAGGATTGAGTTTAACATTTTCTATTTGTACTTGATTACTGTCACAAGAGCAAAACTCACGTTTGGAGATCTTTGTATCTTGGCAAGGCATCAGTGTTATCTATTGTTAGTAGACTACTTCTTCTCCGGCTCTCTTTTAAGCCCATATTTAATTGGAGAATTAGGGGGAAATAACTAGGGATAAGATGTAATAAGGGGTTTGGATGTAATAAGGGGTTTGGATGCATGAAATAAATAAGAATTTGAAATGAGCTGTCATTATTTTTTTATCTTTTATAAATATTTATTTACACCTTATTTATGTTTTATCCACAATTAAATTTTTTTATTTTATTTTCCAACGAGAATAATTAAAAACACAATCAAATAAAAAAATTATTTATTTATTATTTATACTAAAATAGTCATAAACCTTATAATAATTTAATTCTCTATCAAAATGGGTCCCATTACTCTGTTTGGATGCTCAAGGGCTCTTAAATTTTTTGGCTGATCATGTCAAGGCAATTCCTGTCTGATAGGAGGCCGGCCGACGCACCTATTTTGTACATGTAAACCAAATGCTGGTTTCCGCAGTGGACACGCTTGCTCGATAACGCGATGGAAGTCTCACTTCAAGATTCCCAGTTAAGGCCAATGCTTCAACCCTATCTCAGTTTACATAATCTATTGACAATCCAATATAAAAACTGCGCATGTTTTTATTTTTATTTTTAAATTATAACTCATTTAATAAAGTATGTATTTTTAGAAAAAACTAAAATATATACTCAATGAATCGAATGATATCATTTATATAAAGTATATATCTCGACACAATAAATGGAGGGGTTAACAAGGTATATAGGACTGCATTTGAAATTAGGGAGGCATTAGGACAGGTACGAGTTTGGTTAATTCAATCTCAATCTCAATCTCAAACCCGCTAACAAAATTTCATTATAAACCTGTGACAAGTTTAATTATTCTGTCCTAAATCCGTCCTAATAGGTTTTTAAGAAACTCAAATGTCATGTCCCATCCTATTTAGAAATGAACTAATTTAAAAATCACAAATTTTCAAACATTTTAAAATGTTTTTTAATCCTTTTTAGCTTATTAAATAAATAATTGTACTTATTCGTTATGTTATATTATATTACTTGATACATTTTAAGTATCCTATCAATTGTAACAATAATAATATATAAGAGGTTGATTTTATTTATGTATTATATTAATTTTGAACGATAAAAGTAATGTAAATGGGGAAAACGGGATGAGTTTTTCATTTGAATCCAAAATGTCCATATCTTTATCGATTTGAGACGATCAGGTTTAGATTTGAAATTTAGGGGATCAAACCTATCTCAATAGGATTAGGTCAGGTCGGGGACGGTTCTCATTATTTCATCCCACAGTTATCTCCATTTTGGAATGACAAAAGGGAAATGAGTAGCAGAGTTAAAATTAGTTTATATAAGGTTTTCCAAAGACAACATCATTACTATATAGGGCAATTAGCAAAAATAGCATTTTTTAAACTAATATTAGCAAAAATAGTACTGGATTGAAAATATTTACAAAAACTAGCACTGATCAGAGTTGACCATTTTTTTTCCACCGGAAGCGCCATATATATGGCGCCTCCAGTGATTATGTGTTTTAAAGGGAGACACCTTATTTTTTCCACTTCTTCTCCTTTAATTTAAATATTAATGGCTGATATTTTTTTATCAACTATTTAATTAAAATTAATTGTTGAGATTTTTTTTAACATCAGAAGAGAGAAAATCATAGAAGATCATTGACTTAGTTTTTTTGTTTAAAATATATCTAGTTGATAGAGATAATCATTGAAGATTTATTGATTTGATTAAATTTAATAGCTCAATTAAAGGAGAAAATCATGAAAGATTTTTAAGAATTGAGCTTTTTGATTTGGTGGAGAAATATATGGAAAGAAGTTATTTTTTTAGCCACTCAAATTTAATTAAATAATTGATAAACAATCATAGCCATGATATTTAATCAAATAAGAAGCAGTGATCGTAACAAAAAAAACAAAGGAGGCGCAAAGGAGGAGCCATATGTATATATATGACGCCTCTAGTATAAAAAAAAAGTCAATTTTGATGAGTGCTAGTTTTTGCAAAAATTCTCAGTGCTATTTTTGCTAGTATTGATTTAAACAATGTTATTTTTGTTAATTGCCCTACTATATATTACGACAAAAACAAAAAAACAAAAATCTTAGCTCACTATCAAAGTAGCCAGATCACACACAATTCAATCTTGGTAAGACAATTCTTTTTCCCATTCATTAGATCACAAAAACAAGTATACACAACTTCCTAGATCAGCATTCCACACCTAATTAGTATCTTTATTAAACAAACACACACAAACAGTAAACACTTCCACTACTCACACAAGGCTCACCTCCTGAAGGGAGGAGAAAAGGGTGGTGTATCATCTATGGGCACCAAAGGCGTCATAGGCACCAGAGGACCCATTCCGTCCTCCGGAGGAGTGTCGGTTCAGTCACATCCGCAGGAGGCGGCAGCGCCGGTGGTGGCTCATCGAACGGAAACGTGGGCGTCGAAGGCTGGTCATCCACAACCGGCGAAGCCCCCGGTGGAGTAAGGGTCGGGTCATCAAAAGGAACAGTTGGTGGCGGGAAAGGAAGTGTTGGCTCGTCGTCGGGGACGAACGGAGGCGGCGTGAAATCCACCACCGGCGGTTCTGGTTGTTAGTGTCGTTGGGGGAAGGTGTAGAGTCTACTGGGGGGAAGAGGGGGATCAACGGAGGCGCGGGCTGGCCCGTCGTGTCATCGTCGGGCGGAGGTGTCGAGTCCACTGGGGGAAAGAGAGGGACTAGTGGCGCTGGTTGGTTTGTTGTGTCATCCGGTGGAGGCATAGTGTCCGATGGAGGGAACAGTGGGACAAGTGGTGGTGCGGGTTGGCCTGTCGTGTCATCCGGCGGTGCCGGGGGTACGAAGGGGAAGAAGGGGCCTAGTGGGGTGGGGGCGACCGGTGGAAGTACTACTGTGGGCGGTGGAGGCGATGGCGGGGGTGAAGGGACGAGTGGTGGGGGGTACACTATTGGTGGCGGCGGGGAAGGAGATGGAGGGGGAGGAGAGGGCACGAGTGGCGGCGGTGGAGGCAGCACGGGTGGAGGCTGAGAGGTGACGAGAGGTGGGGGTAGCGGAGGGGGTGTGGGTGGTGGCGGAGAGGGGACGAGAGGTGGGGGTAGCGGAGGGGGTGTGGGTGGTGGCGGAGAGGGGACGAGCGGTGGCGGGAGAGGAGGGGGTGTGGGTGGGGGGAGGACTGATGCCGGTGGAGGAGAGGGGACGAGTGGAGGCGGCAGAGGGACAACAGGTGGTGGGAGAGGCGGCAGCGGAGGTGTCCGGGGAGGCGGGTAGGGACGGGACGAGGACGTGGGCGGGGAGAAGGGGCGAAGGGGTTGTTGGGAGGGGTTGGAAGGGAAAGGCCAGCGACCGCAGCCGCCGAAGAGGTACCTGTAGAGTGGATCACATGCTTGGGATGATCCTCCTCTTCTACTAATGGGTCTGCTTCTGCTGCTGCTGGCGGTGGTGGTGATTGTGTTCGGTTATTGTTGGATATGGTGGTGGTGGCGGTGTGTGTGTTTTCTGGCTTCGGTTGGATTGTTTGAGGTGATGAGAAAGATGAACAGGAATAAGAGGAGGGTCTTCTCTAGGTTAGACGGAGTGTCACAGGTTTTGTTTTTGGTTTGATATATGAGCTCCACGCATGCACGTAATCAAGGTGTGTTATATATGGAGTCACACTATACGAGGGACAGCTAGGGTTTTTGATGCCTATCAGCTATTGAATTCACTGTGAAGAGCACATGAGATATTGCATGAATACGATGGAGGCAGTGAAGGAGGGTGGTTGGGGGATGTTAGTCTTAAATGCTACTTGTTATTCCTTATGACGAAGCTATGCTACTTTCGGTTTTATTTATTTATTATATATATATAAATCTTGTACAATATACAACTTAATTGGTTATAAATTAAACAGTAATGCTAATACAAATAGGATAGCTTTGTATCATTGTAGTCTATGCATGTTCATATCCAATATTATTAGCTACAAAAAAGGTAACAGAAAGAATGATCATGTAATACAGGCAAGATCAGCAATACTCACTTTGAGAACATACATATTTGCTCTTCACCTCAACAGCAAAAGTGATCTCAATTTCCAGCCTAAAATATGCCACTCAAGAAGCCCCTACAGCAGAAAAAGTGCTACTCAAACACAAAACCTTAAATGAACATAACTTCAATAGAGGAAACGAAATGCCAAATTCCATACCAGATTCCTGATGTAGTTTTTTCTTTGGTTCTGCAGGAAAAATTGGATTTTGTAGTTTTATTTTATATAGAAAAGTGAACAGGACTAGCCATCATAAACAACAACACCAATTGTAGCATTTGATTATAGAAAAAATACAACTTACCTTGGCCTTCCCTGGAAAGCATCATTAATCTCATCAACAGTTGGTTGATGTGGGAATGTTGCCAGAATAACATACTTTTCTTTTCTGGAGGACTCGTCAATCCTCTTGAAGAGTTCATACCGGTATGGATAAGACATCCTGGAACGAGTACAAAAGAAACATGAGAGAGATTATTATGAAGCAAAAGAATGTGTCCTGTTTATATCGGATGATTAGAAAGCTTCCCATGTCAGTTCATTTAGAAATAAACAAAGAAAAAAAATGTGACAAGATAAACTATGTATCTAAGAATCCAGAGTTGTTTGGTCACAAGTAAAAATTGCCAGAGTCCAGATCTTTGCTATGTCTTGCCACAAAAATTCTAAAAACAAATCTTTGTGCCATAAAGGGTTTCCAAACATCCAATGTCATGTAAAATTGTTTTTACAGAACATATAATCAAAGATTATATAAAATTTTCATGATAGAAGCCTAACCAGTCAGCACAACGACAACAGTCTTTACAACATCTAGTTGAGAATGTTGATATCCGAGCTCTCTGCCTAGTTTCTACATTTTTTTAAGTCATGCAATTCTCATCCTCTGCTATTGATTTGAACAACGAAAAATCCATATTTGAAAAATTTAACTGGGCCATCAACAAACTACGCAGATTAACGATTCAAATATAAATGTTGTAGGTTGTAGAAATAGCCAAGGATTGGAAAAAGTTGTAGCCTTGTAGGCGGAATGACAAATGTGCGATTGGAAGAATTATTGAAAATTATTTTCATTATTACTTTCTTCTCTCAGAAGGTATTTAATTTGACCGAGTTCATAATATGAGACCATTCTGTTTCATTTAACATCTAGTTCTTCTAATTTATACACTTGTTCAGAACTTGATAGTGTGTAGCTCAGTGAAACCACCATCACCATTAGCAGATGCAATCACCAATACCACCAACATTATCATTATCCAAAGCTTCCATATCCCCTAGTTTCACATAACCACCTACACACATACTAAGGGACCAACCCAATTTCTTTAGCTATTACTCACTTCACTCGCCTGTGGCACAGAGGTTGTAAATAATATGGAGACCAGCTACATGATGTGTCGAAAGCGAGGCGTGGAGAGGTTGCTCAGGAGGGACTGCCAGACAGTGACTGAGACTAGACCTCCTCTTAACGGATTCCCGTGGAGCTATTAGATGGGACTTGCGCTCCTTAGGAAGAAAGGAAGTTCTAAGAAGGAAGAAAGAACCCATAACATAACCACCCCTTACGACACTTTGTTGCGTGGATCCAGCTGATCGGAGATGGCATCTCTCCCCATCAGGTCGAGTCGAGCATAGGTAGGTGCTTCGAACGAGACTTCTCTAACATTTCGAATTTTGATTTGAAGTTCGCCAATAAATACCTATTAGGTTAGGTCCTAATGCCACCTACACTCTCTATTTGTACTTGACTTTTTTGATAGAGCATAGGGAAAAGCAAGAAGTCAAAGTCTGATGTAAGAAGGACATCACAAATGAACAAACACTAGCTAATAATTTGATCTTTCATTGAAAAACTCAATGCAGGGCAGTCACATTATAAACTGTGACCTCCCATTAAGTAAATCAAACTAAAGAAAATGGAAAATCAGATTGAAGTAATGTTCTTACCTCAAAGCACCCATAATTGGATATAGCGTACCGGCATAATAAAGGAGTCGAAAAGAATAGCAATACTCAAATGATGCAGCATACTCCAATCTTTTATCCCTTCCCATTGTCTTTCTCATGCCACACAGGAAATATGTCAACAATGTAGTAATCCTTTAGATTGATTAGTCCAAAAAACTGATACTGCAAAGACGTATAGCATTTACTTACTTGCATTATGCCGCTTGAAGCAGGTAAGTCCTAAAAAGAATAGGAATATATTTTTAGTAAATTTTCTCAAAATCGGAGCACTGCTGTATGACAAATTTAAATTAAAAAGAAAAAAAGAAAAACTAATAAGAAGTTGCCTTCGGGTTGGTACTCAAGTCTTTGAATGCAGGTAAATACTTTAAACAAAAAGTTAACATTAATCATGTTTCAAACTCATAGATAATATGGAGGCCCATGAGATGAGAAGACTTAGTAATCATTAAAATGAATCGATGCAATATAATATTTCAACAAATTGTCTCTATCAATTGTATTTGTACTTGGTTGAATGAATCCATTTCACCTCATAATAAATAGGTACCAATAACGCAAAAAGTTGGATAAGACTACGTTGAAATGCATTTGAAAGATCTTACTTTATATGCACCCATACTTCTAAATAAAATTTTTCATGCGCATCCTGATCTTTGTTAAACCATCAAACATCACAAATTGATTGTTCATATTTTGGTTGTAAAATTTTCAGGAAGATAAAGACATATATATCTACTTCATGTTTTTCAAATACACTATCAAGTGCATCTTACTTCAAAACAGATCATCACAAGTCAGCTATGACCTAAATAAGGAAACAAAGTTTCAAATCATATTACCTTGAGACGAGGATTAATGAGTATGACTGGACGGTGACCGGCAGCATCAGTCATTGCTTGCAGGTCCTGAATTCAACCAATGGCCATAATGCTGAACCAGAGGATATTTTTAATTTGTTTAATGCAAGAAAGACGTTATGAAAGGGAATCACACAAGACACCCACATCTATTATACAGTTCCCCACAGCATTTTGAGGAGCCACTAGAATGTATGTCATCTTGTTCCTCCACCTCTTTGGCACCTATAATTCAAAACACAATTCATGAACCAACCACAAAAGATCATGATTACAAAATATCAAAACAGGTTAGGTGACCAATGGAGTGTAACACAACATACATCCAAAAGTTTGCAACAAGGGATTGTATTTCTGTCATTTGGAATGGTACACATCTTTGTTATTGACAAATTGAGGTCAAATTCAGGACAATGATGAGTAGTAAACTTAATTCTTTTGAACAAATATCACAAATTTTTAGTATCATCAAACACAACAATCAATTTTTGAAACGGATAAATCTTCATGTACGGCAATGGAAAACCTAAAACAGATTAATTAACAAGACATTAATAATAAAACCGTTAAGAATATTCTACGATATCTATGCTTGCAATAAAAGCACTACTCTACTCTGGGAATAAGTTCCTTTTACCAATAGACCCAATGTTAATGAAGATTCCCTTGGCATCATAACTTCCCCAATCCATGCCCTCCAAAATTTTACGACATCCTGCCAGCTGCAACGGCATTCCAGCCAATGCCCCTTCTCCCATGGAACCTTGAACGCAAACCTGTTCATGAGAAGAGGATCAATCACATCAACATGCATGAGTTGCTTGCTATATCATAGATTGCCACCTCCCCACTGGAAATTTTTTACCTTGACATGTTTCCCGTCATCAGCAAATGAAAGAGCAAGGGCTCGAACAAGTTCCATCAGCGTACCTATTCGATACACATCCTGTACATTACACATTGTTATCATTTTCAACTTTCTTCCCGAAATGCAACAGAAAATAGTTCTTACCATTTCTGGGTTCAGCTCAGGAATGTTGATCTCCACCTGGCATTTCAGTGTATCAGTTATATTCAATCACATCTAGGCCATCTAAAGAAACTAAATATATCTTGTATACAGAGAAATATGGGTTCCAGACCTAATATAAGACAAATGTCAATATAGTAAAGATGTGAGAGATTGAAGTTTTTTCAAAGTCCCTTTTTCCATTGTTTTCCTTTTTTTTGAAATGAATGGTAGGCATCCTACCTAAATTTTTCTAAAGAGAAGTAAGAGCCCGAAGTACAAAAGCTAACAAAAAAAACAAGGGTTTTACCTTGTTTTCTTATTCAAACTTGCTTCCATTTCTAATTAATGTCAATATCATCAAGCAAGGAAGTATGGTATACAAATGAGAACATGCACAGCAAGAAACTGTAATTATTCAATTATAATACTCTTGAAAAATGTTGAAAATTAAAAGAGTTCTCTGTATTTGACCTTTAATCGAATTCTTCCATCTTCTATCGCCCTCTGAGTAGCATATATAATGTCATCATAGAAATATTTCCTTATTTCTCTGGAATGAGGAATGTTATTCAGTCGAGTAGGAATCCCCCTCCAATTATCCTGGCACATTGGTCCATATTAAGGAAGGATTAACAAATGGGAAAAAGGTCAATTTGTTTTTTGAAAGCTATTTTCAAACTAGCCATATAGGGTGACAAAAAATATTATGCACATTATGCACCTGATCTAAAGGCGCTCTACTTGAACTGTTGTAATTCTTAGGTTCTTGTTTTCCTGGTAAAAAGTATGGTAAGAAGAAATAGCACATGATCATTATTTCTAAAGAGGACATTATTTGCTTGTCAGGATGGATGATCTTAATCAAAGATGAGAAAATATGAATTCAATAAATAAAAATCTGACTTTCACCAAGAAACCAGTGGACCAAGATGTATCCTCTTTTTTTTTATTGGTTTAACTCCTCTTAGATGTGTACCTTTTGCAATAAAATCACACATCCACAAACCAATAATGCTCCAAGACTTGACACATGGAATATATTACATTACTTGTAAATCCTAGACAAGCATTTCCAACTTCTGAAAATTTACCAACCCGACAATGCAAAGAAAATAATATTTAGGTATATATGTTTTAAAGGTAGAATTCTAATTGATAAATCACATTAAGAAACATGCAATAAACACGAAGACAGTCTAATATCCAGGAGAACTTGGATTGCTCAGTATGCAACACAAGAAGTGTGAGATAACATACATAGACGAATCAGCTTTTACCAAAGAATAAAAAAATATATATAAAAAGAAAAACTGCTAAAAAAATAAAAATAAAATTTAGCTCCAAAGTTTGTTGTTGAATTACCAGAAGAGGTTGTTCACAATTGGAAACTAAAACAGGTTGTGCCGTTGTGCAAAATGTAGAAAGACTACTTCACTCAGATATTTAAAATACTAACCTTCCATGCTAATTAATTTTTGTCTCTGCTTCGCTACCAGTTGGACTTGTTGTAGCAAAGAATCAATTTCTCCAAATACCATTTCTTTTGGTTGATTTCCATCAATCTATGTCCTTCGAAGAAAATTAAATGCAAATGAATAATTTTTCAGATTCCTTTATGGAAGGACTATGTATTTCCAATAAACTAGGTGCAAATAAATAGTGACCTTATTGAACACGTCCATGTAGGCCGAAAAGATGACTTCAGCATTTTGTTTATATGTTTCTAAACGTGCTGTAACCTGGAATTCAGACAGGGACATGCATGTTATAAGCCTATCCTTGTATCATAAAAGAAATAAACAATATGACCAACATATAGTATATGAACAAAAGAATATGAATCCATAACTTACCATTTTTTTCTATTAGGGATGACTCTGACAGTCTCACCAAGTCCTAAACTTGCCATTTTTTTCTATTAGAGTTGGTTCTGACAGTCTCACTATCCTACTACTCACTTTAATAAATGAAAAATAAAAATAAAATATGGATGTGTTCCTGTAGAAGCAAACGATTATTTTTGTGAAAGCCCATAGAACAGGGAGATTTCTTGGGAGATATAATCAATTTCTCAAAGCATCAAGGACTGTAACTTGAGTCCACTTCCTAAACTCTAGAGATTAATCAGTTAGCTATATCAAAACAAATTTTAAAAAATGGTCCATATTATATTTATTACTTATGTTAACAACATGAAGTGCAAGATCAAACACGTTGAAGAGAATCTCATCATGAGGCACCAAGCCATGTGACTCGAACACACCTGTTGATTATGATTTCAAAACATGAAGTCCAAGAGACCATTAACATTTTCTAGGTCATTATTTTTCATTAAGTGAACTTATGGCATAACAGGATATATAAGAATGAAGCCAACCCTTTGGGCAATAATATTATTATTAAGTTAGTAGATCTCAACCAGCAGATCTAGCAAGTTAACTTATGCCAATAACTTCAAGCACAAATGAAGATTGGAGCAGTTTGGAGGGGCAAATTTTATAAGCTCATATTATTTATTAAGCTGATCTGACTTAGTAGAGACATTAATTAAGAATGATGATTGCATAAAATCTATAAAATCATTCACACAATCCATTATCTTCAGGCTAGATTGATGATTCATACTCATGATCATTCTTTGCATATTACATGGTAGATAACAAAGCAAACACTGATAGGCAGTAGCAATGTAGTTCAATGCATTAGCAGCAGCATCGTACAAAAAACAGGAACATATTCTACTTACGTATAATTATGAAGGGGGATGATATATAATCAACCTTCTCTATAGAGTAGTACAAGCAACTACCCAAAGAACAAACACGACTCTACCTTTTCCACAGTGTCATCATTGCGAATTATGAGCCGTGCATTAACTTCCTCAGACTCAGGGGGGTCATATTCAACATGATATATTTTCCTTGTCACCGGATCCAACCTCCTTCCAACGCATCTGTCTACTAAAATTTGATCGGGCACCTGAGGATTAACAAAGAAGATAGACATTAATGGTCAAAACCATAAACACAGACACTTCTAAGACAATTTTCAGTAATGCATTGTCATCAACCAATATAAACATATGAAAACATGAGTACATCGGTACATGTCCATCTCCCAAATCTATCATAGTGACATAGTGATAAAGCCTTTAGAGGTATTTCTTGCAAAATAGAATGCACAATAAAATTGGAGATATCTTAAGATGTTCAATAAGATGGTATTAAAAAATTTTAAGACCATCTTGTGTTCCTGCTATGCAGTATTTTTTCGAATCCTGCTTTCTCATTGAAACGGATGGCCCGCATTGTTTCCAACCAGGCAACAGATTGAAAACATAGTGTTGATGACTTCCGGAATTCCAAAGACAGTTCACAATTAATCAAATATCTACGGATTACATGATATCAAACATAAGCAATATACAGAAAAGATTTAAGAACTCACATCAAGAACAACACAAATGTCGGGTCTAATACCAAGCCTTTCAAGGCTCTGTGCCTGGGCGGCAGTCCGCGGGTATCCATCAAGAAGCCACCCTCTCTCTTTTACATCCGGCTTCAATATTCTTGATTTCACAATCTTCAAAACAGAGCATATGATAAAAAAAATTACTTTCTCTGACAAATTAACAAAAAGAAACTACATAAGAGAATCAAACAAAAAACATGTAATACATCTGTGACTATCTCATCTGGAACTAAAATCCCATTCTCCATGAATTCCTTCACTTTAATTCCAATTTCCGTTCCTGACGACACTTCAGCCCTTAAAAGATCTCCCGTCGATATGTGCACCAGTCCATACTGAAGAAACAAAACTTCCATGATTAGAAAGTGAAGCTCAAACAAAACAAAACAATAAACAGAACAACAAAATCTCACCTTTTCGACGAGCATCTCGCACTGAGTCCCCTTCCCCGACGCGGGAGCCCCCGAAATCATGACCTTCAAAGGCTCTCCGACAACGGAACAGCTCACCGTCGATCGTCCTGTGAAACTAGGGTTCCGGCTTCTCTTCCCGTGGAAACATCTGGAATGGATGGGACGAGGACACACGTGGCGAGAGAGTGGAAGAGAAGAGAAGATTGAAGAGGAAGAGGAGGGAAGAAGAGGGGGCTTCCCGGTGGGCGTGATGGAGGGGTGATAATAGCAAACTCGGATTCCCGAAACATCGCCATTTGAGGATATTGTGAGAGGGGGAGATGGCAGGAGCGGAAGTTTATGTGGTTAGTCTTTGCGTAATTGGGAGGTCCATCAAAATCAACCGTCCATTTTGTGTTCCCTTATCTTTCAAGAGTTTGAGGTCCATCCGATCTTCTTCTCACCGATATTTAAATCGGTGGTTAATGTTAAAAAGCTGAATGCGTATAAACGGCTAGCTTTTTTTTTCCATTAAAGACAGCTGTCACAAAGTTTTAACTCGAAAAACCTTATCGATTAAAACCAAAAAAATAAAAAAATGGATCTACCACAATTTTTTTAATATAATTTAATTGTTAATCATATCGTATCTTTGTTTTAATACGCAGCATAAAAGTTTTTTGTGTAGTTTCATATCAATTATCAAATACTGTAATATTTTTTTTAATAAATAAGTATATGATGGTTCATCTAAATTCAAGTATTATTATCTCTTAAACCATCGGCAATGCAAACAAATGTGTCTCAAAAAAAGTCTTATGATCTTATCCAACCTGGCATCTGTATAATAGAATTTTATGATAGAATTGGATTTTGAGTTTATAACATATCAAAGACATAAAGATAAGAGATAACCTATCCTTTTATTAGATCATCCTTAACATAAAATTCACCTGCCCATCTGAAGTCAGTTAAAAGAGAATCCCACGGATCTCGGAATCAAACATTGAAATCAATATGGGGTTGTTGCAATATCGATAAATGATAATAATAAAAAAAAAGTCTAGAGAATCTAGTCTAGAGAGAGAAGAGGGGGTTCACATTCTTCATCACCAAAGCAGAGGATTTTAATTTCAATGGTTCCATATAAACAAATAAAGGTCCAATGGGATTCGTTACCGGAGGATCTTTGGGATTACATCCTCCAACGAGTCGAGGAGGAACACTTCGAATCCATCTCCCTCACTTGCAAGCTCTTCCTCTCCATCACCGATCAACTCCGATCCACGCTCACCATATCCGATCAGACCATCGCCACTCGCGTACTCCGCCGATGTTCCAACATCAAGGCATCAATGTGCATCCCCGTTTGCGAGGCGACATCGACTGCCTCATCCACGACATCTCTGCATCCGGGGTCGCGATCGAAGCCCTTGATCTCTCTTGTCACACGTTCTTCCCGTCCTCGAGCGTGAGAGAGTCGAAGACCTTGAAAGTCTTGAACTGCTCGAAAATCTAGTCGCTATCGGATTGGGACCTGACCGTGATATCCAAATCGTTCCCCGCCCTGGAAGAGCTCGACATCAACAAAGAAATAGACCATGAAGGTTTTGGAGATTTTTGTAATTACCCGGGCCTTATCACCGACGATGGGATCAAGGCACTACTCTTGAACCTGGCCCTGCACCTCCGCAAGATCAATGTCTCGGGGAACCATATGATAACGGATGAATCTCTCTACGCCCTCTCGTGGTACTGCCCTTCCTTGTCCGAGGTCCATGTACAAGACTGCGATTTCATAAGTGAGAATGGTATCGCCTCTGTCATTATCCGAAGACCGATGCTTAGGGCGATATCAATGTGTTGGAAGTCCTTGCCCAGATGGGCAGATGCGAGGGCTCTCCAACGTCTCCACATCCAAAATGCGCTTCTATCAGATGACATTCTCTTTTCGTTTGCGCGTCTCCCATTGAAAGAGCTCTGCATCCCCTTTTGTCATGAATATTCCATAATGGGCATCGTCTCACTCCTGCAGGCGCGGCCATCTCTCTCGCGCTTGGATATCAGAGAATGTGTCTTCCTCAGTGATGAATCGATGGCTCTCTTAGCACCACACCTTCATGAGGTCACCAACATTGATCTCTCTTATTGTTCTAAGCTGACGGAATTGACCTTTATGTGTCTCGTAAAGTGTTGTCCGCTCCTTGAGGAGCTCTGGATGAGGGACACAGATCTGGGTAGATATAGATGTGGTTCCCTCCATTCTATTTCAAAGAAGAACATCAGCAAAGTCCGCACCTTAGATCTCTTCATGGAATGAACACTTCAATGATGAGACACTCATACAAATTAGCTCCGTCTGTCCGGATCTAAGGACAATGAATTTGGCCGATGCAGCGAGTGTGACCGAAACAGGGATCACACAACTTGGATTGAACTGCCCGCACATCCGCACGCTGGATGTGAGTGATTGCTGCCGTTTGAAAGGTCTTGGCGACATGGGATTCCATGAATTGGAGACTCTCAAGACCTCGTATTCAGGAATCGGAGATGAAGGTCTAGCGACGGCCTTGCGGAGATGTGGAGAGAGACTCCGAGTGGTGGACCTGAAATACTCGCAAGTGAGGGAGCATGATATGATGGAGATGGTGGGTGGATGCCCGCGGTTGATGGAGGTGAACCGAAAATGGTATTGTGACTTTGTGAAAGATATAGAAGATGCCTTGAATGTTGTTGTTTCCATGGATAGGGTTCATCCTTCCTATAACTTTTGGTTTTGACTATGCCTTTCCTTATAATTGATTTCAAATGTGTATTACGGAATTTACTGGTTCATCTCAGATTTTGTTCTTGCACCATGGATGACTTGTATACAACCAATGGATAAGAAAAGTAAAAGGAATGCATACATGAACTAAATTGTATATTGGTTTTCCTTTGGAGAATCTCGTGCAAAAGGAACATAGGTTTTGCATTGGAGATCAAATAAAGCGTACAATATATACATGTTCTTTTCAGCTATAGAAAGAATTGTCGAACATCTGGTGCGAACAAGATTAGAACTCCTCACACTCAGAGGAACATATATATATCTGTACAGAAAGGAATTTCTTATGGATTAATGATTTTTTTTCTGTGATGATTGAATAGGAAGTTGAAGAGGTTTCATCTTGGTTTCTAGCGCAGTCTTTTTCTTTTTTTTTTTTTGAAAAAGGGTAGATCTTGCTACCATCACAAAGTCTGTTTGTTGATATGAGAACTTCAACAAGGTTTGTTGATATGAGAACCTCGACAAGGTTCTGAGGCACTACTACAGATACTAGTGCTCAGCGGACTGTAGTTCTCCTGCATTCATCCACTCAAAGTTATCTCACAATCAACTGTTCTTGATCGCAAAATGTTATCACCTGTTGAGAGGGCCTAGCATCCTTCATTACATAAGTTTTAGATCTCTATGATGCTTTTTATAGCCAATCTCTCCCCTCGTGCATTGATTCTGACAACATGAACTAAAAAATTAATGTACATTCTAAATGAATGCATATACCTTTTTTAATTAATGGGACGAAAAAATGAATAAAAAAGTAAAGCTGATTAGAAATTTATCTTGGGGCATGTCAGACAGGATGGAAGGGAAAGCAGAGGGAGGTGAACCTGAGGCACTGACAGTCAAAATATGCAAAATTCTTAACATGCCAGTAATAAACATAGTACAACAATGGTATAACAATTCATACATGATACTCTGACTCTTTGGCATGGCTCATGCCAATCTTTCCTCCAAATACTCACGGGCATTCTATAGCATCGATAAGATGCACAGGTTGTGCAACTTATAGCTAATCCATATATTAAAAATTACATTGAGAAATCAATCAATCAAGTTTCACGATTCATACAGATCATATGAAAGCCATGTCTGAAAATAAAAAAGCTTAACTGAATGATATAGTTCATACACCCATACCAACTGAAACTGACACACCACCAACTTCCAAATCCACCCTAAGATCCAGAAATCCAACAAAATTAACCAGACAGATATACTAATTATTATAACTATGCTTTGCGTACCACAAGACGGCTATCTTTCTTAGAACATGAAAAGGAAAAAAAGAAAGAATTCGATAAACGAAAGTAACTATTATTGTTCTAAAAAACTTGTCGATACCAATTACCAATGATCATTTGCTCCTGTTCTTCAAAGAACCTCGAAATCCAATTTGGCACAAGGAAATGCCACTCACGGAAGGGGAGCCTCAATCAAGCTTCACGGAAGAGAAGAGATAGTGCACGAACCAGAAGGATGAGAGGAACCCGACCGTCCCAGTGGCAAGCATGATGGCTATAGCCATAAAGAGCGAGTACCCGAGGTAGAGGTGGCAGAGACTGGACCACTGAGGCTCTTGAGGTCAAACACAAGGTAATTCACCGAGTACAAGAAGATGTAAATCGCGACAGACCCGGACGAGAAGAACGACTTCCACCACCACTTCCAGTCCTCGACGCAAAGATGCATGTAAGTGAGGACCAGGGACACCTCGGCACAGACCACAACCAATAGGATCATCACGATGAAGAGGAACCCGAATACGTAATAAACCCTTCCCATCCAGATACTGGACATGATGAAAAAGAGCTCGATGAAGAGGGTTCCAAATGGCAGAGTACCAGCCCCAAGAACAAGGAGCCAAGATGGGTACTTTTGGGGTGGAATCTCCCGAGGGATCTGGTTGGTTCGCACCGGGTATTCAATGTGGGGGGCTTTCACGCCCAAGTATCCCCCAATGAGCGTAAGTGGCACCGAAATGCAGAACCAGAGGAGGAGCAAGACAACATAGAGCGAGAATGGTATCGCACCTGTGCTTCCGCTCCCCCACAACAAGAAATTCAGAACAGTAAGAATCGAAAAGGCGATACCGGGGAAGAAGCACGCCACCCTCCAAGAAACCGAGACCCAACCCGCATAGTCTCCACAACCGATCGTCCTCCACATCCGCACAGCGACATACCCGGCGGCAATACCCAACACGAGGTAGAAGAAGAGCATACCAGTGATGAGGGTCCCCCTCGAAGCGGGCGACATGAAACCCAAAGCTGCGAAGAGGATGGTAACGACTGCCATGCCGAGGATCTGAACCCCATCACCCACAAGAGCGCAGAGCAGCTTTGGGTGAGAAGGCGCGCGGAAGACGTCCCCGACGACGAGCTTCCACCCGGAGAGTTCCTCATTCATCTGCGCCTGCGCCTCCTTGTCGAGCTCCTCGTACCGCGTGAGGTCCCTCCGCACGGTTCTCAAGAAGATCACGAGGACGATCCCGGCGAGGAAGGCGATCACCATCAGTGAATTCAGGATCGAGAACCAGTGGACCCTCGCGCCCTCCATCTTCAGATACGCGTCCCACCGCGACGGCCACTTGATGTCGCTCTCGACGAACGCGACCTCATAAGTGAACACCACCGGCTGGTTCTCCTTCAGCGCCGCCGACACCCTCATCGGGTCGCACTGGATCTTCGACGGGTACTTATCGTACATCTTCGCATCCTTCACCGACTCCGCGTCGTGCTGGAAGCTGCACGGGACGACCTCGAACCCGACGACCATGTACCCCGGCGGGCCACCGTCCTTCTCGAGATTCGGGATCGCCTCGGCCGCATCGCCCGTGCCGCCCATCACGCGCGCGACGCTCGTCTCCTCGTACTTGTGGACCAAAACCGTGAACTTGAGGTGATTGAACACGTAATAGACGTCCTGGACCTTGATCCCGACGGGGTACCCGGTCCACCGGAGAAAGTAGTCGTCTTTCTTGGTGTAGCGGATCGCGGGGAGGTTGTCGAGGATCAGATTGACCTGGTACATCTCGTCGATGCGCTTCTTCAAGATCCCGAAGTCCTTGGACGAGAGGGGCTGGGAGCGGCAGAGCAGGATGTCGGATTCGTTGGTGAACATCTTGAACTTGTATGGGGAGTTCTCGATGCGGTCGCCCATCAAGAGCTCGCCGAGGTTCTCGGCGGAATCCTTGATGCCTTCCTTGGGGCGGCAGAATGGGAGGCTGTAGTAGCTGAAGGGGATCTCGGTGTCGATGGAGGTGAGGGAGTTGACCTTCACGGAGAGGGGGTCGCGGATCTGATACTTGTGGGGGTAGCTCCCCGGGAGGTAGAAGCCATGGCCGGATCGGATCGAGAACAGAGAGATCGAGAGGAGGATCGCGAATCTGAGGAGGAATGCCATCTGGGTTTTGGTTCTTCTTACCGGATCTGGAAGAAACACAGATGAAATCTGTCAAGGAAGATCAGATCTGGTTTGTGTGTGTGCGCGTTTGATTGGGAAAATTGAAAGGGGAGCAAATGATGGAAGAAGAAGAGGAGGAGGAGGAGGAAAAGACAAACCTTGGATTTGTAGAGAAAATGAAGGGTTCCTTCTTCAAGGGGTAGAGAGAGTGTCGGCAATGGAGATTTGAACGGCCATTTTTTTTAATGTCGTTTTTATTTTTTCTCACCTTTTATCGATGCGAGGTGTGCGTTTTGGGGAAGAAATTCACTCGACGGGCATACCCATTGAGCCTGGGTCCGATCTGGCTCCGAATAGATCCGGATCCGGATTGGGGGAAGAGGGAAAGGTATACTTTTTCTTTTTTTTTAATATGAAAAGACGACGTCTTAATATATTAAAGACGAATGCTCAATTAACTGTACATAAAGAAAGAAAAACAAATGGTCCCTTGGGTTTTGAGTAAAAGAGGATTCTATCAGAACCCGCTAAAAGACCCTTAAGTTGCTAAAGCATTACAAATCTATCTATCTGGTAACTGATTCCCCTTATCCCTACACAATAAATTCCTCAATCAAGAATCAGCCTTTTTGTCGTCTCCCAGATGTTCTCCTCGTAAGGATGTTGGCCCTTGAATATAACTTGGTTTCATGTCAACCACGTTGACCAAACTAGAGCGAGAATGAGTAATTGAGACACCTTTGCCTTTGGGGACCAGTCGCCCATTCTCCATTAAGCGCTGGTCAGCCGCTCACATTCCCTCCAAATCGCCAAAGTCCACTGTTATCCTTGACACCTCTCTCATTCGATCCCACGCTCCCCGCACCACACAGCCGGTGGTGAATAAATGATCTACTGTCTCCTCCTCCTCACAGCATAGGGCGCAAGAAACCTCCATCCCTGGCACCCATCTAAACAGCCTCGATCTTGTGAGAATCCTCCACTGGTATAAAAGCCAAATGAACACCTTGACTTTGATAGCTGTGATAGCTAACATGGGGTGCTCCCTTCTCAACCATTCATACCCACTATGCACCGAGAAGAGGGGAAGTTGGTGTTGGAATAGTGTAGTCATATATAAACCATTTGTAGCATTTACTTAAATTTATATCCAAATTTTATTAACAATTTGAGAAAACTTTATTTGGTACTGTGTGTTTCCAACCATTAATCAAATCTTTTAAAGAAAATATCTCTCTTTTCTCAATTATTCACTGATTTAGCCTAAAAAGAGTTGTCATATTTTTTTTTGTGATAAAGTTAGAGTTTCCCTTGATTTGGGTAATTTTTTTAATCTTCCAAAATATGGGTAGGGTAAAGGATTAGAGAGAATTTTGTGAGATTTTTAATTTTGTGAGATTTTTTCTCAAATTTAAATTTGATATAGGTATGGGTCTGGGTTTGGAGATGCTATTAGAAAAATGTTACTTATAGTCTCATTTCCTGTCCCAATTCTAGTCCACATATGTTTTAATTTTTTTAAATTACATATCACATTTAATAAGATATATGCTTTTATAAAACATAAAGTATATATATTTTAATGAATTGTATGGATTTATTTATCAACAATGTAAATTTTCTAATGGGGTATGCACCTTGATAATATGAGCATATGACGCTAACAAAGTATACGCATGTGACTGGAAAAAAAAACTGTGTAACCAAGCTCGCATACATATTGTGTCTTTATTTGGGAAAATGATTTGTTCAATCATGTCTGTAGCATCATTTGGAGTTCCTCGTCATTTTGATTTTTTTTTCTAAATGTGTCTATTGATATACATACTATTATGAAAAGTAAATTGTATATATAGAAAATCAGGACCTATATTTTATTTTTGAAAAAAGTAATTTTTTTAATCAAGCATACATTGCACTAGTTAAATATATATTACATTAGTGCAGTGTATACTTCACCAATGCAATGTATAGTAGACTATGAGCTCATTTATTTACACTCACCCATTTATTGTGGTTTTTTTTAAAAAAAATTCGTGTGTTAAAGGGTGTGCAACATAAAATGAGAGATGCAAATAAGGGCAATTTATATAATATTTATAAGGGTATTTTAATCCAATAAACCAAGTAAAATTAAGGTGAAAAATAAGTTTTAATTTTTTTTATTTACTGTAAAATTTCTTAAGTAGTTACCTCAACAATGATTGAGGGATTTAACAAGTATCACTTAGTATGCATTTGATTGCACGATTGCAAAACTAATTATGCAGAAATCTGAGTTTTAAAAGTGATTTCGCAGGAAGTTCACCTCCCCAGCTTTTGAAAATCGCAGTTTTCAAACATTATTTGTTTGCATAAAGCTATTATAATAAAATTATTTAGTTGCACGATTACAGAAAGTAGTTTCCTACAAATAAAAAAGCTGCTTAATTGTGCAACCAAACGCTACAAAGAAAATAGATTCCTAAGAAGGTCACTTTTTATTTTACAAAACATTTTATTTGCATATTTAGAAACACGTATGCGCTTTTAATTTCTCAAAAAATAAAATCTCGTCTGAATGGGTTTTCAAATGCAATATAAGGTACTGTTTGGATTTGAGGTGATGCGAGTTATGTGGCAAGGAACACCATGTAACGCTACAGCGGATCCAAACGCTTTTATCGCATCTGCGTTGGGACTATGAAGATAACATTAACATATTATGCTCACAATGGCCATAGTACAACGGTACGGGGTTTACATGTGGTAGTGGTAGGTCTTGGATTCGATTCTTGGCATTGACTTACCCACCTGTTTGTTAACTATTATTCGAAAGAATTTTTCATTGGACCGGGACAAACATGTGGAGGGAACATTCTCAACTTAACCGTAAGATCAGCCACGGAAATCCCTTTGATATTAAAAAAAAAAAGGCATTAACAGATCATTTTTGTTTGGAATTAAGAAGCTTCAGAAATAACGTTTCTCTGCCCACCAGTCGTGGCTGCCACTCCTGCCGGTCATCTCTCGGGTTGATTAAAATAAGAAAAAAATGCATATAACCCCTTGAAAGTTTTCTTATATCCAGATACACCCCTCCTTTTTATAGAAAATCCATATAACCCCCTGCTTTTTAGCTGTAAATTCACATCCCCCTTGTCATTAACAGTTTAGAACTTATATGTGGTTAACTCAACTCCACAT
Organism: Acorus calamus; assembly: GCA_030737845.1. Classification (NCBI taxonomy): domain Eukaryota; kingdom Viridiplantae; phylum Streptophyta; class Magnoliopsida; order Acorales; family Acoraceae; genus Acorus; species Acorus calamus. Next base: position 19,571,390 of record CM060859.1, on the reverse strand, counting down.
GCTAAAATGTCTAAATAACCCTGATCTCTGACTCAATAGAAAACCCATTGTGAGTTTCCATGTGAACATCAGCTCCTCCGCGTCCCTGTCGACGACACGGACTGCCGCACCGTCTCTTGTCCAACGGGGCGTGCCGCATCGTCTCCGCCTCCTCCACCACCGAATCCCACAGCTTCTCCACCTCCTCCAACTTCGGATCCAAAATCGGTGCGACCGTATAGTGGAGGTTCCCTCCACCACCGCCATTGCCTCCAATGGACGCTGTCCTTCCCGAAGACGATTTGATTGAAGGAGCATCGAACCTCTCTTCTCGGCCGTCGAATCGACGCCTCGACGGATGAGACCGATTCGATAGTCACCCGTGGCGGAGGACCTGTAGAGGCGGCTACTCGTGGCCCATCGATTAGACGGAAAAGTTTGCGAGGAGCATCAGATACACCATTAAAGTCGGAGTCGAGGAGAAGATCCGCTTGAAGAACCAAACGAAGGAGGCATGCATCACCCTCTGGACCCTGACGAGGATCCCCTACAAGTCCTGATACGAGAGGATCTCCCACATATGCAATGTGTAGCTCTGAAGCTCTTGAATCGACGGAGATTTCATGGAGTGAGACGGCGGCGGTGAGGGAGACGTTGTTGCGGCCTTGCGGAGGCGGAGGTCGATGAAGCGGGCGGAGAGGGAGGCAGCGGATCCGGTGGCGAGGCGGTGGGGGAGGAGGTCGAGGGAGCGTGTGTTACGGCAGGTGGAGGCGAGGCTCATGCGGTCGCGGTAGCTCAGGAAAGAGAAGAGCTGGAACACTGTGTCGCGGCGGATGGCGGTAAGGAGGGTTCGATGATTGATTGGGGGAGAAGCTTGAAGAGGCAGTCGATGGCGCTCCGCGACCCGCTTCCGCGCACGGAGCGGCCGAACTTGGTCGCGTGGCGATGGTGAACACGGCGAGGATTCACGAATGAACACAGGGAGGAAGATGACTAATCATGTGATTTTTGATGGAGGGGTAGTTTGGTAATTTGAAGGGACCATATTGAATTTTGGGTCAAAAAAATGTTGTTTGGCTCTAAAAATAATGTTTGAGTAAAAAAATGTTGTTTGGGTCGAAAAATGTTTTTCTTGTCCGAAAAATGCTGTTTGGGTCTAAAAATGGTGTTTCGATCATGTTTGGGTCGAAAATCATAGTCGGCATCGAAAAACGCGGATTGGTTCGAAAAATGATGTTTGGGTCAAAAAAAAAATTGTGTCGAAAGATGTAGTTTCGATCGAAAATATGTTGTTTGGGTCGAAGTACGCTGTTTAGGCAGAAAAATGAGGTTTGGGCAGCGTTTGGATCGAAAAATACTATCTAGGTCAAATAATTGTGTTTGAGGGCGAAAAATGTGATTTGGTAGCAGAACTGGAGTTTGCGTCGAAAAATTGAAGAGTGGGTCGAAAAATTGTTGTTTGGATAAAAAAAAGGATGTTTCGGCCTCATTTGAGTCAAAATTTTATGATTGGGTCATGTTTGATTCGAAATATAATGTTTTTGTCAAAAATCGCAGTTTGCGTTGAAAATTGTTTTTTGGATACAAAAATACTGTTTGGGTTGAAAATCATTGTTTGCGTTGATAAATTCAGTTTGGTTTGAAAAATGTTATTTGGGTTTGAAAATGAGATTGGGGTCGATTATTCGGGTTTGTTTTTTTTTAAGAAAGCCTTATTCACAAGCTTCATGAGGTGTTATTATTTCATTGGTTGGCTTGTTGACCTTTCAAAAAAGATAAAAGGGAAAAATACAAATCTGTCATTAATTAAAAATCTCTCACATTAACCCGAATCCTTTTTTTTCTCTAATTAGTTACGAATTTTTCATATTTACACCAAAATTTATGTATTTCAAAATTTAAAATTTGAAATCGTCACGTAGTAACTCAATTTTCAATTTCAATTACACCCAGATCTTATCTAAATTACACCAAAACTTACTTAATTGTCTTTTTGTCAAAATCCTTCAAACGGCTACTTTTACATTCACGAATGTAACAAAAATAACACAGATTTAAAAAATTAGTTGATTGTTAAATTTATTTTTTTTTGTCAAAAAATTTATATGTAGTTGACTGTTACATTTATGAATGTAACAAATATAAATCAATACATGCATGCGGTTGGCTATTGTATTTATGAATTTAACAAAAATAACACATATTTAAAAAATAACTGTTTACATTGTCAACAATGTAGCAGTTTTATCAAACAAACTACTCATTAAAAAATGTAACAATATGGAATATTACATATAGATATTGAGACAAAAACAAATCAAACTGTGGAAAATGATATTGAATACATGAAAAAAATTCATGTTCAAACATTTAAAATGAAAGACAAAACACAATTCGATTACCAATCTAATAATATCAAACATGATCCGAGAGACATTGAGGTGATATCCAAATATAATAAAAAATGATTTCGTACATTCTAAAACCTCAAAAATAGAATTTCAAATATGTCCATGTGTTCTTCATAAACAAAATCACTTCCAAAAATATTAATATTGATGTATGATTTTCATAATCAATTAATAATGAATAAATACAGGTTTATTAAAATTAAATGACTCCACAATCATAGGGATTCATGTTGAGGTAGTTATGGGCATAATAGACAATGTCGTATTGCCACATCATGAGGTCTGGTTTGGAGCCTGTGAAATTGGGGCCTGAGACATTATTGTTTTTTGAATATATAAAATAATAACAACACTAAGTAATAGAATATTTCTAAAATATTCCACAGATTTAGACAGAAAATTGATCCAGGGGTGTATTTGTTTAACCATGCTAAAAAAATAGAGGGTTATATGGATTTTACATAAAATGAGGAGTGTATCTGAATATAAGAGAACTTTTAGGGGGTTTTATACATTTTTCCCTTAAAATAAATATTCAAAGGTCAAAAGAAAGGCAATAAGAAAATAACCGTTATGTACGGCGCGTGAAATCGCGCTCGGTTAAATTGATTATCACCCGTTGGATTCAATGCGTGCCTTTCCTTTTTTTCCTTTAACCCTAGGGGACTGAGCTTGGGCAGTGGCCGCGGCACAAGTGAACGGGGAATGTGATTAAAAAGTGGCATTTTTTTTTTATAAAAAAGGTAAATGTTTACTATCTGATTTCATTGCTGAACTTGAATTACAAATCATGAAAGGACGGAGAATAGAAAGTACAATAAAGAAAAATGAAGACGAAGAAGGAAAAAGCGGGCCAAAAGAAGGCAAACCGTCACCTCAGGTTAGAAGAGGACTCACAACAACACCCCATTCACCCTACAATCCACAGGCCCCCCACCAAAAAGTGGCGATGTTCAATTCAATTTTTTTAACAGTTTAAAATATAGTCATATGTACCTTATTAGAAATCTAGTGAAACATATACCTTGTTACATTATGTATATAGTTCATTAAACTTTTCGTACATTTATTAAAAATAGATTCATTCAACTCGAAGTAGAGCGATATACACTTTTTTTTTTAATTAAAAACATGTTACTATTTAAAAAAAACATGTGTGGTTTGAGTTTTCATAAGTAAAAATGACTGAATTTAACATTTTCTAATATTAGATCACGTATATTTTTCGTTTGTAAAAATGACTGCACTCAATTCATTCTACAATTTTAAATATAGATCACACGTATTTTTTTTAAAATCATATACTTAATTTAATGATACACTCACTTTTATAAAAGATGAAATACATAATTCAATGAATTGAATGATATCATTTATATAAAAAAATATATAAAAAAATTAAATTAATGAGTAGATAAGACTGTATTTGGGAAAACAATGATGCTACCCGTGCCCCAGAAATTGTCTCATTTGTAAGCCCCAATAGGCGGCACAATCCTATGGTTCATATTTGACTTTTTCTAACCATCAAAACGACAATAACAAGACTACCCCTCTTATAATTTTAAAAATTGGTTCAAACTAATTAATATCCTCATTAAACCTCGTAATTGAATCCCACAAAGGGCGGCACCATTAAATCCTCTCTCAGACATAACATATTTTCAAAAAATATGAAACACCATCACTGCCTAGTGAAAAAAAAGAACATCAACCACATGTTATCAATTAAGATACAACAGTGTATCTGAAAATCCAAATGAACAAATATGATATACACGCTATTGAAAACTGCACAAAAAATTCATAAAAAGTCTTCAAAATGCCAATAATAAGCAATTAAATATTAATCAACTATACACTAATCAAATCCATAAAAAATAAAAATAACAACCTTAAAAAAATGGGTTAAAATTCAAATTCAAATACATGTGTATGGAATTTGAATTAACAAATACCTTAAATAAATGGGCTGCAATTCAAATTCAGATACATGTGTATCTGAATTTGAATGAACAAATACACATTCCATACAAGTGAATGCGCACTATATTTAAAAATCTTAAATCTAAATAAGTCAAATAATGCTCATATAAAGCTAAAAAATATGATGCATGACACATTATGCATAATTAAACACAAGCACACAATCACAAACGATTGTACAGATCATGTTTGGTACACAACAATGCATGTAAATCAAGATACAGATCATGCATCTGAATTTAAAATGAAATTCATGTATATGATGATTCAAATGAATGACGAAAAATCAAAATCAAAATAATGTATTCAGATCGAAAAAGGACTAGTATGAATGGATCGTCATTGTTTGGACCATAAACTGGTCACAAAAAAACTAAATGAATCAAAATTCTTCTCTTCTCCACTGATCGAACTGAAACAAAAATAAAATTCGATGTTTGTTTTCAAATCCACCAATCCATCTGAATTTGAAAACTAAAATATCGCAAAATCTAGTAATTTTTGGTATCCGAAAAATCTAACCTGGTTGTATCGATTTCTAATTGCACCAAAATCAAATCGCATATACATAAAATCAAGAATTCACCACATATACACGGACCAGATCTGAATTAAAAATGAAATTGATATTTGTTTTCTCATCCTCCGATCATTCAAAAATAGAAATGGACAATCATAAATATTTTAGACAGACTCATTGAAAACAAATATTCAAAAACAGAAAAGATATCATAAATCATAACTATCTCGAAATTAATGGGGCAATTATGAAATACTAAAACGATTAATCAGGAAAGGGGTATTATAAGTATTTCAATTTTGCCACCTCATGGGGGGCAAAGAAAGTAAAAAGATACATTCAGTTTGTAGTGGATGAAAATTAAAATTTTCATTTCTTCAAAGAAAAAATACACTAGTTATCTCAATATATATTGCACTTTGTATTACAATATTTACTTCCATGGATTTATATATACATTTTAAAAAAAGAAAAGCTGTGCGAACTATCATTTTTCTGATTTAAATAGTCCAGGTATCAATGATACTGTGGATTCACCTCTATTCCAAGCAGGGCTCAGTATCATTTTTCTGATTTAAATAGTCCAGGTATCAATGATACTGTGGATTCATCTCTAAATAACATGTATAGAGTAAAAAAGGCTCACCGACGGATCATTAAGCTGACCTCTAGGGCCTAGCTTGAGTTCAACATCAATATCAAAGTAAGAGAATTCCATTAATTGTGCAGAAATAGTTACTTTTACATGATGAGCCTGCATCAGAGTTCAAGCAGTTTTGAACTGAAACTTAAAAATAAAGTGTACTATCATCTGGAACATCGAATCTGATTTGTTTGGCAGTGTGCTCAACACAGTTTGGAGATTATCTAAAATGCATCCCACATGTTTCTCTAAATAGATTGTCAACTTACTTGGCTCCTAGTCCCCGCGATTTTGGCAGCCTCACAGCAGTCATTGGCTTAATGATGCCTTGTGCATCTCGGCCTAAGCCTGTTCCTGGTATGAAACCCATCTTTGCCATTAGCTTCGATCCGAAACCTTTTGTATGTTTCTCAAAGTCGGCCAACCTCTTCGGCTGGGCATCTGCAGGTTCCACGGCGTTGGAAACACCCGAGAACTCAACTCCAAGTCCCAGTGACTTGGGGCGCTTTATGGCTTCTATAGGCGTGACCATTCCTTGACCATCTTTTCCCAACCCGCTGCCCTCAACAAAGCCCATCTTGGCCATCATTTTCGAACCAAAGCCTTTCGTGTGCATCTCAAAAGTGCCTATATTTAAAGAGCTTGATGACACGCCCACATTTGAAGAGCTTGTATCACCTGTATCACCCCCCTTTTCATCAGGTATTTCGCCATTCGACTCAACCAGGGAATCAACTTGCATCATTGTCCCACTAGAGACGAATGATACAGGCCTATCATAATATGTGGTTGCTGGCTTTCCTGCACGAGTTCTAAGTCTGCTTGGAGCAGATTGCTGGATTTCCTTTCTTACACGTGAGGCATTAGCACCTGTTTTGCTTCCACTTCTCCCTTGCAGTGGGACTTTCAATTTTGTTGCTTGGTTGACCACAAAATCAGAATCATCCTCACCCAATAACTGATAATTCACAGTAAATGTTAGAACCGAAATAAAGACCCCCATATCCTATAGATTAACAGCAGTACTCTCTTCGTCTATTAGCTTTAGCAAAGGCATGCAATCTTCCAAGCAACTTAATGAATGTCAAAATTCTCTCTCTCTCTCTCTCTTTCTCTTTTTGGGTTACATGCATGTGAGCACATAAAATTTTGTTCACCTTTTAATCTATGAACAGGGCATACTACACGATTGGCAGTCAATACAAGCTTTTAGTCTATTAATTATTTAATTTTCAAGCTCTAGATGCCACTGCCTGTATCCAATAACTACCTTAAAACATAAAGGTGTTTTGTCATATTAGTACTTATGCCACGATGGTGATGTAATATGTGCATGTCAAGACCATTACAAAGCAAAGATGTGTGCATGCTTTTTTTTCATTTTATTTTCTAAAGCAACTGTGGATCTACATGCAGAAGAAATGTTGCATGGTCTTAACACAATTAATTTGACATTACGTAGAAGCCAGGAGAAGAAATTAAATGTTTTCAACTTTAAGTCCTACAAATATTATTGCCGAGGCTCAATAGCACAAGATTTATTGAAAGTCAAACAACCTATTGAATGATGGCATATAGCCCTAGAACATGCAGATTTAGTATCTACTGTAAGGAAAAATTAAATAAAAATATCCTTACAAAATGACGTTATAGAGTAAAAAACCAAATGATAATTTTTTTTTTTTGATAAGAAACCAAATGATAAGTTTGAACCTTAAAGAGTAAAAAATTGATAGCAAATGATGGTAACATAGAATTTCACTCAATTTCAAAGAAAGAGAAAGCACCTCTCACATTCACTGTTATCAACAGTGGTTCAGCAAGATTCACAATCTTACAGACATAAAATGTTAATGTTTTAACACAACAAGGAAACAACTTGACGTAATAGAACAACCTACAGAACTTGTGTTTAGAAAGTAATTACAGTAGGCTTATAGATGAGCCTTGGTATAAATGTACACTAAATCCCCTAACTACCTAAGTTTTATAAAATACGGATTTCAAGACCTTGAGGCATATGTTCATGCAACATGCCTGTATACCATTGGGTATAAAAAGATGTGAGATGTATTGACATCCATACGGGGTATATGAGATGAACAGAAGTGCTACCATTTATATGACATGACAATATGAGAACCATGCTGAAGTATTTGCACAGCATATAGATTTCTTGCCTCAACCCTTGATGGGGCCATGACTATCACTACAGACAATTTGTAGGAAACCTCTCCATGTATGTATGCCCACCTTGCAAGATACTATGCAAACAAAAATGAGGAATATGGATGTGAGCATGAGACATGTCTGGTAGAAATATGGTTAAAAAACAAGGTCAAACATTCTCCAAATCAGGCACTGTCTAGATGGATGGGACTTGGGGCATGATGCAAGAGAGTAAATTCAACCAGTCTAGATGAATCAATTCCAATAAAAGCTAATACATTATTACAACAAAGAAAAATGGAAGCAATGAAGTCAGATGAGAAACCTTTTCAAGACGGAGTTTGTCACTTGAAGATGGCATGCCTGTCTCTCTAGTACGAGTTACAGTCACAAACCTGGAAAGAACATATGTCAATGGTACATAATAGCATCTAATGTAAGAAGAAATCAGATAATAAAATCTCATTAGCACTTCCCTCTGCTTCTGATATTACTCATGCATGAACGTGCACTAGACCAAGTTGAATTTAATCATATCAAGAAATTGTTGTCAAATTACCAATCCGCAGAGTTTGAAATTATATAACTTTATGCTCTACATTCGGATATTTTGCATTACTGGAATACCACCCATCAGAATCTTCAATAAATAGATAAATCAGGTGCCCAGAAGTATCCAAGTATCACGATTCATGACAATGATATATAAGAATGCACAGTATCCAAACGAATATATGCTTTGCAGGACATATCTACATATTTCCACCACTCCAACATAAGATGTATAGAAAGAGAAGACATTATACAGCTCAGGAGAAGAAATTAATAAACTACCTTTTCTTGCCAGAACCTTGAAAATCACTTCGTAAGCGGTAAATTGATGCAAGTCGCCGAACCTAATGAGACAAAGATAATAAATAATGTAGCTATTTTTACACTTTTCACTCAACTAATTACAAGTTGATAATTCTGTCAACCATTTTAAGTTTTCCCCCCTTTCAAGAAGTCAAGAAAAATAAAGCAATGACTATATTAAAATGCTCCTAAAATTTGATATACCCAAAATATGCTATGTTTCATAGAAGATTGGGGGTAAACTACCTTTAGACGTGACAAGAATCTGGAGAAAATACCTGGGAACAGTCCCGAGAATGCATAGGTAGAAAGGAGAACATATCAACCTCGTCCAAAACTATCTCCCTCAGCTTCTGCAGGTTGGTACTGAAGATATCAGATCATTTGAAAAAAAGAAAAAAGAAAAGAAAAGGAAACATTCATAAAAATGAAGATAAAAAACACTCATATGGAACACCAAAAGTCATCTAACCCCATGAAAGAGATGCCCATAACCACATTAAAAATAGTAAAGGTCATACTTTATGTAAACAAGAGATTAGCCAAAAAAGTATTCTCTGAGTTCTCTTTAAAACTATTTCACATCAGAGATCTTGGGATACTGCTGCTGTCTTTTGGCCTCTCATTTCCGCAATTGCATTGAAATGTAAAAAATACCCAAAAGCTATCACACACCCATGATCGCAAACAGCAGCTGATCTAGTTATAACTGCTACAGTTGTGCTTATAGGAATGAATTACTCAAAGCAACAAATATTGATTGAACATCAGTGTCATGCATCAATGAATATAATCAACTGAGAAAATTGATGAGTCTAGAAACTTTCTCATCTACAGTTACAAACATGAGTTGCAATTTTCAAAAAGTTTAAACCATAAATAAAGCATTAAGATGTAGTGCATAAATGTTGGTGATAATTTGGCTTACTGAGTTAATTTGATCAAGGTCAACACCACGACGGAGCATACGCTCTCGACGCTTCACGGCAATCATTTCTTTACGATATTTCTTCTTCCCGCCTGTACAAGGAAATTATGAGGGTTCCGACCTGAAAATGTTTTTTTTAAAATGCCAGCAACATAAACAAACATATTACAAAAACAACCTCACAAACAAGATACATGAAACTAAATTGCAATGTATGACTTTGTATGTTATAATATGCACTCCCCCCCCCCCCCCCCCCTCTCCTTTTTTTTTTTGAGAAAAGGTGGGGGCATACCACCTGAATTTTATTAAAGCAGAGTAACAGTTCCAAAACAAGAAGCACGAAATGAGTGATCTCCAAAATACATAAATACAGCCCCTGCTTCCCTGGAAATAATCAAATTAAAGAATCTTATTCGTAATGTGATTAGACCGGACCAATATTTTCAAATTGCAGACACACAATAACGCCCCCCCCCAAAAAAAAAAAAATGTTGAACTTGTACTCCATGACACTACTGAATCAATGGCCATTGGAAAGAATTGGCGCAGGGCAACTAAAAAAACAACATTTGACAATTTGGAAGATACATGGGGAAAAAGAAAATCTGCAACCACCCATGCTAACAAATATCATGCCTTGGACATCTAAATGCGATCAATCAAACTATATTGATTTCCTTGAAAATTTTACTCATTTAAATTTTTGAAAAGATAAACCATGCACACATCATATATCAATGCTACTTCACCAATGTACTGCAAGACAGAGAAGTCACAAAATCACCTGGCAAATTCTGGTACTGCTTATTCTTCCGAGCTTCACTGGGCCATGATCGAGAAAGCTGTGACTGATGTTTCTTCTTCCTCCCAGAAGCAGTCCTGGGGTCCTTCACAAACATAAGATCATCCAAATCCAACATCCCAAAATCCACCCCCGTCTTCATTTTCCCTTTCTTCCTCGAGCTCGGCTTCTTCATGCCATACTCCTTCGACGCATTCATCAAAGCAGCCCCATCCAACTTCCCACCACTGCCTTTTTTAGGAAAACCAATCTCATCATCCAAATTGAAAGACTTTGACCACTCCATCTTCAACAACTCCAACCCGCCCTCAATCCCCTCCAAGTAATCCTCAGCGACATCCTCATCGATCTCTGAATCATCATCAGATGAAGAATCCTCATCTTCATCCTCATCATCCGAACATGCACTATCAGAAGACTCGCAGGAACCCTTCGAATCCGAGCTCTCCCCATCGGAAAGCTCCTCACTTTCCTCCTCCGACTCATCGAGATCCTCTGTATAAAGCTTCAGACCCCCAATCGAGAGAAACCCTTCATTCCTTTTTCGCGGCACCACCTCCGGTTCCGCCTCCTCAATCTCCTCCTCCACCAGATTCGTATCAAACCCTAATTTTTCCTCCACCTCTTCCTCCTCGTTGAATCCCAACCCCCGATGGGTAATGGAGGCATCCCCGATCGCCCAGTCGGAAGTATAAACCACTGGGGCATCCTCCGACGGATCCAAACAAGGCTTCGTATCAACAAAGGCGACAACTTTGCTTTCCAAAACGACCGGACCCTCATTTAGATCGGCTTCCAAATTAGACTTCGATTTCAATGATTCCTGTGTGAGAGAAAAATAAAAAATAAAAACCCAAATTTGCAAATCAGTCCAGAAGAAGAGCGGATTAAAGATCGGGTACCTGAAAATCGATGGTCGGGTATCGATAAGCAAAGGCGTTGGAGGAGGACTGCTTGGAAGCTGGGGGTTTGGCCTTGATGGGTTTCTTGTTGGAGGGGTTTCCCACAATTGCGGCGAGATGGGGGTCCAAAGGTGACTTCTTTGTGGGAGGCGCGGAGAGACGTCGATTGGAGGAGGGGGCAGGGGGAGAATCGAATGACCAGTCGGTGAGGTTACCGCCGGCGACGAAGAGGGCGCGGCCTCCACCGCGTCTGCTGTTGTCTGGGTTCCTGCGGGGCCTTCTCTTACCACCTCCCATGACGGAAAGTCTGCTTTTCGTTGTTGTTGTTGTGGCGGTGGAGGAGCGACGAACGGAGGAACTGATGTGGGGAGATCGGGTCGGATCGGATGAGTTTTGAAGTTCCCGGAATCTATGGAATGACTAATGAGAACTTGGGGACGTAGCCCATGTTCGTTGAAAAAGATTTACGTATTCAGCTGGGTTACACAAAACCCCAAAATGCAGTTTCATAGATCTTGTTAGCCTTTTTAACTCATTGTAATGAAGTATTTTTATTAAAAATAATTTATATTTTTTTTATAGATGATATCATTTTATTATAATATATGTATTTTATTTTTTATAAATATAAATATCTCATTAAATAATGTATTGAACGGTAAAATGATATGAGCATAATATTTTTCTTACATATTATAGTCTATAAAAGCACCTTTGTCCAATGAAAAATGTTAAACAATCCAATTTTTAGTCTCAAATGCAGTCCATATTTTTTTCTTTTAATAATATATCTCATCTAATAATGTATCTAATAATGTATGTATATACATAAAATAAAATAAAATATATACTTTAATAAATTATATTTTAAATATATGTATTTTTTTTAAAAAAAAGGTATATATCGCGTTACAATAAGTGCAAGAGACTAATGAGATATATAAAAGGGTTACAGACATCTAAGTCCCTACAAACATGGGAAAACCCATATAAGTCCCTACTAAAATTGAGATAGACATACGCGTCCCTGAAAACTCATAAAAACTCAATTATCATCCCTGAGTTAAATTTTCATCCAAACTTAACGGAATATTCCTAGAATATTCCATCACATATAATTATGTAGACATTGAAGTCCCTATAAACAGTCATAAAGATAAATTAGTCCCTACAAAAGATAAAATTACCCCTGAAAACTTTTACATTAAATTGTGTACACATTGCTGTCCTTATAAACAATCATAAAGACAAATTAATCACTGCAAAAGACAAAATTTTTCCTAAAAAACTTTTATATTTAATTGGATAGACATTACAGTCTTTATAAATAATTGTAAAGACAAAGTGGTCCCTGTAAAAGACAAAAATGCCCCTGAATGACTTTTATATTTAATTTTGATTCATGGATTATATTATTTGTCTTTATGATTGTTTATAAAGAATGCAATATCTACATAATTAAATATAAAAAACCTTCAGGGACATTTGTCTTTTACGAGGATCAATCTGTTTTTACGATTGTTTATACGGACTGTAATGTCTATTCAATTAAATATAAAAGTCTTTCAAGGGCATTTTTATCTTTTATAGGGGCTAATTTGTCTTTATAATTGTTTATATAAACTGCAATGTGTACACACAATTTAATGTAAAAGTTTTTCAGGGACAATTTCATCTTTTATAGGGACTAATTTGTCTTTATGACTGTTTATAGAAACTTCAATGACTACACAATTATATGTGACGGAATATTCCCAGAATATTCTGTTAAGTTTTAATGGAAATTTAACTCAGGGATGATAATCGAATTTTTTTAAGTTTTCAGGGACTCGTAAGTCTGTCTCAATTTTAATAAGGACTTATATAGATTTTTCCATGTTTGTAGGGACTTAGATGGTTTTAACTCTATATAAAATTATAAATCGAGATGTAAAATGAGTTGAGTGTACTAGTGCTCCTATCCAATTTTTATATTAGTAATTAAAGTTGATCGTGAAACAATACGACACCTCTAGCCCTGCAATGCCACAACCCCAATCCCTAATCAATACGACTATGGACTCCCAAATTTATTAGCTATCATTTATAACCTTTAACAAACAACTATATATGCAAGAGTATATATGGCCTTGGTAGGGGTGGTAAACGAGCCGAACGAGCCGAGCTTTGACATGTTCAAACTCGGCTCGTTTATAAACGAGTCGAGCCGAGCCGAGCTCACGAGCTTTAACGAGTCTAGCGTTCTTCTTTATTTTAGGGTTTTTAGGGATTGAAAACAAATTTTTAGCCTAAATGAGCCAAATTCATGAGTTTAAACGAGCATAATTTTGTATTAATTTAATATTCTGATTTTATAAAGGAGTTTATTCAAGCTTCAACTACGTTTTAATAACACAAACGGGTCGAATTTGAACATAAAATGAACCTCGATAAAGATCCCGAGCCTAATCGAGCTTTAAAACTTGTTCAAGCTCGCTCATTTGTCTAAATGAACGAGCTCAAACAGAGCCAAGCCCGACCCGAGCAGCTTGGTTCGTTTACCAGCCCCAGGCCTTGGTGAGGCGGTAGTGGACACCCCTTTCTTCTTGAAAGGGCAGGGTTCAAATCTTGCTGTATGCAAGAGTATGTGACAAAAACAGCCCAGGTGGGCTGAGGTTCTATGGGCTAGTCCCATGATGGTTCAGTACAAGTCCCTTTAGGGGCCTCTGTAAACCAAAAAAAAAAAAAAACAACTATATATATATTGAGTGTAGGAAGACTTTATTCGCACTCTATTACACCCACATCATTTTGCGCACTCATCTGTTTGCACACACGACCATTCTTTTTAACATTCATTTAAGAGAGATGAGGTATGTCATGGGACTAGGTTTGTCAACGGGTCACGAGTCAACTCAAACCTGACCCAATAAAAGTCGTAAATACCCAACCCGGAAGAATTAAAACGGATCGGGTCTCGGTCCACCCCGACCCGGTCCTATGGACTCGATTGACCCAACTCAAATACTATGTGATTTTTTTATTTATGATCCAACCCAACATTTATAACTAAATACTGAATAAATTGTTTACAATTTTAAACATTTGAAATATTTTTACAGCATTTTGATTTCTAAAAATATAATAATTCAAATCATATTTCAAATATTCTCTTATAAAACATTAAAAAAATCAAAATAGTAAAGAATTATTTATAATATATTATACTCTATTAAATAAATAAATAAATAAATAAATTCGTTGTAGCTTTTAAAAAGTTGTTTGACTTAGACATGTTATTGGTTTGACCCGAACCTAATCCGTTGACAGGCCTACAATAGGAGAGACACAAGGACTTGTTGAGGTTGGACATGTGTGTCACAACAGTGGGAGGGGTTGGAGGGTAAAAAATAGGATAATAAACAAAAACGTTTAAGTAAAAAGGGTGAAAAGAAGCCCAGCCCACTTCAATGTTTATTGACCATATTATTGACCCTCCTAAGAACCCAACCCCCATGTTGAAAAAAAAAATTTGTGGACCCAAAACCCTATCCAACTTAAAAAAAATAAAAGATAATGTTATGTACAACCTCATTTTTAGCCTTAATTTTAGTCTACACGTGTCTTGAATTTTTTAAAAATAGTATACCCCATCTAATGAGATACATGTTTTTATAAAAAAAATAAAGCATATACTCCAATAAAATTGCAAGAATACATTTATAAAAAAATATAAGAATATATCTCATTAATGTGAGTATATGTCCCGTTAATTTTATAGTGACACATGATATTGGAATTGGAGCTAAAAAAAACTGTGTAATAGCACTAAAAGAAAATTGTGGAACTGGCTGAGTGTGACCCTTATCTTCCATCAAAGTCGGCGGACACGCGGATCGCCAATAGACGGACGAACGGACGCGCCAATCGTCGCTGGTTATGTTGCCGATCTCCTCTTCCTACTCTGCTTTAGGTATCTAATTATAGATTTGGTTTTGGTTTTTTTCCTTCACTGTATGTGTATGTTATTTTGAATCTCTCTTATCAATGCATAACCGTGTATGAATAATGAACAAAACCCTCAACATTACACCCATATTTCCTTCACCTATTTGTGTATTAGAAGCCCCGTTTTATGTATTTATGTCTATATAAACTTTATTTTACAGATTGTGTCATTTGTTCAATTGATAAATTTTATTTTATAGACATATTCAATAATGTTGATAATGAAATTATCATGCAATAATTTTAAAATATGAAATCTCATCGAGGACAGTTGTAAAAATTTTATATTGGAAATTCTTAATCTCATTTATTTGATGGTTTATTTTTTTTTATTAATGTAAGTTGTTTATTTTGAAAAGAAAAAGTTTGTATTTTGATAAATATATGATAAGAGTAGATTTTTGAAGCACGGCCGAACCAAAGGTAGATTTTTGGAAATTCTTAAGCACGGCCGAACCAAAGGTATCTTTATATGGTCTCCTATATTCCTTAGGGCATATGCTAAATTTATTTTAAATGTCTTACGATTGCTGAATGTATAGGCAAAACTGAAGAATTTGAAGAATCTGTCAAGACCACTCGCAATCAGGTGTACCAATACCAAGTTGGTGGAATTGATGACAAAAATGAAGTTGAAGGAGAAGCCAAGACACCTTGAGATGATAAGACGTACATCATTCGAGGGATTCATTATCCTCCCTTCATTTCCATAAGAAAAGTGTATACTAGATACCATTCTGAGTTATTGTCTCCCTGGAAGAAAAGGTTTTCCTGATTCGTGGGAAGACCATCCATTTTACCCCCGAGACATGGTAGTTATATCATGAAGTTGGTTAGAAGATCTCAGAAAAACTTGGTGAGAGCCGGTGGAACAGAAGCCTGTGAGGGAAAATGATACTTCACTGGTTGTGCCATCGCCTTGAATGTGAGTTTTTTTTCTTTCAATGTTGTGGTATGTACTTCATTGAATATGCATATGCCTTGAATATTGACGCATATTATTTATAATCATGTTTTTTATGCTTGTTTATTTGGTTATGTTGTGGTATGTACTTCATTGAATTGGGCATATGCTATGTATATTAAAGCACATTACTCATGTTTTTTTATGTTTGTCTCTTAACCTGTGTTGTGGTATGTGCTTCATTGAATAAGCATAGTTTGTTTATCGACACACATAACTTATATTTTTTGTTATCTTATGATATGTACTCCATTGAAGAGGCATATGCTTTTTCTATCGATGCACATAACTTATGTTTTTTATGCTTGTATATTTACATATGACATTGATGTGATATATACTTCATTGATGAGGCATATGTTTTGCCTATCGATGCACATAACTTATGTCTTTGGTACTTGTCTGTTTACCTATGTTGTTATATGTACTTCATTGAATTGGGCATATATTTTTCTTATCAACGCACACAACTTGTAATTAGTGTAATTTTTTTTGCTATACCCCCATAGAATCATGTATATGCTATGTTAACAGTGCATTTACCTTATATATATTTTTATTCATTTTATTGTTTTGTAGGTTTGGTTTTACGAGGATATTGAAATAACAATTTCAGTGTTAGGATGGCCACATATAAACAAATGGGTTAATTTGGGTTGCAGGAAGAGGCATACTCATTCACGCCTTGTCAATGCCACTGACCTAGATGATATACATGAAAGGCTGACCTTCCTTCTTGAAGAAATGCATTTGTTGCCTGAAAATGTGGAAGAGAGCTACGAGCATTTCAGTTCCTCAAGATTTCAAACCAATTGAAATCTACGATCCTCGCAGATCAGGGTTCTCTAATGTAGCAAAGATGTTTTGAAAGTCGTGTATTTGAACAATTTCTTGTGTCTTTTTTATGTGGTTAAGTTGTGTTGATACGGGTGAATTTCTCTTTTGGATGTTGTTGGTTTGACAAAATGTGGTTAAGTTGTGGTGGTACAGATTTCTTGTCTTTTGGATGTTGTTGGTTTGAATTAACAATTTCTCCTATTTAACAAAAAAACATATGCCTATTGGTATAATCGTATATAATTTTTACCTTAATGTATGTTTGTTTCTGATTTTTTTCTTGGTGGGTATATGTTATGTTATGTCGTATGTTCATAGAACCCTTATTCCGAACAACTATATGTGCATCGACAATTATGCATATACGTCTTTAAAGAGGTATATGCATGGTTAACAAAGCATATACATAAGTGAATGTATTCCATGATAAAAGGTTTGGTGTTCGAATACATTCTCTTCTGTGTGTTTGATGTTGTTAAGTTGTGTTACAACACTTCTCTCTTTTTGGTTGGTTTGAACACTTGATTATCTGTTTGGATGCTGATTATGTTTCATTTCCAGTTCTCTCATAACATACATTCTTTATGATTGCTTTTCAATAGTTCAATATTCTTAGTACATGACGGATAACATATAAGTTCTTGAATAGCGTATATGCGACAATAAAGTAAGCATATATATATATCAAATCAACCAAATTGTGGTTATTTAACATTTATTTCCAACTTAAATTATAGAACATTTGAAATTTTAATACATCATATCCAGTTTTGAATAACAAAACATTGTAACTATGAATAACATTCACAAAATGTTTGACTATGATGTCATCCACCTTTTAAATTGCCCTTCCATATAGTCGATTGTGATGCGAACTGAGAATATTGTTGTGAACTTGGTGTTGGTGGTGTGCAATTTGTAAGCGTAACCTGTCTGGGATGCTTCTCCTGGTGCTGCTTCGATCGTCAATTTTTCTGAGATCATATCAACAAAACAAAGAGACTAATAAAAATCGGTAAAAGGTTATCGACGCATATACGTCTTTAGAGTGGGTATGTGCTGAGTACAAAGAATCATACACTTACACTGTGAAACCTTTCACTTAGTTTTTAGGCGATCCTTCGATTAAGCAACGAGAGGGTAGTGCTTGTTTTACTTTCATTATTTCTCTTCCTGTACTTCTCTTCCTTTGAACATGCAAAAAATAATTGTCCTTAGGTCACTTCATGAGTGAACTTTCTTCCCATTTTAGTGACACCAAAAGCACTGCGGAAAGCAAAAACCTTATATTGAAAGTACGCTTCATCAATAGAGTCAAACTCCATCCCAGCAATTAATTCTTCATTTGCTTCATAATATTTAATATTATTAGCCTTTTCCATTGTGATTCATTGCTTTTTCACACTGAAATTCAGTATTCAATCTCATGTATTCCAAATCATTAAGGTCCATCATTTCCATGATGACCTGTATGTTTAATGGCGTATATACGTCGATAAATAAAGCATGTACTCGAATATACATTAAAAATATGCTTTCGTAGGTTATGTATATAAATATACAATGGCCAATGAAAAGAGAGCACAAACTTCTTGGTTTGTACTCATTGCATGTACATACTCTCCTGAACGACATATATACAAATTAACAAGGAATATATGTTTTTGATGAAAATATCCATTCACCACATGAAAAATGTCAATAATTTCTAAAGGAAAGCACATAACAGACAATGAGCTAGATATCTTTTTTTTTTTACAGAAAAACAAATTGTCCCCTACCGGATTTGGTTGATGTTGTTTAGAATTAGAAGATTCTTCAACTTTGCAGGAAACAAAATAAATCAATATAACAAAAAAAAGAACTATTCATTGTTAGGTATTCAATTGTTGGAGGAGATTGAGAAAAAAACTGTAGTTGAAAATGGAAGAGAGAGAATAAAATTTATTTGCTTTGACAGGGAGAGAAAAATGAGAGGTCAAAAAGGGGGGGAGTCCAAAATTTTGGCGGGATGTTTTGGGGGGAAATATTTTGGGGTGGGTGAGAAAAAGTGGGGGGCTGACGTGGAAGGGGAGGCTGACGTGGAGACTGGATTTTTGATTGGAAACGGACCTGGGTGTAACAATACCAAAAAAAACAACAACTATATATATATTGAGTGTAGGAAGACTTTATTCGCACTCTATTACACCCATATCATTTTGCGCACTCATCTGTTTGCACACACGACCATTCTTTTTAACATTCATTTAAGAGAGATGAGGTATATATGCTATAATGCCCATCACCAAAGCAGTATTTGTTATCATGAGACTAGGTTTGTCAACGGGTCACGAGTCAACTCAAACCTGACCCAATAAAAGTCGTAAATACCCAACCCGAAAGAATCAAAACGGATCGGGTTTCGGTCCACCCCGACCCGGTCCTATAGACTCGATTGACCTAACTCAAATACTATGTGATTTTTTTTATTTATGATCCAACTCAACATTTATAACTAAATACTGAATAAATTGTTTAAAATTTTAAACATTTGAAATATTTTTACAGCATTTTGATTTCACGTAAAAATATAATAATTCAAATCATATTTCAAATATTCTCTTATAAAACATTAAAAAAATCAAAATAGTAAAGAACTATTTATAATATATTATACTCTATTAAATAAATAAATAAATTCGTTGTAGGCTTTTAAAAAGTTGTTTGACTTAGATATGTTAATGGCCCGACCCGAACCTAATCCGTTGACAGGCCTACATGGGACGATAGGAAAGACACAAGGACTTGTTGAGGTTGGACATGTGTGTCACAACAAGGTGGGAGGGGTTGGAGGGTAAAAAATAGGATAATAAACAAAAACGTTTAAGTAAAAAGGGTGAAAAGAACCCCAGCCCACTTCAATGTTTATTGACCATATTATTGACCCTCCTAAGAATCCAACCCCCATGTTGAAAAAAAAAATTTGTGGACCCAAAACCCTATCCAACTTAAAAAAAAATAAAAGATAATGTTATGTACAACCTCATTTTTAGCCTTAATTCTAGTCTACACGTGTCTTGAATTTTTTAAAAATAGTATACCCCATCTAATGAGATACATGTTTTTATAAAAAAATAAAGCATATACTCCAATAAAATTGCATGAATACATTTATAAAAAAATGTAAGCATATATCTAATTAATGTGAGTATATGCCCCGTTAATTTTCTAGTGACACATGACATTGGAATTTGAACTAGAAAAAAAACTGTGTAATAGCACTAAAAGAAAATTCTGGAACTGGCTGAGTGTGACCCCTTATCTTCCATCAAAGTCGGCGGACACGCGGATCACCAATAGACGGACGAACGGACGTGCCGATCGTCGCTGGTTATGTTGCCGATCTCCTCTTCCTACTCTGCTTTAGGTATCTAATTATAGATTTGGTTTTGATTTTTTTTTCCTTCAATGTTTGTGTATGTTATTTTGAATTTCTCTTATCACTGCATAACCGTGTATGAATAATGAACAAAACCCTCAACATTACACCCATATTTCCTTCACCTATTTGTGTATTAGAAGCCCCGTTTTATGTATTTATGTCTATATAAACTTTATTTTATAGATTGTGTCATTTGTTCAATGGATAAATTTTATTTTATAGACATATTCAATAATGTTGATAATGAAATTATCATGCAATAATTTTAAAATATGAAATCTCATCGAGTACAGTTGTAAAAATTTTATATTGGAAATTCTTAATCTCATTTCTTTGATGGTTTATTTTTTTTATTAATGTAAATTGTTTATTTTGAAAAGAAAAGTTATATTTTGATAAATATATGATAAGAGTAGATTTTTGAAAATTTTAAGAAATTAATTTTTTTTAATATAATGACCCCAACTATAAAAATTTATAAAACCGTCACTAAATAGAGGGAAGCGGAGATCAATGGCAGGATGGGGCTTATATGTCACGGGGCGGTGGGGGGGGGGGGGGTTGTTGGAAGAGCGTTGGTCACATAGTCGGGGCAAGACATGTATATCGCAGGATGATGGGAAGGAGACAATGGGTTGGAGTCTTTGCAAAAAGGGCATGCAAATTGGGGTGGGATGTGCAAAGGAGAATGCAAAATGGTTTTTGTTTTAATGTATTCTGAGTTCTCAATTATTTTTATGAAAAATTGAACTTCTTTTTTATAGGATGAGAGAAGTATCCCCTTTTCTAATGAGAGGATTTAAGTTCGAGTTTTGTCACCAGTTAATAGGGGAATATGTGACCCAGAAATAAAAATTATCCAAAAGAAAAAAGAATTTTTTTTATGAAAAAAATGTGCATAGTGGTACTGGGGATATAAAATGTGTGTACACAGGCCAGGTATTCACTGACATTGGTTGGGCTCAAAGTGAGACGAACCCTTTTTATCGTGAGTCTCCCAAGACACAAACTAGGCATCATGTGCCTAAATGCATCAACCAGACCATGAAAAAAAAAGGTACCATTGTGATTCAAATCAATTCTAGGGTCAAAAAGAAAATGTTTGTGATGGTATTGGCATCCTTTTGATGGTGACAAACATATTTACATTTGGGATTTTTTTTTTTTTTTGGGGGGGGGGGGGGGGGGGGGGGGGGGGTGAGAGGCGTTGGTGTTTTGGGATTGGAGGAGGGTGGAGGGGCAGTGGATGGAGGAGGCCAAAGAGAGGTGGGGGACAAGTATTCTTGACTTGTTTGCAAATGTTTTTGTTCTCTTGGTTTGTTTGCAAATGTGACAAGCTCCCTGTTAATGTTTTTTTTAATAAAAAAACTGCACTATTGGGGGGTATTTGGTTTTGGCAGAAAATAAGTACTTATTTAATTTATCATTTAAAATAAATACTTATTTCTTATTTAGGTTATTGTTTTAAGTGCTTACAAGAAATATTTATTCGTATTTATTGAGGAATAAATATTTTTTAATAAATAAACAATTTGATATTAATTTAAAAAGTATTTTACTTGTTTTTTTTTAAACAAGGTAGACTCAGTCCATCAATCATTTTAATTAAGAAATAGATTAATACACAATCTGAATGGGGGTTGAGAGGAAATAGAGGTAAAAATAAAATATAGGAAAACCAAACAAAATGGCCGAGACCGCGGAGGTAGATAGGGCATCTACCCTCCCCGCCGGCCTGCACGCCTGGAACGCTACAACACAACTACATGGTGATCGAAATGTCTCCTCTGCGCATGGTGACCCCCCTGGACCCCCAAAGTATTTTACTTATTGAGAAAGATCATTTTATCCATAATCTTTCCATTTTATAAAAAGTGGTGAACTAAATATTAATAAAAAAATTCATAACATGGATATAAATACCCTTCTATAAATACCACAAATAAG
The DNA here is from genome assembly GCA_030737845.1 of Acorus calamus. Taxonomy (NCBI): domain Eukaryota; kingdom Viridiplantae; phylum Streptophyta; class Magnoliopsida; order Acorales; family Acoraceae; genus Acorus; species Acorus calamus. The sequence goes on along the minus strand of CM060859.1, from coordinate 19,549,033 downwards.
AATTTTTTTTTACTGAAATGTGGTCATTTCTATTTCATTTAGAATAGTAATGTCCGAATGGGGTGAGATTACAGCATATATAAAAGGACAACATAAATATCATTTCTATTTCATTTAGAATAGTAATGTCCGAATGGGGTGAGATTATAACATATATAAAAGGACAACATAAATACAGAAACATAAAACATAAGAGTGGGAAAAAATGTCCTAGCAGCAACAACAAAAAACACCATGATAGATTGGTAGAAAAGATTTCTACCCATCTATCGTCATTCTGAAATCAGTTGCTCGCCAAGAACCATCCATCCTCTTCGAAATATAACCCGGGCGCGTCTGCTAGTCCCCTGCCCCAGTCCCTTACGCATTGGCGCATCGAAGTCCAGAGGTTTTCGTATTAGAAAATGCAGTTCTTGAATACAATCTCATTCCGAGTGCGCCAAATTGCCCATGCCACGGTTGAGATGAATGATAGAGTGAGTCTGTCGGCAAGGCTGCTGTCACCCCTGTCCTTCATGCTCTCCATTGCCTCCCACAGGTCAGTCATGGAGTTCAACTGAATTCTTTTCTTGGTGATGATCTCCAAGGTGATCCAAATCCGCGAGGTGCCCGGACACGTGTAGAAGAGATGATCTAAAGTTTCCACTATCTCGCTGCATATTGGGCATATTTGCGATGCCGTTGGTCTCCATTTCGCATGATATGTCTTAGTAACCAATCGTTTCTGTAAGAGCAGCCACATAAAGCATTGAACGTTTGGTGGTATTTTTGCTTTCTAAAGAAAACATCCTCGACACAAATAAGAATTTATTTTTCTTGTCGAATCAAACAGTTTATCATTTAAAATGTCAGTATTTATATTATCTGTATTTATAAATCAACATCTAAAATCAACAATCCGCCAAACCAAATATGGTTAGTATATAGGGCTATTAAGAATAAATGAATATTTAGTCACACATTTATTTCTTGGATAATGTTACTATAGCTCTTTTTCCGGTCCCAGTTCTGGTCCAAATACATTTCTGAATTTTTATGTTATATTATTGTGATCTTGTGTTGTTAATGGGTCAAAATGAACAGAGCCCATATGCATGCGCAGGTGTATTGGGTCAGGCTGCATTCTGGTGGGCCCAGTATCCACGCTCTAACATTTTCTTTTTGGGAAAAATCGGTATAACTCCCTTAAATCTTTCTAAAATCACAAAAAGTTCCTATAAAATCAGAAAATCAATGTACCTCCCTTGAAACTATCTATGGTAAACATATTTAGTCCCTAGGTCAATGCACAAATGGGATAAATCAATGGTATTTAGTGTAAGGGGTATTTTGGTAATGTTTTATCTCTGGCTATTATTAACCATGTGTTGGTTACTTGGGTTCACAACAGGGATATACATATGAATGTTTTTCAATAATAGGAGGTATGGAGATTTTTCAAGTTTACACGGACTTTTTATGTTTTTAGAAAGATTTCATGGAGTTATACTGATTTTCCCTTTCTTTTTCAATAAATTACTCAAATGCCCCTTCATCAACGGTCTTATTTTTTTCTACCCCTGAATTTTTTTATTTTTTTTTATCCTTGTAGCCTGATCCTTTTTTTTTTACCCTTGATTAGTGACACGTATACTTTGATACCTAAACTATTCCCATATTATTTTTTCAGTTTACAGTCACATTATGTACAGTTACATAATATGTTCAACAAGTTACTAAAACTTTCTATATATTTACATATATATCATTATATATGTGTAGACTTGTCTTTTCAGCACCCATCCATGCAAGCTAGGGAGGATGACCGAATAGTTCTCATGATCCACAACATGTGTAAGTACAAAGATGAAATTATTAGTGAAGTGGATATTCCTTGTCCTCAACAATTTTTGCATTGGCACTTGATGATTTTGGACTTTGTAGAGGAGTGTTTCGTGTCATACAACTCGTTACCTCATGTTCATTATAAGAAACATATGCTTGACTAGGTAATATGGATCAGTAACAGTTGATGTATATATTTTAATGACACTTTGGGAATATATCTATAATCATTTTTGTACATTGAATGCACTTACAGATGATAATGACATGATTTACAGTTCATGAATATATTGTATATATAACTATATATTTTGTGTTTAACCATCTTTGTGTACGTTGAACGCTCTCTGTAGATAACTATTAAATATTTGTAATTTTGTGTTTAATTTATGTATGTATCACATTATATTTCTGTATCCAGTAACTCTATTTATAAGGGGTATTTCAAGTACTATGAAAAGTTAGGGGTAAAAAAAAAAGGACAACACTGCAAGGGTAAAGAAAAAAAGAATGAGGGGGCAGAAAAAAAAATTGGGTTGTTGGTTGATTCACCCTTTCTTCTTTTATTATTCAGTTTGAGCCTTGTTTGATTATTATGATTTAATCTAAACTATTGAATTGGTGTGCCATCTGTATCACTGTTAAAATGTCTCTCTACAGATATCACTGTTAATTAAGTTTTCATTTTCTTTGTTAACCAAGTTCTCAATGTCTCAGGTCAATACCCAAAAAATAATGTTCTCAGTGTCTCTGTTAGCTAAGTTCTCAACTTTGTTTGCTAAGGTTGCATTTGGAAACGCGTTGGAAAAACATGATTTTATATAAAATAGCTTAAATAAGTTCAATTCCTAGAAATCTTACTTTTTGCGTTTTTTAAAAATCATACATTTTATACTAAAAGTTATAAGTAACTTTTAAATTAAGTTTGTTTGAAAACATGTTTGCACCGCGCTTTTCATTTTTTTTTTAAAAAAAAAGCACGTGCAAAGGCATTTTCAAATGCTATCTAAGTTCTGAATGCTCGGTAGTCGTCGGTCCACTTCATGGCCTCTTCGGCCATCCTCTCCACTCATTGAATTGAAGCGTCAACTCAGTTGGATCAAAAGAAGGTTTGGCTGAGGTTCTAGTATTGGAGGTGGCATTAGTTGAAGACTTGAAATAGTATTTCGCGCATGATTGTCATTGTCAGCTAGTGAGGCTTTTCGTTGCATTTTCCAAAGATGGTGCCAGTGGATTTGACTTTCTGATGAGCATATCATAATTCGATCATCACGCATCCATTCGTCTCCTTGCGGATTCTTGTAATGTCCTTATGAAGAAGAGAGGGAAGATATCCCTGTCAAAGATCCTCTGATACTCAAGTCAGTAGATAGCAGAGAGATTGACATGAACTATGTAGAATTATGTGTTGTTTTCTTGCATCGAGGGAGATATTTATATCTCCTTTTGAATCTTTGTTGTTCCGCCTTTCACGTCCCCTCTTGATGAAATTTCCTTGATTCGCTACATGGAATCGCCCAAATTGAACACCGGACATTGTTACAATTGATGATCCGGAAGGAATGATCTGATGGATCTTTGGCAAGTGAAGAATAGGCTGAGAAGCCCAGTTGATCGGAGTGTGAGGGCAAAGTTTTCCCAGATCTTGATTCTACGGTGGTATGGTCGGTTTGGCTGATTTGGAATCACTCAATGTTTCGTAGGAGTATCCCCTATGCAGAGAATATTGGGACTCTGTGGTTAGGTTTGTCACTGATTTGGGTGTCTCTTATGTGAGTGCGCACTCGGTGGTTTTGGTGAATGGGTGATTCCTAATTCACAAGAGTAGTTTTCTGTGCATGGGTTGTATGAGGGAGACTCGGTCACAGCTGACATGGTTACTCATCTATGGGGGTGTGATTCTGGTGAGCTGTTTAGTTTTTGTTGTAATTTCATTTTGAGCTTCCTCCCGATTTATAAAATAGGGTTTATAGGTGAATGTTATCTGTTAACGATGAGTTGGCGTATTAGTCTGATCAAGGTCTATCAACCAATCGTTGATTACTCCGATCCAGATGATGACATGTGGTGAGTTTTGATTGGGGGCAAAGCTAATCCCACTACCCATGTTACACTTTTCCACTACCCATAATTACGAAAATGCCATTATTTATTTTAATTTTTTTAATCCCTTTCCCACTACCCAGTTTGACAGCGTCCAGTTAAAATGTTCTTCACTGGAACGACAGAGGTCCGTCGAACTGTCTGAATAAGTGTCGACAAAGGTTCAGTTGAAGTGTGTTTCACTAGAACGACAGAGATCCGTCGATCTGTCTGAACAAGTGTCGACATGGATGTGTCGAATCCTTCAAAACAACAACTTTCTTCTAAAAATCAATTACTTATATAATCATTTAAGTCCTTATGAAAAACAAAAATGTCATTTAAGTTATTTAAGTCTTTTTGAAAATCATTCCTATATATATATTTATTTAAGTATAAGAAACAAAAATATTAAACAAATAATTATTTGGATCAAATAAACAGTAAACATTTCATATAGACAAAAAACATTATTTTCTTTTCTAAACAGACTCCACTTATTTAGAAAAGAAAATAATGTTTTTTTTCTATATGAAATGTTTACTGTTTATTTGGTCCAAATAGCTATTTATTTGATTTTTTTGTTTCTTATACTTAAATATATATATAAAAGATTTTCAAAAAGACTTAAATAACTTAAATGACATTTTTGTTTTTCATAAAGACGTAAATGATTGTATAAGTGATTGATTCTTAGAAGAAAATTGATGTTTTGAAGGGTTCGACACATCCATGTCGACATTTGCTCAGACAGATCGATGGATTTTTGTCGTCCTAGTGAAACACACTTCGACTGGACCTTTGTCGACACTTATTTAGACAGTTCGACGGACCTCTGTCGTCCCAGTGAAGAACACTTCAACAAGACGCTGTCGAACTAGGTAGTGGAAAAGAGTTAAAAAAATTAAAATAAATAATGACATTTTCGTAATTATGGGTAGTGGGAAAATTAAGTTAGGTAGTGGATCTATCCGTGCCCTTTGATTGGCCTGGAATAGTGGGTCCTGCAATCTCCCACCAACAATCTGACAAAAACAATGTTAAATAAATATTTTTAGCACATTTTTTTCTCCAAATAACAGTGACGTAATGTTATCATGGTTGATTAGTTTGACTTAAAACTGTAGTATTTAGAAAAGTATTGTAACATTAATACTTTCACATCGGAGAAACTATAACATGGAAATGTTTGTTTAGTATTTTCTAAGACAATTGGAGCTCCATTATGAGCTTTGTCACGAACTCCCATTACTGCTCTGCATGCAATCTCATACATCTCCAACGAGGTATATGCCTCGTTAAATGAACATGAATTTCTATAAATAAGTGCATATTTTTATTTTATTAAATTATATATTTTATTATGTAAAATATACATTATTAAATAAAATCCAAGCATGTGAGGGTTACACATTAGACTGTCTAAAATTCTACCCTCCAAGATGGTATCTTATTTGTTGAAGTGTTTTATCCAAATCATAATCTTAAAGCTAATCAGTTGTTTGCTTGGCGTCTAAGATTACGAGTTGTCTACTACTATTGTCACCCTTTCAAACAATGGAAACCCAGCCCATCAGCCCACCAATGACCCCACCAGCCTACCAACTGACCATGCGAGACCCAGATTTTATACTTAAAACACCTAAATTACCCATGTTACAATGTTACCCTAATAAACATTAGATCTGAATCATCATTTATCTCCTTTTTATGGTTTATTATTTATTAATGTAAGTTGTTCTATTTTCAAAAGAAAAATTTATGTTTTTTATAAATATATGAAAATAATAGATTTTTAAAAAATTATTGTGGAATTTATTTTTTTAAATAGCCCCCATTTATATAAAAAAATTTAGATGCAGCATTGTCTACAACAGAGTTTGATGGGCCTTAAGAGGAAGAGATCTAAAATACCTGGATGATCTAAAGGACCAATTACATCTATGGGAGGTGAAAACGTGCTCCTCCTCGAATGGGCTGGACTTGAGGACGGGTCCGAGTTTGGTTTGGGTAAATCAGCGAAGAGACGACAATAAAGGTCCACCATGGATGGATTGACGAGGTTTATCTGGACTAAACTTGATGTAAATCAAGCTGCCTATGTACCCTTGTTAAGGGATCAAGTCACACATAGTTCCTTTTTTGGTGAGGTGAGAGAGGCGGAAGTAGTGCCGTCCCAAGAACCTTCAACAATGAAGCTCAATCTTCATTAAAATGAGATTCTAAGCTTGGGTCTAGGGTTCTCTTTTTTGTAGGGAAGAAGAAGAAATCTATCTCCCCTTTTGGTGAAGGGGATACTCTCCTATTTATAGTGAGAGGAGGTGTGCCTATTGTCATGGAGGTGTGAGCATATCATGTGCCCAATCTGAGATGGTGTTGTGCTTATGACCCAATGTCATGGGCTGAGACGGTATGACATTTTAAATGGATCATAAAGTGTGACAAATTTGGTCTTCTACAACATCTATGCAAAACTTGACCTTTAGGCACCCAGTGCATACACTTTTATAGATATTTGCTCTAACGTGCCCTGGATTTGTTAGTATCTTATGGTAGACTAGCTTGCTTCTGAATGGAAACTGTCAAACCAATTTGATGACTCAGGTTCAGAAAGAGAATTCTTTATCCATCTAGATTCTAGATTTGGTGAGTGTGAGTGGATGATATTATGCTTAGGACACTCAAAAATAGTCACGCGAATGAATGGATTCCAAAATGTCATTAATCTAAACTGTTCTAGGATAAGGAAAATGTGAAAGGTTCCCAAATTGATCTAAAATCTTCCTCGAGTGTTGCACTGGAGGAAATAAGGGACCGGATCCGGTCAGTACCAAACTCGGTCGGTTCGGTCAGTACCGAACTGCATCACTTGTAAATCGAACTGCACCACTTATAAATCGAACTGCACAATCAATTATTGGGTATATTTTTTACTCTCTTATTAGATTCAATTAGCTATTAGAGAAAATATGAATTTATAAGTATCATCAATATCCAATAAGAGAGTAAAATATATACCAAATAATTGATTGTGCAGTTCGATTTATAGGTGATGTAGTTCGGTACTGACTGAGTTCGGTACTGACCAGTTCCGGTCTCAGGAAATAGATATCCAATTTTGTTTTGAATTTTTTTTTTTTTTTTTTGCACCATGATAGAACCCTATGATGTGTCCTATCATAATGTATGGGTTTGTAAACTGGGTTGCAAAAAAGATTGAGTGTATCAGCACTCCTTAGTTCACCTTGAGTTGTTATAGTTGGATCTCTCACTGTCATCCAACCAATTCAAAGATGTGGGGGGGGGGGAAAGCAATTGCTTCAATATGGGGTGCAGGTGTTACAGTTGGGTGGCACAAGCTTGAAGGGTTTACAACAGCAAATAGAAAATTTGTTGCCTTGGAAGGTCAGCATTTGCAAGTGTGAAGCAGATCATATGGACCCCACTCAATCTCTCACATTCAAATATATCCGGATGAGTTGGTCTAAACGGGGAATGATGGCTTTGTAGAACTTGAAAAAATTGGATCAGATTTCCTGTTGTAAAGGTGGTCCAAAGTGGCTCAAGTTTACTAGATGATGATGATGTATGAGTCTAGCTTGTCTCATATGAGATTATGATTGATTGTAATGGTGTATTGAATTTCATTTTGAAACGATTTTGCTTATGCTTCAAGCAATTGTTAACCACTAAAAATCTTATATTTTGCAAGAGTTTTAATGTGAATTCAGTTGTAAAGCCCATCTGCTGGTGCATTGAAACTTCTTTGCACTCGAGTTGTGAACGCAAACATATTCAAATGGTTCCCATCAATTGCATCCTTTCAAACAGAGACTTTTTCTAACAAATTGGCCTTTTGTTTCACGATCATCCATCAAACCTTCTAGGCCTCAGCCGTTGTTTAAAATATTTTTTTTTGAACGATGTAGATCTTGCTACCGTTACTTCTATTATTAAAAGTGGGTTACAAATCTAAATTGGGGATGAGATGATATAGAAAATAAACAAGAAAAAAAAGACAACGTGACAGAAAAAAAAAAGACGTGAGGGGGTTGGTGGGTGATCAGTAGGCTAGGTTTTTACGGATTACTCCAAGAGACCCCTCATGCTACTCTATGCCACTACAAAGTGATGACCAAATGACCTCTATCAAATGAAACCCCCTAGCTCTTGCAATGCCTCCGGCCCCACTCAGTGATAGAAAGCGACACTATTTCCCACATATTCCCCATGTATACCTGCTAGCCTTGAAAATCACCTCTTACAAATCATTCATGTGACCGTCAGGATCACCGATTGGAGAATGATATTGGAAAGTCTCGAGTTCTCCGGTCTACGAAGGGTCTTTCCCACATCCCACAGGGACTCGTGTCAGCGAAGGAAGGACGCCAAGATGTGACCTCCCCCACAACGTCCTGTAGGGCTCATGAGACTCTACACTGACAGAAGATGTAGGCAATTGTCTCTGGTTCCTCTCCACAGAGGGCGCAACTCAGCAGATCAAAATGCCTCAATTTCGTGTGGTATACCTTCATAAGGATCGATGTTTCTAGTGCAATAAGCATATGAAGATTGTTACCTTTAGTGGGATCTTTAACTGCTAAATTTGCTCAAATTTTGATGCGATGTTTGCCTGTGGACGATCCGCACGCCACCAATTGTTTAAAACACTTGTTAGACTTGCATTGCACTCTGAAGGGAAATAAAACAAATTTATCCAAATGGTTCCCATCAATTGCGTCCTTTCAAACAGAGAAACTTTTTTCCAATATATTGGCATTTTGTTTCACCATCATCCATCGAACCTTCTATCTGGTCTCAGCCTTGTTTAAAGCACTTGTTAGACTTGCATTGCACTCATCTGATAGAATCTTAACAACATCTTAAGGAAACTGATAAAAAAAATTACACTAGTACATCTCCATACATATATACTTTATTTCGTATGACAGTATGTACTTCAATAAGAGAGTGTATAATTTAAAAAAAAACAGTATAGGCAACGGATGGGGTTGCGAGCTAGACACAACACATCATTTTCCTCAGATTGAGAGTACTTCATTATTTGTGAGGCACTGCACACTTAGTCCTTTTTATACAGTCCAAAAATAAGTCTCATATGCATCATTAAAATCAGTAAAAATATGCATAGTTAGACGAGATATATACATTGTTAATTTTTTTTTTACATTTACTAAAAATAAGTTTAATTCAATTCGGAATGGAACGATATACACTTTTCATTAAACCTATAATCATCGTTAGATGATATTTATTATTTAATAACAAATAAAAACGCATGTGATCTGCGTTTTGAACTATAAAAAGATTGGGTCTAAGACTTAATCATTATTCCAGTTTAAAACTCAAACCACAAATGTTTGAAATTTTTTTTAAAAAAATAGTAAACATTATTTAATGAGATATATATGCTTTGATAAAAAATATACATCGCTTTATTTTGAGCTGAGTAAATGTATTTTTAATAAATGTAAAAAAATATTTAACAAAACATATACATCGTTCACTGAATTTATGACAAGATAGGACTATAAAAAACAAACAAAGAGCGGTGATGCATGGCCCACAACACATATTGTGCATGATGAGAAGTAAAGCTTCATCCACAGAGTCCTTACCCTTCTTTCCTCACCATGTATAAATAAACCCAACTTTAAACACATTATCTCATCATCCCAGCACCCTCAGTAAAAAAAAAAAAAAAAACCACTTCAATGGCAACCCACATCAACCCTTCATCCTTCTCCGTCGAGCGAAACGCAAACCATCCTCATCAAGCCCTCCCGCGCCACCCCAAACCACCACCTCTCCATGTCCACCATCGACAACGACCCGAACCTCGACATCATCTGCCAAACCATCTATGTCTACCTCGCACGGGACGACGATGACAAGGACCCTGTCGCCGCCATTGAAAAAGGCCTCTCCGAGGCCTTGTTTTACTACTACCCGCTCGCGGGGAGGCTGACCAGGCACGACGGAACGGCAGGCTCCGCGTGAACTGCACCGGAGAGGGCGTGCCTTTCATGCCCGCCTCCGCCAACTGCACCCTCGCCTCGCTCGACCACCTCAACCGCATCGGCGTTGAAGACGCCAGGCGGTTTGTGCCCGAGGCAGTCGAAGTGACCGGGTGCCCACTCAAGATGCAGGTTTCAAATACATTAATATTCGTATCATATCCTAATTATTCATATATATATATATATATATAAATTAATTTGAATAAAAAGTAATAGATTCAGAGATAAAGATATGAAATTAAAATTAAAATTAAAACTTTAAGCCTCCATTTGGATGAAGGAATTTGGTTATTTTATAATAAATAAATATATTATTATGGATAAGAAATATGTCATTTTTTGTTGGTGGTGTAATTTCAGTTATTTTTATTAAAAAATATAATAATAGTTTATTGTTGTTTGGTTGAAATTGAATAAGTAATGAATAAAATGTGAAAAGTGAGAGGGAGTAGTTGAAAAAATAAGATGGGATGGTGGGGTCTACTTATGAATTTGGATGAGATGGTATTCAAATTCCTGTTAATACCAGTTTATTGTGGAATCCCAATATTTGATATTCTCCTCAACCAAACATGGTTTTAAAGGTTATTCTAGGCTATTCCTCCTTACTCATCTCTTATGCCCCAATCCAAATATAGACTTAAGGTTTATTCTCTCTTTCAAATATCATATATTGAAAATTTAATAATAACATAATATACCATGATTATGGTTAATCATACAAGATAATAAATATGAACAATATATAATACAAACATGTATTATTTTATATAATATATGTCAGATTTAATATTTTTCAGATCAGATACAACACTTACAGGATTTTTGAATATCCGTTATTTTTTATTTTTCTTGTACGAATACGGATTTTTTTGAATAATTGGCTTAGTGTAGGTCACACGCTTCGCATGCGGGGGATTCACGGTCGGCATGAGCTTGTCGCACGCGGTCTGCGATGGGTTCGGGTCGGGTCAGTTCTTCAGAGCCGTGGCGGAGCTCGCGAGTGGGAGGCACGACGCGCCCACCGTGAAACCGGTCTGGGAGAGGGACCGTCTCGTGGGAACGGCACCGCCCGAGCACCTCGCGATGCCGTTCCCGGTCGACAAGTCTTCTCTTGCATCTTCTCCGCTTCTGCCTTCCGCAGACCTCGTGCACGGGAGCTTCGACGTCGATGCGGAGAGTCTGCGGAGGCTGAAAACGGTGTCTTGTGAGAGCCTCACCACCTTGGAAGTTCTGGGTGCATTTGTTTGGAGGGCCAAATTCAGAGCACTGGAGATGAATCTGGATGGTAACACACACTTCTCACTTGCAATAGGCATAAGGAATGTGATCAGTCCCCCACTCACAGATGGGTACTATGGGAATGCATTCATTGGCTCACATGTGATAATTACTGGGAGAGAACTCTGTGAGGGGCCACTCTCAAAGGTGGCTATGATGATCAAGGAGAGCAAGAGAACTGCTGGCAATGCTGGGTATGTGTGGTCATGGCTGGGCATCATGGAGAGGGCCAACCAGGAGAAGAAGAAGATTGAGGAGAACGGGGCGTCGTTGATCGTGACGGATTGGAGGCACTTGGGGCTCTTGGAGGCTGATTTTGGGTGGAAGAACTCGGTGAACGTCGTGCCAGTGCCGTGGGGGTTGTTTGGTTCTTTGGACATCTCTATTTTCTTGCCTCCGTTCCGCCTGGATAAGTCGATGAAGGGCGGGTTGAGGGTTCTCATGTGCCTCCCGAGGATCGCCATGGCCAGGTTTGAGGAAGAGATGGAGTTGTTGAAGCAAAATTGAATCAGTGAACAAGGCGGGATGCCGATGAATAATAACCAAAAGCAAATAACAAGTGAAGATATGTAGAAATTTTAGAACATGTTTGTGATTGTATTTTCAGTGCTGTGTGTTGGCCTAGATTGGCAAGATGATTGTGATAATTGTTTCCATTTCTTTAAAGAATGTTTTGTTACTTTGCTCGTTAAGGGAGTTTTTCCTGCAGTCATGGTTACAGTCCCCACTTTCCTTCTAACCTAATATTACTAGGTTAGGTTTACAGAAAAATGGACTGCAACAATAATAAATATCTCTCGAACTATTTTCAGAAAAAAGAAAAAAAAAAGAAGCATGGCTTACATGAAAGAGCGATTGGTCCGTTTTACAGCCCTATCTACGAATCAAAAGCAATTCCTCAGCCACCCGTTAGCGAACCGGGCTAACAGACCGTGTCATGCCGGCATGTTACTGGTTGATGGGCCATGCCGGCACAGCCCAGCATGACTCTCCGTGTTAGCCTGATGGTCCCACCGGCTGTGCCCATTTTCGAGCCAACAGGCCGGCCCATAAAAATGGCCCATTGTATTTTTTAAGTAATTATTTTTTTCAAGTTTAATAGTTAATTGTTCCATACTTAAATATTTAATTGTTAAAATTTGATTAACACCATAGTTTCTTTAAATTTATGTTAAAAAAATTTAAGTTAGAATTAGAAAGTTTAAATTGTTAATATTAATTTTTTAAGTTAAAACTTGAATAAATTGAAGATAAAAGTTTAGAAAAATATTTTTAAAAAATAGCATTTATGAAATAATACAAATATTTCTTTTATTGAATATTAAATTTCCTGAATACATGTACATTGATTAAATAAATGAATAATAAATAATACAGAGACTAATAAATTTCTTTAATTGGCCTAGCAGGCTGTGCCAAAAACAACACGGCAGGTTAGGTGGGTGCAGCACGGCCTTCTCCCTTGGGGCCGGGCCAGGCCAGACCGTCCTGCTGTAATATCACATATGATAACTAAATTTTAAATTTCTTTCAAAGAAAAAAATATACAATAATATATCTCAATACATATGTGACTTTTTATTAAAATATGTACTTCAATAGGCGAGAATACATTTTAAAAAAAAAACATACGTTGTGGATGGAGCTACACACAGTGCTGGATATATCATTTTCCTATATAAAAACAACCCACAAAACATACTTCTGGTTTCAGTGATTATTAATCAATAAAATTCTGAACAAAACAGCACATGTTTTCAGCTCAGTACTAAAGCAAAAACATATAAATTATTGTGCCTTCTCCAGGAATTAAAAAAAAAAGTTCCAGCTCAATATTCAGTGATATGTACAGCTCTCCCCAAAAATCTTGAAAAGCAATGAGGATTTGGAGGGAAAAAATTTGGATGCTTCTTTAAGCTCAAACAGTTCCTCCAGCCACGCCTCAAGATACTGCCCTTGTCTGTGAAGTAAAAACATGACAAAACACAGCAGTGATTACCGCAGAAATCCATGAACAGGCAGAAGAGTTGTGTTTCATGAGATTCACAAAAAATGCAAGTACTCAAAATTCATTTGTAAATCCCGTCCATTCAGGCTATCAAAATGAACATGCCGATTGAAGATTGTCAATAGCATGCTTCGTGAGTGATCCTTTCATAGTGTGTTAAGTAGGACTTCAACCATATGAAACCATCTAGTTTTTCTCCACAACAAAATCCATCATGTAGTGGGGCTCAATGGAACCGAGAAAGAAAGGGGCCTGCTCATATATTTTGTCCAACCATAAATTTTCATATGCCATGCATCTCGCAATGATCCGTATAGCTACTAATATAGAGAAAACCACACAAGATTGGAATGGGGTGAATACATACGCTGAATTTAGGAGCAGGAGAGACTAACACTGTGAGCAATGGCAAGTCTCTTAATTCTTGAGTTCCAGAGTGTCCCTAAGTCCAAGTTTTGAAAGAACCATGCAGTATGAATCCCAGTCTGTTCTTCGAAGGTATTTGAGAAGCTTCTTTCGCTGCTCTACCATACCAATGAGGCCCTTACGGGAATGCTTGTCCTGAATCATTTAAAAAATGCAGAAATCAAACCAATCACAAGCATATATTATTGCGACCCATAATAAATAAGCAGAACACATTGATCCTGCATGCAACACCTAACACAAGACACTGAAAATATTCATACCCTTTTGTCTGCATGTGCATGCAAGTGGGCAAAAATAAAGAGAAATAAGCTATAAACAAAATGAGTGAAAAGACTATCACCTACAATTACGAATTTTTTGATGAGGACTATTGACATTGTCACCAGAGAGATCGTTTGTACCAGTAGTTGGGTTTGATAGATAAACAATTCTTTATGGAATTAAACGCTAGCTGAAATTTTAATGCGGCCCACTTCTTAATTTAGGCTTGCGATATAGCAACATCAAACAAGCTTATGCAGAAGCAAGATAGATTAAATCTAAGTAGCATGAATTAAATCAAGAATCGTTGCACCAACAAATAAGTCTTTATGATCATGAAAGTTGTCAAACATGAGAACCTCATACAACTTTCCTTGATTGCAATTACGGGGGAAAAGGTCAAAGAAGAATGTGCACAAAGAAAATATTTTGTTGTGAATGAACAAGATATTGAGGAATTGCCCACATGTAAGATCATGATTATTGATATAGGCCTTTTCCACATAAAATGGGAATCTTTTGTTACAATAGAACCAAAAGTGATATGGATTATTTGAATTTTTAGCTGGCTATTCCTAAAAAGCCCCAGAGCTATGGAACAAGGGATCATCCTGTATCTACACCGAGGTTCACAAATAGCAGAACAGAACAATGTGATAGAATGCAATAGAAACAAGGAAACCTATTGATAGAATGCAATAGAAACAAGGAAACCTATTTAATACATACACCAGGAATGTCTGTAATATGAATATGCAAGAAACTTTCATGTGTTATGGACCATAATGCATTGATCCCAAATGCCTGATTCCAGACAAATTTTGGCCAAACACGCATCTAGTGTTGCTTACTTCAGGCATAATCTTGACAACACCTCAAAAATACATCTTTAATTGATAGTAGCCTGATGCAGTAACTCATAAACTCACCAAGGTTTCATTTCAAGGTCATTTCCTGTCCAAATCTTTATGAATGCTACCTTGGGCTACAATGTTACACACGACCATCTCCATGGCATGTACATTTCATAGTATTATATCAACCAGCATTCATGTCAACACAACTTTGGAGTAGCCATTCTCAACTTTATACAAAATATTATTTGGAGAAAAGGGATTGTTTTGTATTCATTTTTATTGACTAATTCATTAATTAAGTAAACCAGTGCCATTACGCTCAGGTTACAACCATTCGACTATGATGAATAAAGAAAGAAAAGTTTCACAAATATACAACCAACCATTGCACTCGATAGTTATCCATTTCACCCAATATTACAGAGTAAAAAATAAATACATTCTGTCACATGCCAATTAGCAATACTCACTAGCTAGTAAATTCTACCAGAATCCAATCACCCACTTGTTTCTAGACATATGGTTACTGTAGTGACTAGTGAGCCATTTAATTTGTCAAACGTTAAAGTATTTCAGGGTAGAAGCCTAAACACTGTATATTAATATTGTGGTGTCAACCGACTATTTTGGGTTTGAACCAATAGCGAGCACTTCATTTACTTATTACTTTGACAGGACTGCACTGGCTGAGAAAGAGCTACAATGTGGATAATATGCCCCGGTGAAAACTTGGTACAATAAATTGCATGTATAGAGGTAATTGTTCAATGGAGGCAAAGATATATTTAAAATAATGATTACCTTTTTATGCAAAACAGATGACAGATGCTTGATTTTCGTTGTGAGTTGTGCTACTGCATAACAAAGAACAATTAACATTCATAAACAATTTCCATGGAAGGAACAAAATAATCAATAAGGAATGAGAAATAAGTTCGTACTTTGAACACGAGAAGATCCACAATCAGATTCTGACATTTTAAATTCCTCTCTGACCTTCTGGAGCTCTAGGTTCATTTTCTCTGCTGAAGACATGTTATCCGGATGGAAATACTGCAATGTTCAAGCATCAAATTATAAATCCAAGACATCGTAGATGACCAAGAGACTGAGCAGTTTTTGTATGTTGTCCTTCAAAAGATATATGTCAGTCGCTTAACAAGGGCATGCTTCAGCACATAAGTGACCAACAATGCATCATGCATATCAATTTATACAAGGGAATATATTAGTGCCGACATTTGGTCATCATAATAAAACACAATATTTCAAACGATTGCAAAGGCATCTCTCTACAAGCATTAAACACAGCACCTACAAAGGTTGCTAAAACATTTTTTATAATTACAAAAAAAATTTGAAATAAAGACAGACAATATAAAGCTTGTATTATCTTGCAATCTGCATTTCCTCAGTGATAACAGAGCCTGCTAGTAATCTCAAGTTTAATGAATATAGCTACATGTTTATCGTTTCTTTATTTCACAAATAAGGCAAAAACAAACCTAATCAACAGTGTATATGGCTCCATTTCAAAGAATCAAGTAAGTTCTATTCATGTTAACTAATTACTATTATACTAAAACATAAATATTAAAGACAAGGGCCATTGCCTGCCTTGGGAGTAATGGGAAAATGGTCAGGCTAACAGGACAAAAGTCCTGGGTTCCGAGTCCTAAGAGCAGCCACTTTGTACAAAAAAATGCTTAAAGTTAGGACTGTATCCAGTCTCTCCCCACCCAACACCCTATCATATGGTTCAAGGAGATGGACTTCTATAATCTTGAATGTGTTGTAAACCTTGAACAAGTTGCAAAGGCATCTTTCTATAAAAAAAATTGGCTCATAGGACTGAGATAGAAGCAAATAAAAATAGAGTTTCTTTTTATTCAATATGCTTTTCCTCAGTGACCATTAACACATGACAAGCAACAAGTTAAATAATTAACAAGACATGTGATAAGTGTAGATACAGCGTCTGTTCATAATTTTACAATGATGGAAAAACTTTAAAAAATGGAAAAATACTTAAATGAGTGTGTGCCCACTCGCAAATGCAAGATTGACTTTTTTCGGAACGAGAGAAAACAAATGCAATGATTGTCATGTATACATACGTACATGATCAAGTTCTTTAACCAATTATTTATTGGAAGGTGCATGCATGATATAACTATATATTCCTTACCTTTTCCACTAGATGTTCTTTTGGAGGTTGAAGCATGAAGCTTGGAGTCACTGGCCCACCAAGCTGACCCAATAAAGCCAATTGCTGCACTGTTAATAGAAAATCATAATAAATAGACGAACTAATAATTAAATAATATCTAATAAATCACCTCAGCTAGTAAAAATCCATTATGAGACCAAACTACCAAAGTCATTTTTCTAATAGCCTGTCTTTGAGAAACATGCAGATTAACCATTATTTGCAACTTAAAGATTTGAACTTAAATAGTTGTCCGACAACCTAGCTATTCCCTTATTCACGAAAGATAAGGATTTGGGTGCCAACATCAAGGAACACACAACTCATCGATACCATCACCAATCTTTCACAGGGAAAAGTTCATAAGAAGAATACGGATATGTGTTTTCTACATGAACTGAAAAAAATCAGCCAAATGGTAGTTCTAATATTTCTTTTTCAAGAACACATGTTGTAATTGCTAATCCATAAAGGTTCTGTAAAGCAAGTCAATGGGAAACAACAATCACCAAGGATGTTCAAAATGTTCATTTGTCTAAACAACTCAGAGTACTATATGCCAAGATGAACAGATTCATCTGTGTGTACTGTGTGTCAACTCAAGGTGACAGAAGAATATGGCAGATGCCTCTAGGAATCACTTGAAAAATGTAAAATGCAGGTGTTCAGTGCAATATCTTCTGTAAAAGGCACACATTTTTTTTGGATTATGCAAACTTAACTTTGAGATTAACTTCTTTTTTCTTAACCCCATACATTCATCCATAGATGAAGAGAACAACTAGTCTCCCATCACCACCATGACCCGTCTAAGATGCTCAGATTGAACAACTAGTCTCCCCTCACCACCATGCCAAATTGAACTTAAGATGCTGAGATTTGATAAAAACATAAACATTGCATCAGTTCAGACAATCTCCGTATCATAATATTGCACGACTCTTAACAAAATCATATAAAATCCCACTAGTGAAACCACAAAATAAAAAAATTGAAGCACTGTCTTAGTAATCATAATCAAACCAAATAATTATAGCAATTCAACCGACATGGAGAAAAAGAGAATGCATGTTCCACCACAAACTCACGTAGCAAGACCAAAAAAAAAATGCATCAAAATTTCATTTAATTCATTCAACTCATCTCACTTGAGGATCTCTTGGCCGTCTCATTGCTTGCATTGCGCAGCCTTAACAGGCTCTCCCTCAGGTCCTTGAAAGACACTCCCCCCAACTTCGAATCCGATTCCGCCACCTCCCGTTCCCTCAGCTTCATCAGTCGCTCGTTCAGCTCCGAGAAAGAAAACCAGTCCTTCTCCCCTGCGGCGGCCTCCGGCCTAAGACCCCTCAGTTTCTCCCCGAGCTCTCCGTAGGTGTATGTCCTCACGAACTCCGTCTTCCCCACCTGAGACTCCGCCTCGGTCGCCGTGCCCGACTCCTTCCCAAAGATCGACCGCGGAAGCCCTGAAGGCTCCATCCCCCTCTCCCCCGCCGGCATGCGCGGGGCTTTCAGGCTCTCCTTCAGGGACTTGAGTGACAGATCCACCGCGCTCCGCCTATCCGGCAACCCCCGATCTCCGGCACCCTGCGGTGGAGGCCGGAGCTGTCGGAGGCTCTCCCGGATGGACTCGAAGGAGAGCCTCGAAGATTCCCTTCCCGCGCCACCTCCGCCGTCGGATCTGCCCTTGTAAAGGTCCTGGAAGGAGATCGACGGGGGCTTCCCGCCGCCGTCCGTGGGAGGTGGAGGGGCGGAGGAGCGGAGGCGGAATTCGGAGAGGTTCTTCTGGATCTCTGCGAGTGAGGCGACCTTCGAGGGCCTGTTTTGAGGAGAGAAAGGAGAGGGTGGAGGAGGCTGTGATAAGGTCCTCCGAGGAGGGGATTGCCTGAGCTTCTCTTTGATGTCGCTGAAGTAGGACGAGCGGGGGGGCGGAGCACCTGATTCGGTGGTCGCTTTATCGCTCTCTCCTTCGCCGCCGTCGCCGCCATTGTTGGATGGGGGAGGAGGAGAGGACGAAGAGGTGGAGAAGAGCCGGATGGATCTGTAGGGTTTTAGAGTTTTGAGTTCGGGCTTGAGACGGATCGCCATGGCTGCCATGGGAGGAAGTGTGACAAACCTTTGTTAGGGTTTTTCAAAGAGGGGTCACACAACTGTAAGTGGTGGGATTCGGTTTAGGTAAGGTGGTCCGGCAAAGCAATGGACTGGACTGGGGGTTGGGGCAAACCGGCCAAACCTGTACCGTCGGTTGGGATAACCAAGTGATACGTCAAATAGAGATAATTAAAATTAAAACTTTTCCGTTTGGAAATAGAATATGGTTTATTATTGATGAGGAAGATAATTTTTCTCTTAGTTAAACAATTAAATTTTGGAGCTCTCCTCTCGAACTTGGACCCGATTAATAATGATCTTGCACTCACAAAGAAATCAGGGGGACACCGGTGTGGTGTCAACCAAAGAGTTTCCGAAGAGATGTATGAGTAAGAGAATTCAAATCGAAACTCACTTAATTTTTGATAGCTTGATAATAGAAAAAACCAGATACCTTAGCTTTCTGGATTACCTCTCTTTTTATAGGGTTATCTCGGCCAGATTGCCGCTACCACATCTCCTTTGGCTATTATAATTGTTTCCTACTAAACACTTAGTGGGCGTTTTTTGTGGAAACCTCCACGTGTATAATGTAGTACTTTATACCACTAATTACTCACGTTGTATGAGTAGTGGGCCTTAATTCTCTACCTGACAGTTACGGACGTTACTATCCTCTGACCGTTTTCTTGGTTTTACTCGTGGCCTGTGGCCTAGTCGTTCATCTGTTACGTCTTCGAGTGTGTCTACGAGGAGAAAGATCGTCCGACCAGATCTTTCATCAGGTCGTGTCTTTTCTGTCCGTTCACGATGAGTAAGGTCGTTCGATCAGACCTTTAATCTGATCGTGCATTATGTGACGGCCCGTGCCCCGAAACGCCGACACGAGCGCGTCACGCGCCTAAAAATGTCACCATAATCCTTTTTTTTCTAAAACAAAACATCGAAATGTCCACCCTATATAATCACATATGATAACAACCCTTGGATAACAGATAATCAACAAGATATGTATAATCACCTATATCACAACACACCCAGGAAAGTTTAAGCAGTCAACAGAGCATCTAACACACCTCATATACAGTCATCCATATATACAGAGCAGTTTAACACAGGCCTGGTTCACTAGACCAGCCTCTACCGAAATAACCATATACAGATCCAAAACATCAAACTATACACATCTATATATACCTATCACCAGCTGGACGTGGCACCAAAAGAAGACTAAGCCAACGTCCACCAACCCCGCCTCTACTCTGCAAAAATAAGAGAAAATAGAATGGAATGAGCGAAAGATGCTCAGTAAGTAACCCAGACATTCCACACAGATGAAAACCAGATATGACATCAAAACTAGAATAGAATCAAGCTCAATAATCTCAATAATGTCAGGTCGAAGCATGAATAACAAATGGACTCACTGAAAGGTCATCAACAGAGAACAGAAACAACATTGCTGATAAACCCACCAATTAAACTGGAAGGAATAACTTAGAATAACACATCACAACCGACAAAGCCAACCAATAACATCAAGGGGTATCACCGATGAAGTGAGAACAAATACCCTGAAATCACAATCAAGCTGAATCATCTCAATCTGAATGATAAGAAATCACAACTCTGACCCAAAAACATCCAGAGCATAGGATTGACCATCTACATGACCCCATCTCGGCCCCCCGCCGTCCAAGATGTCCACAACACACAAACCTCGCGCGTGGCCCTCGAAACGTCCACCGCGGATGTCACGCTACCTGCCCCCCCCCCCCCCCCCCCGTCGTGCAGGCACGGTAGGGTATTAACCGGCCCCCCTACAGGACCTGTACGTACATGCGCGCTCATGGGGAGCTAATCCTCAACCCAAATGTAAGGTCCATGGTCATCCAACTCCAAGCAAACAAAAAGGTAATATAAGAAGCAGCGATATCAAGTACACCACAAAGCTTCATGGTCGGACAGCACAACCACGCTGATCATAGGATGTCAACAAATCACTAGGATGTATATCATAACATCAAAAAGGCTCACTATACTAACAAGTTAATTAAGTTTACGAGAATCAATAATGGATTATATAAAAGGGTCACAAAATAAGAAATATCCTGGAATCTCAAAATAAATAGACTAATGATATGAATATTCAGGATCTCGATCAATTACAGAATCTCGAATAACTCAAACAGCAAACCAAATGGTAACAACAACAATAGAACATGGAATGGAATGGAACAAGTAAAGTCGGTCAGTTACTTACAACAATACAACGTGGAATGGAATGGAACAGAACAATAAATATCGAACGGGTTACTTACCTCGCAATTCACAATCCCAAGCTGGACTCACTCTATTCCAGCTCCTAAACCACGCAGACAGGAAACCACTGATAAAATTATAACCTCAATCAGATACTAAAATATAACCCTATTAATCAAACTATTCCCAAATCCACCAAGACAAAAATGACATCCCCACTACAAACCCTAAAATGATATAGTAAAATCAACCCTCAAATACCTATTTCTCCAGTCCCAAGAACATAATCATATTCCAGCCCCAAATCACAAATTTGATTCAAAACTGAAATAAAACAACTCTATACAAAGAATAAAAATGAAAAGAACAAGAATCTTTACTCAGTGTATCACGAAAAATACTCGACGAGGTTTTTCCCAATTTTTCCTTGATTTCCCCTTTTGATTTCCACCCGAAATAACTCTCGGCCTCTCTCTCTCTCTCACACACAACATATAAACACAACACCACCACCGACTTAACCATTTGAACGAAATTAATAAATCCATCAAATTACCAAATTACCCTTTCCACTAAACTCTGCGCAGCCTCAACTCAAACATCCATATGGAAATCCACTTCACATGAAATCACTTCTGTTGAAAAGCTGACGAAAATATCTTCAACTTCTATGTTTGAGCCAAGATCAGAAGAAGCTTCTAACTATATTTAAAATAACGACGAACAGAAGACCTCGCGATTTATTCTTCTAGGGGCAGAAATGGTAAAACATCCATAACTTTTCTAATATAACTCCAAATAATTCCAAACTAATTTTATATGAAATGAAACTAAAAAATGAAGACTTCATATGTTGAGCGTGAATCCCAAATATGCCTCAAAAGTACTTTTCAAAAATTAAACCAAATGGATAATAAAAAATCAAAAGTCCAATAGCATAAAATTATCCTCTCCTGCACACCAAACACGTAAATATTAGCATAAACCGGCATAAGAGGGTCCCGGCTATTACACATTATCTACTCGAGGTGACATTCGCCCACGAGGTATCTGACTGTCCGAGTAGACCCTCAATCTGTTAGCCTATTTGGGAGTGTCCTCATGACGTTTTGGATTCGGATCTAGGTTTGTGGGCTTCAAATGTGACGGTCCACATTCGATTTGGCCTGATATGTGTCATTTTCTAATATGATACATATTTCTATCTCCACAATTGGGTATACAATTATTCCAATATAAGTGGGTATAAATAAGAATAAAATAATTTTGTGTTTAGTTGTGTTTTGAATTATTCTCATTGGGAAACGTAATAATAAAAATTTTGTTGTTTGAGTAAAATGTGAATAAATGCTAATAAGAATTTATAAAAGGTGAAAAAATAATGATAGTTAATTTGATATGTGATTTATAAGAAGTGATGACAATTGATTTGTCAGTAGATCCACATATTATTTGGGTGGAATAACCTAAAATAACTATAATTTCAGGGGTTGGTTGTAATCCATATATCATTTTATATCTGTTTATTCTAATGACATAGTTTATCTCTGGGTGTTCCTTGCACCCAAACAACAAAAAACACATATTTAGCTTTATTCTCATTTATTCACTAGGCTATTCCATATCCAAACAGGGGCTTAAAGTTTATTATCTTTTTTAGATATCGTGAATTTGTAATTAGTCATACAAGATAACAAATATGAACAATATTGTGGGAGGTGAAAATGTCCTCCTCCTTGAATGGGCCGAACTCGATGACGGTCCGGGCTTGGTTTGAGTAGATCTGTGAAGAGATGACGATTAGGGTCCGCCGTAGAGGGATTAACAAGGTTTGTCTGGACTGAACCTGATGTAAATCAGGCTGCCTGCGTACCCTTTTTAAGGGATTAAACCATATGTAGTTCCTTTTTTAGCGAGAACCTCCGACGATGAAGCCTAATTTCCATTAAAATGGGATTTCAAGCTTGGGTCTAGGATTTTCTTTTTTGGGGAAGAAGTCTCTCTCTCTCTCTCTTCCCCCCCCCCCCCCCCGCCCTCTAGTGAAGGGGATACCCTCCTATTTATAGTGGGAATGGGTGTGCTTATTTTCATGGAGGTGTGAGCATATCATAGGATGATTTATGGCCCAATATCATGGACTGAGGCGGTATGACCTTTTTAAATGATCCTAAAGTGTGACACATTTTGGCTCCTACAAATATATAATACAAGCATATAAAATTTTATAACATATGTAAGATTTGGATATTCAGATCAAATACATTGATATCCATATCAACACTTGAGATATTCGAATATCGGATATTTCTGATTTTTCAATTACGAATTCGATCATATATGGATTCTTTTAGATAATTGACATGCTTAGGTGAGCGACAGTGGGCCCTTGTTTGGTTTTGGGATAAACCGGGATAGAAAAAAATCTTGAATGAATTTAAGATTTACTCTATTTGGTTACACAAAAATTGGGGATGAAGGTTATCATTGATCCCACTAATTTGTTTTGTAAGGGATTAAGTTGTCCTAATTTTAGAAAATAAAAAATCAATCAATTTTGTTCATATTCACATTTGTCAAATTCGGGATAAAAGATGGGGATAAATGTTATCACAGCCTTTAGGTGGAACAAAATATTCTTATTTTTATTTCAAAATTAGGACAATTGTCCATAGTTTATCTCGATTATTTTTTATACAAAAAATTGATAAGCTATCTTCCACTCACCCATCCTCATAATTAACCCTTATCCCATTACCTAACCAACCCAAAGTATGTCTAAGATAGGGATCCTATTTCTTCTTAGAATAGATTTATCCTATTTTTTTAACTTGAAAATTGATTACTTATTTTAATTGACAAAAATGTTACAACTAAATGAGAATAAATATAAATAGCTACATATCATTCATCAAGCAAAAAAAAAAAAAAATTCCAATCAAATATTTATTCTTTATTCTATCCACTCACCAATAGGAGCTAGGATTTTTTTTTTTTTGAAAGAAAGGTAAATATTTGTTACCCGATTTCATTACTGAATATCAAATTACAAATTCTGAAAGGGATCAGGGAAGGGGGTGGGGAAATAAATAGAAAAGACAAACAGTAAATAAAAAAACTAAAACCAAAATATGGACTCCGGCGGGCCGGGTAGAAAAGGCTTCTAAGCTCGAAGAACCGCCGCTGCCCCCTGAGCTACACTATGATGGTGTGTTGTCCATTGCCCTCGGGAGGCCTCCCTGCATTCCCAATGCAATTGATCCAATCCAGCGCCATCCCCCCGAACGCGTCTGTCATGTTCTCGATGTACGCCTGGGCTCAACGAAAGATCACCTCATTCCGCGTCCCCATAAGGAGTAATATAGGAGTAATATTATTGATGATCCATTTTGGATGCATGAATAGTGTATTTATAAGGTGACACATTATAAGTAGCAGTGCAATAGTATCGCTAGTTAAGTATATAGTCTAGGTATGACTTATAACTCTGTATGTCATACCTTCATTGGGCTCACTTGATTGATTATAAGGATAACAACTTAATGAGTTTAGGATAGAAAATACCCATTATATATATAATATATCAGATGGGATCTGGTGAGTGCTAAAACCATTAGTGCATGTTTATCATGTAATCCTCTGATTGTGGATTGACATAAATTATGAGATCCAACACTAATTAGATTTTATCTTCGTAAACATAATCAATTAATTAGATTCATTCAAGAAAAAATTACGAAAAAAAGCTAGTTGTTATAAAATAAAAGAGAGAGATGGAAACACAAAACAAACAGAAGATAATTTGGAACACAAGAGGGGTAGAGAAAGTATTATTCAAGAACTTTTCATTTTATTTTTCATGTTTTACATGTTTGACAAACCCTCTATTTATAGGAGTAACAATCATAATGAATCATTCATGTATTTGCAATATACATGAATTTACAATTATTATTGACACACAAATAGATGACAATTTAAGGTAGTAATCACTATATTATACATGCACCTATGGGTCATCCACATTACATGCATCTACTCTTGATTTTACATTCATATGTATTCATGTATTTTATAACACTCCCCTTGGATGACCATACATCAAGAATATGCTTCGTTAAAACCTTGCTAAGAAAAACCATGTGGGATAAAAACTCAGCGAAGAAAAAATAGTACAATATTCTGATGTATGTTTTCGTAATGCCTCATTAAAACCTTACTAGAAAAACCCAATGGGAAAAACCTGGTCGAAGGAAAAAGTGTACAATACACAAATATTTTTGAATTAAATTACTCTCCCTATTTTTAGCATAAAGATCTTTGAGTCGACGCATTCCAATGTTTTACTACAGTTTCTTGAACATCACGATTGGTAATGCTTTGGTGAATAAATATTTGATGAAGCCTCCTTTAAGTCATGCTATACATGTAATATTATCTTTATGATGAATGTCGAATTATATTTAATCATTAGAAAATCATTTTAAATAGAATATACCTATATTTGTTGTTTTACAAAAAAAATATGCTTTTCACAATACCAACGTTTTCATGTAGAATAAAACCTGACCAACTAATTGATCAAAAAAATACAATGTCAAGTCTAATACATAGTGTGAAATATAATAAAACACATGTCATACTTATATATATTTTTTGTACTAAGATATAATATTTCAAAAACAAGAAGATTTTCGTTATTTCATTTGGATGAAAAAAAATAGCCCTTATTTGGGTTACATGATCTCTCATTTATAAGAAAACTTAAAGGATGAATATTTGTCCATATTAAAGTACTTCAGAACTTTTCTGTACTATACATTGTCTTGGGTTTTGCTTGATCTGCAGGCAATATCTTTTTCTCAAGATTTTTCATTTCAAATTCTTTCTTTTAGAGCAATTTTATAAGCTCTTCTGGAATCTCTAATAGATTCAAATCTTCAATATATACTGCAATAATATCAAATATGGATTCTGATTTCTCGATGAAAATACAAGGGCAAATCAGATAGTTCTCATACACTTCTTTCAATAAATATTCACTTAGGTGATTGCGCCACATTCGCCCATATTACTTTAATCCGTATAAATATTTTATAATTTGATAGAATACATACTTCGGGATGAGATATTTGCTTCAGGCATTTTAAATCCTTCAAATATCATATATGCAACACTATATTGTGTTCTTTATAAGTATGCTTCATTTACATGTTTAGTCCTTTTAAGACAGTCAAAGTAATAAAACAAAATGTGATTACATCCATTGCAAGAGAATGTCTCTTCATTATATACTAGGTCATTGTGAGAAACCTTTTTCCACAAGACACGTTTATATCTTAATTTTTCATTTTTATTAGGCATTACTTATTTATACCATGTATAATTTACATCTTCACGTGTTTGGACTACACGTCCAAATACTTCATGTTTCGCTAGCGAATTTAATTCAGTCAGTATTGCCTCTTTTAATTTGGTCAATCATTTCTACGTCTATATTCTTTGACGATTTACAGTTTATGATCCTCATAATATCAAGAGCAACATCATATGAATATACATTGTTGACAATGATTTTATTTATGTCTCATCTTTCTTCTTCATAATTTAATGAGATCTCATATTTTACACGTGCCTCCTCATGGCTACCTCTTCTGGGATATCAATTTCTTTAGAAAGATGAGGTTGATCAACTGCTTTTGTTGCTTGTTTTGAGGTCTCTTCAGAGCACTAACCTCTTTATTTATCTTTTCTTATGCCTTTCTCTTTCTATGAATTTGTCTATTTTTCACCGATCGATTGGCCTAACTTATAGCATTCCTTATATTCATTCAGTGAATGTGATTCTAAATTATCATCTTTAACAATGTCAACAACTATAGCGAACGAAAACATATATATCATCGATCACTTGTTTACGATCCCACAATATTTTTTGTATATGCATGCATAATTTGTGGCAATGTCTTCATTTTCATGTATTTGTCCTACGTGGACATGTGTCTCTTGAGGAACTTGTATCCCTTCAGGGATTTTATCTTCTGCAGACTTTAATAATGTGGATCTTACAAGTGTTTCAGGTTCTTCTAGAGCATATTATTTTCTTATCATTTTTCTCCTTCAAAAAATTGATCTTTTAAACCTATAAGTCTGTCACGCTTCAAGCTCGCCTTTGTTGATTCACTAGCCAATGCAATGATAGTTTTTCCAATTGAAAAATTAATTTGAGCTAGAGTATTTACAGCTTATATATGTGATCTTCTCAGTTTTGTTGTATCAATAATTGCATTTGGTAACTGATGCAAAATTCTCTGAAGATGAGTGCACTTCAATATGACATTGAGAAGTGTGTCAAAATGAGACAAAGAAGTTTTTCAAGAAATTTTCCATCGTTCTTCCAATGATGGATTTCCTCCCCCGAACGACGAGAATATTGTCTCATTATAATGATAGATCATAAATCGTATGGTAAAAACATCATCATCATTGGACGAAAGAAACTTTTGGTTCTTTATAATTGAATTTTCAATGTTTGAAGCATCATTATATATCTCATGTCATATAATATTTATTCTTCAGAAGCCTTTAACCAAATTTATAGTACTAGAAATAGTATTAAAATTTATATAAACTAATATTAAACTCAAAATAATAGGATAAATATAGAAATAAGAAAATGTGTTTCAGATTAAAAAATAAAAAAATATAAATACATAAATGACAAAAGTATGATAGTACATTAGGTACTTAACCATGTTTTTCAGCACCCCGGAACAACAATCATTTTTCTTGATTTTTAGGGGTTTGTTCTGTAAATATGTTCCCTTTTATTCTGATTTTGTACAATAGCAATCCACTTCTAGTGGTTTGAGATGTTTTACAATCTCTATTATTGTTGTGCTTCCAATTGTATAAAATATGATCTCATCATTCAACTTCCATGACTAAAATAAATGCATTTACTTCGGACAAAGATGCTGAGCCATTGAATTGTTATATATATGATTTTTCATCAAAAGTTCATTGTTGAGCAACGATAATACATGAAATTGATGAATAATTATTGCTTTCGTTATTGCTACTGCTGGAGCACATATTGAATTGAAGCATGATGGTCAGTTGACCTTTCATAATGAGATATTTCTTTTTAAATCCTCTTATTACAGTAGTGAAAATTAACCATAATTTTTACATGTTCCTGCTGGGATACATAAATCCTTTTTTTAATGATCCTTCAAAGACCTAAAAAATATCATCATTTTTCTTTGTGTCTACAGGGGCACAAGTAGCGACCATGTATTATATAGTCCTTTAGGACAAATTTTTATTTTTAATATATGGTACTTCAGGGACACATTTTAATCATATCTTTCACATGATCCTTAAGGAATTCATGTTATCTGAATTTTGTATGATTGGTCTTGTAGGGATATATCTTTCACATGATCCTTCAGGGATCCATGTTATTATACTTTTTTTTATGGTCCTTGCAATATCCCAAAAAAAAATTTCATACCTTTTGTATGGTCCTACAAAACATTGTTAATCATAATTTTTACATGGTCCTTCAGAGATACATGTAGCATAATATTTGCTTAGTCCTACAGGGACATATATAGTCTTCATTTTTACATGGTCCTACTGGGACACATGTTAATCATAACTTTTGCATGGTCCTTCAGGGACTCATGAAATTAAAAAAAACTGTATGGTCCTCCTACATGGTCCTTCAGGGACTCATGAATAATTCTTAAATATCAAAATTGACATGATAAATAACTAAATAAAAACGATGTTAACACAAGTATTGTTAATTAAGAAATAGCAAAACAAAATGCAATTAAATCTTTTTCATTCGTCAATCACCAAATTTAAGCAAGGAAGAGTTCTAACAGAACACCACTAAAACAACATTAGTCCTTTAATATGATACCATTCTAAATGATGAAACAGTTCTTTCAATGATTTAATTTAACAAATGAGAGTAAATAAAACATGATGAAATACCTCATGTAGATGTTGGACCGTTGTTAAAAAAAATTGCATTATCTGAACAAATCTCTAATATTATATTATAGATGTAAACCAATTGCATGATTCCAGTAGAAGCCAACACCTATTTTGTAATCTTCACATATGAAACTTACAGTAGTTTTTCAAAAAAAATTTCAATTCATGGATATAATTACATATAGCATGCAAAATTCAATATTTATAACAAACGCATGCATGTTATACATACCCCAGGAATAACCAAAGAATTTATTGGAAAGATAAAACTAAATTGTAATGTGGCTGCATATAAATAAATCATGATGCATGTATATATCAATCCGGTTGCAAATAACATCACTTTGATAAAATTCAGCCATGCTTCTTTTCTTTTCTTTTCTTTTATGAAAAAAATCAACAATACCAATATCAACAATGTCATGATACAATGTGAATAGCATGTGAAAAATTAAAAAAATAAAAACTTTTATTTTTTGTAATGTTTCAAACTATATGGAAACCGGACAACAGATTGAGGAATTAAAATCAAAGGGTTATAGCTAATTAGATTGATATTTCTATTTGAAATCAATAAGCTATGGGAAATAAACTATTGAATTACATAGCTTATTTACTGATTAATTAGCATGTATCTATGGGATGATCTCAAATACTACACACAAAACAAATATCTTGAAGAAGGTTTTTTTTTTTGATGTTGGAACTCGTGAAAAAAATATTTTCATAAAAAATATGTCTCTATCACTTTAGACAGGACTATATATGTGTCATGTATATATGATTTGTATCAAACCATAATAATTTTAAAGTAGATTATTATAAACCCACCAAACATAAAATCTATCTTGTTGAGAGTTTCTTCGTGCATGAATGTATATATGTGAATCACAATTCAAACATTCACACGGATTTGATTATGAACTTCGGATTCATGCACATATCATTCACATGACATAGGAATATTAAACATGGCCGAAATTTGATTTACTATATATGCAACATAGAGTATGGATCAACACCCTTTTTTTAATATAAAAAAATTATAAAATTGTATACTATGTTGTACATAAAAAATCAAATAAAATTCATGATGATTTGAACATCATCAACTCACCAAACTACAAATCTCGAGAGCATCATCGTGCTGATAACGTGTTATAAAATAAAAGAGAGAGATGGAAACACAAAACAAACACAAGATAATTTGGAACACAAGAGGGGTAGAGAAAGTATTATTCAAGAACTTCTCATTTTATTTTTCATGCTTTACATGTTTGACAAACCCTCTAGTTATAGGAGTAACAATCATAATGAACCATTCATGTATTTACAATATATACGAATTTACAATTATTATTGACACACTAATAGATGACAATTTAAGGTAGTAATCACTATATTATACATGCACCTATGGGTCATCCACATTACATGCATCCACTCTTGATTTTACATTCATATGTATGTATGTATTTTACAACACTAGTATAAATAAAAATAATGAGACAATGATGGCTTCAACCCCATTGAATGGGGGTTCCTTCCCATATATATATATATATTTTTGTGAGAAGGATATCAAAAGAAAATAGAGAGAGAGTGAGTGAGGGGTAAACTACTTCATTTGGGCATTTAACGAAATTAAATCCAAATACCAATTGAAATTGCATAACTTCTAAAAAGATGTTAGAATTCGATGAAAATTTATAGGTATGCCAATGCCAATACCAGGAGAACAGATATGCAGTCAGATTTTGAAACTTCATGCCCAAACTATAAAAATAAATACAAATCCAATATTTAACAGCAAAAAAGTGACACACTTAACATTATTTCCCCCTTAGAAAAATTTCGTCCTCGAAATTTAAGATTCTTAGGAGGGAAGTGCAAGATTATGCGTCACGCATGGTGTCCTCTTATTTACAAGGGAAGAGAGAGAGAGAGAGATGATGGTGAGTAGAGGAGAGTGATGGTGAGAGAACCACCACCACACTCTCTCTCTATCTCTCTCTTGCCCGTCTTTGCTCATCGCCTCTCTCTTCCGCTCATGTCGATCTCCCCGGCATGTCTTCACTCTATCCGATAGACTGTCTAATGTGGAAGGATGATGTGTAACAGCATCACCTCGTTTTGACTCGACAACACCCATAGAGAGCACCATTAGAGTCAGAAGATTATTATTATTATTATTTTTGGTGATCAAAGGCCCATGAAGGGCAGGTACAACAGGACCCGAAGTCCTTAAACCCAACAACTAACACCCCACAGAAGGGGTTAGCGAGGATTGATCCCTGGTCAACCACATGAAACGGGTACACGACGACCACCTCACTGGCGAGGGAAGCGTATTAGAAGATTAATTATTTAACAAGGATGTATGGTCGTGCAATGAGACCATCTCCATTTAACTTGGCAACCCCATTGTGGCATGATAATCATGATGACTCGATCACATCATGACATGTGAGAAGAAGGGGAATTGTCCACATGCATACATTTAAAGGGTGGTGTTTCACTCTCCGCCCTTCGCCTATGTCTTCCATTGGAATGATGACAATCCATGCTTTGTTCATGGCCTATTACACCTCGGTTCATACATACATGACAAATGGTATTTTACTGGGAAACACAACTTATCCCATTTGATATAAAAAATAATCAAGATAAAGTGTAAGCAGTTTTTCGATTTAGAAATAAAAATGAAATTTTTTATTTCTATTTTTTGTTTGATAATGTAAATATGAATAAAATTGATGAACTTTTATTTTCTAAAATTAAAATAATTTATCTTTAAAACTTTAATCCCTTATCAAACTAGTCCGTTAAGTTCAAGAGGAAGAAGACACTCTCCAATCAATAGAAAATGATACATGCTGAATTTGGAGATTTATTTGTATCAGTTTGATATAATTAGTTTAAATGATTAGTTTATGATTTCCTTTTTGGTAACATATATTTTTATCTATGAATTGGATAACAAGCTTGTTAAGAATATAAGTGGTTAGTTAAAAAGTGTTTTAATCTTGGTGATCTGGATAGACCCCTCTCTAGTCCATTTGGGAGGCACATAAATAACGCATACTTTCTGACCAGCAAAATTCCTAAACTTGTTCTTGTGAGTTTTAAATTTCTTTAAATTTGTTTTAATTTATATTATAATTTTGTTAAGTAATAAATATTTATTTATTGTACCACTTTTCATCTTCGAAACTCTTTGCGTGAGAAATTATTAGTTTGAAAAATGACCGCCCGTGTGGATGCTGGATACCGTTTTATTAGTTTTTGATGGTTCATAGAAAGTGTTGCATTGATCTTATAGTGTTACATTGATTATAAGATCGTTTTACGTGAAACAGACCCTAAGCATCTGTTAAGCATATTTGCATTGTTGTCCACATCAAAAGTTTGACTCAAATCAAAGGGGAAAATTACATATTCTGATAGGGCAACGTGTACGTCCCATATAATGCTTTAAAAAAATTTCAACTTTTGATTGATAAAAAGTTGAAACTAATACATTCTGCGATATGATTTTTACTAAATCATAATACATTGAAAATAATTCAATGATCGGGAGTCCCTGAAATATCAGGATTTAGTATATTATTTTTGAGTTACTTTTTTAACACCGTTACATCCGCCATTATATTTTTTATTTTTACCCTTTCTTATTCATGTCTATTTATACTGTTAACAAGTCTGAATATATTATAAAATTATTTGTATATATTGTTAACATGCATGTGTACATTGTTAAAAATGTGAAGATAGTGACAAAATTTAAAAAAAAAGATAAAAAATAACTTTCATTCGATAGAAGGACTTAGAAATAAAACCTCTAACTAATTTGAGGACTCAAAAAATAAGCTCAGATATTCAAAAACTTAAAATTAATTCAGGGACCCCTCAGAGGACCTGAAATTAATTTTTCAAAAATAAAACATATCATATAAACAAATAATTTCACGTACTAAGGTAGTGTTTAGAAACACAGTTTAAAAAGTTATTTTAACTCTTGCAGCTTTATGTACTTTTTTTGAGGATGTAATGATGATGAGTTGAGAATGTAATAATGATGTATTTAAGTTAACCTGTTTGATAATATTTTTTAACTTTTAACTTTTAAATGATAATGTAATTAACTTAATGTGATTGTAAAAACTAAAAACTGTTTAAGCTTTTCCAACCAAACATATAAACCACACACAAAAAGCGTAAAAAACTCAAATGACCAATTTGTTAACTATGTTTTAATATTTTATTTTACAAATTAATTCATATACAGAGCAGGATTATAATTAAATAATAATATATTTTATTTCGCACAATGTCAAACTGTCAAAGCTACTGGCAGAGGAAGCTGCCATAAAATAACCATAATCATGACATTTAATTTCAAGTAACGGCATTTAGAGGGCGAGTGTGATCACAAAAATCAGATCCTGCCTTTGATACGGTAATACCAGATCCGTTTTTAATATGCGAAATATAAAGGCAGACCATCCTACCACACCCGAGTCAATTTCAATCACGATCGTTGATCAGGGTCCAAATTCAACGGACGGTCGTGATCGAGAAGAGGCCGATCACTCGATGCGTTGGACCGCCGAAGCCCCCCCACCATTGTTTCTGTGTTCAATCCGACCAACCGTGGCTCGACACGTGTTGAATAGTGGCCCGGGCGTGAACGAGGGGGGGCGTGGCCATCTACTCCAAAAGCCACACAAAGCAGGGAAAGTTTGGATATTATATATAAATCATAATAAATAAATTTATACACCCCCCCCCTCTCTCTCTCTCTCTCTCTCTCTCTTTTTATTTATTTCGACGAGGTTTTGCCTTTCCACGCCTCTCCATCTCTCTCTCTCTTTCAATCCCACTCGCCCTTCTTGTCCTGATCTCTCCATGGGGAAATCAGAAGACGCGTTTGAAGATGACGGGTGGCTGGCGGCGGCGATGCGGGACCCCTCTCTTCCGGCGGCGGTGGTGATGGACATCTCCCGGGGTTCCTGGGAGTCGTTCCCGGCAAGGGCGGACGGCGATTGGGAGGAGCCGCCTCGGTGGGGGTCGCGGCGGCGGAGATCCGGTCGGACGCCGCCGGAGAAGTCGTCGGTTAAGGGGAGGGCGATAAGCCCTATGACGCCTCTCTCGGTGACCACGTCGTCGTCCCCCAGCAGCGGCGGCGGCGGCGACGAGATGCATATTTCGGTCGGGAAGCGGAAGATCTCGTCCTCCGACGGCGGAGGCGGCGCCGCCGACACGACGATTTTGGAAGAGGAAGCCAGATCTTGTTCAAAGGTTGGTTTTGTTTTTGTGAAGATTTTTGGGTTTTTTCGTATTTACCGGAATACCCCTCTGAGAGGCCGCGGGTGGCGGTGGTGGATCCGGGTGGCCTTTCGTTATCTTTTCCGCTCTCTCTGTTTTTCTTCTTTTCGGGTTCTCCAAAATATTCGTCTCTTGTCTTTCTCAGAAAACCCTCCATCTAGATCCGTATTTACGCTTATTGCCCCCCGGTTTCATTTATTTTTTCATTCTTTATTTCTTTTTTCGCTGCCTTCGTTTGTGGGGGATGTCACGGGAAGGGACTTTCTTAGTTTCTTTTCTTCCCCATCTTTGTTTTTTTTATTTCATTTTTTATTTACAGTCATCAGAGATTCTTTGTATTGACCCTTTTTAACTCAACAAGAAAACTCTGTGGGTCATCTGGGTCATCTCACCCAAACCCAGGGGCATTTCAGTCATTACATCAATCCATTCAGACCGACGGCTGAAACTTCCATCGCGAACAAAACGCCGGGGGTGACGAGAATTGACGAAAATACCCTCCACCCTTTCTTTTCAAAGTGGCCGATACACACGTTTTCAGTTTTTGTTGGTCTCTCCCACTTATGGTTTCGTGTGAGAGGCGTCTCTCTCTCTCCACTTTTTTTATTTTTTTTTTTTACGGGGCCCCATTTTTCGTTAGGTCTGTGTTTGGTTTTTTTGGGGCAGTGGTGAAGTGGTTTTTTTTATTTTTTATATATATATATATATATGGTCGATTACCTGCGGCGAACGACAGATGCGACGTCGATCGTGGACCGTCGATCACGGATCCGCTGCACCCCGTGTGTATATATATATATATGTATGTATGTATGTATGGAGGGACTGGCTGTCATTCAATTACGTTGGGAAAGCTATTTCTGTCTGTCTCCCGTAAAAGTGGTGAAGTTGTTGGAGTGATGGAGCGCGATAAATGTGTGTAGACGTGGTCGTCTTTCGAGAGGCTATGGTTTTGACTCTCTCTCTCTCTATCGCTTTAAAAAATGAACAGAATGAAATATTTGACTTTTATTTTTCGTCGCGTACACCGATTTCGCTTCCAATTGTTACCGGGTCGTAAATACGAGTCCCGCCATTTTCGGTCGGGGTACTGGTATCTGCCACGTCAGAATCACGCACCGTTCGTTCCGGATCGGGTGGTTGGGAGGGCCCACGAGTGAAGGTGGATTGCTTATCCTGATTTTTTAAATTTTAATCAGGTGGCTGTTCCTTGCGGAGGATCTGCGCCGTTGGATGGGTGCAACCGTAGACCGTCGAAGAAGAGTAAGAAGAAGGTGAGTACATCTCGTCAATTGAAATTTTTTGATCGAGCGTGTGATTGATGGGTCTGAGTTGGGGTTTAATGGATTTGATTTTCGTTGATTCGAATGGCAGTCGCATCAGGAGCTTAAAACGGAACATGACTGGTTGTTGATGGAGAGAGTCAATTTACAGAAGGTTGGGATTTTGGGTTGGTTGTTGTTGGTTTTTAAATGTTTTTTTAACTGTAATTTTTTATTTATTAAATTTTCTTTTTGGTTCGAAGGATCTTGATTGCATGAGAAAGGAAGCCTTGCAATTGAGGAAACGAAACGAGGATCTGAAAGCACTGGCAAAGGTAACTAACTCTCTTCGCCTTGTGTTTTTTTTATATTTTGAAGAAACTATATTAGTATATTAATTTTTTTTTTGAAAGATACCTCGGCAAAGATTTTTTTTCTTTTAAGTTCTTTGTGAATGTTCTTAAATGCAACTTATCGCACAGTGCCATTCTTAATGAAACAATTGTTGACTTGGTCATATTTCATATTCATCAACTGTATGATAATAATTTGAAGGGAAATGTTCCGCTCACCAAACACTTACCAACTTGGTCACCCAAGTTGATATAGAATAATCACGGAAGTGATAGCATCTATTACCAAATTGGTTAATTTTTTTTATCACTAATCAAAATATCTAGTTTGTGATATACTTAATTAGAAAGTGACGATGCCCATGTTTGTGTGTATCGTATTTGTTTGGGTGGGTGAGCATTGGGTACTAGTTATTGCCTGGTTATAACCCTTCCTATGTTTTTTTTATCAGCGACAAACCTACAGTTTATTAAAATGTTTATTTATTTATTTATTTATTTATTTATTTTTGTAGTGTTGAAGCCAATTTGTAACACTAAAGAAAATGAAAGATTTGACTTATTGAGATTTTGTGTCGACTTCATGATGTTTGTTGGTGGTGACTTGGCTTAGGTAGACATTTGTGTGGTTATGAGTTGTGTTTCTTGAAACAACTAAAGGTGATTGGTTA
The DNA here is from genome assembly GCA_030737845.1 of Acorus calamus. Classification (NCBI taxonomy): domain Eukaryota; kingdom Viridiplantae; phylum Streptophyta; class Magnoliopsida; order Acorales; family Acoraceae; genus Acorus; species Acorus calamus. The sequence goes on along the minus strand of CM060859.1, from coordinate 19,512,070 downwards.
TTGTTAACTGTTCATAGTTATTTCTGAAGTGATGTGTTTGGCGCTGGTGAAAGTTGTTTTGCCTTGTATATTTCTGAAAACTGTGCTTTGACAACCCTACGCTAGATTCTGTTGCACTTCTTCTGCTCTTATAAGTATACATTTTTTCCCCATATCTGATGTGGTGCTAAAACTGGGTATCTATCATTCCAAATGTGTATTTGAACTAACTATCCACCCGATCAACCATCATACTTGTTATACTATGTGCAACTTATACTTCCCAATCAAAGTCCTCGATCACAATATAACAATACTAATATGTGAAAAGCAATTAAAACTCATTGAAGCTTAACATACAGAATCTCTTAATTATTCCCTTGTTCTTTTGATTATGAGGTTTCATAATAGCACATCATCATTTTTATTAGGCACACAAGTGCACATCATCAATATAATTGAATTGAAGAAATTTTTGTAGAAAAGACGAGTCTTCCAATCAGAATGGTCCATATCATTAGACCTGTCATGGTAACCACCTGATTATCTCTTTATTGACCATACTGGTCCCCCATCAACTTTCATGTAAAGTTAGAGCCATCTATTTTTAATTTAAATCATGATCTGACCTGATGAGCTATCAAAATTAAAATGGAATTTGGTTTCATTATCTTTGTATCAATTTCTCTGTGTTAAATTTTTAGTGATTTAGAAATTATACATCTTTAATGTAAAATTAATTGGTTTAATGTTTGAGAAGTTCTCTCTCTCTCTCTCTCTCTCTCTCTCTCTCTCTCTCTCTCTCTCTCTCTCTCTCTCTCTCTCTCTCTCTCTCTATATATATATATATATATAGGGCCGATTACATGCGGCGAACGGCGGGTGCGGCAGCGATCACAGGCCGTCGATCACGGGTCCATCGCATCCGACGATCGGATGCGATTCACATCGACCGTCGGATGCGATAGACCCGTGATCGCTGTCGCACCCGCCGTTCGCCGCATGTAATCAGCCCTATATATATATATATATATATATATATATATATATATATACACACAACATGTGGTTTATATTTCAATTTAATCAACTTTTTCTTATCAAAATCAAAAATCAATTTGGAGTGAATCTAATTTTGAGTATATTTAGAGTTTTCCTAAAATAAATGCATCTATGATAGAGATATGTGATTGTGTCTCATTAAGGGAATCTGCATTGACTTAGGTCTCACTTTAATCACAATATGCTATGAAATTGGAGGTGGTGAAAAAAAATACTTACTAGGCCGTGTTACTAATTTGGGCAGACTGAAAATCAATCTTTTAGGAGTATTGTAGATTTACAAATCATTATGTCTATGTACATATGTTCAGGCATCAGATGATGTGACCTGACCTTTAAGAGTACTGAATGTCGGTAATTCATATATTTGACCCCAGATTTGGGATAAAGACTTTGTTGTTTGGTAGATGTTCATGGAGACTAAATAAAGGAGCTTCACTGAAAGAATCTCATGTTGCTTGTGTCTGATTCTTATAATCAAGTTTTTTAAAAAAGGCTTGAACATAGGGTCATTTAACCTGTGATGCTTGAGTGAGCTTTTCACTGAGCCAAGGCCGACTTGTTCGCAACTAGCCTGGATTGATTGACGGCTCTACCGTGCACCTCAAATTGACTCTATCCATATTTTGTCCTCAAAATAGAAAATACAATCAGAGTGCGTGCTTTAATTCTTTTGTTGAATGACATACACTTATTCATATTTCTCTCTCTCAAAGCTATGCCAAAAAATATGGGTGGAATATCACAAAAATCTAATGATTATAATTTCTTATTTTGCAGTCAATATCTCACCATCCAAGTTCTAGTTCCAGTAAGCAGACTATTGTGGTTCCATCTCAAGTTCCTGCAATGAGCCAATCTCCTCTCTCTGTACAATTCCCAAGCCAGAGTTTCAGTAATGCAATGGCAATCATTCCTGCTCAAGAAGACCTGAATTGGCAGCCAATTTCGCACCATCCAAATCCTAGTTCCGGTCAGCAGACCCATCTGGTACCTTCTCAAGTTCCTGCAACGAGCTCCCACGTTCTCCCTGTAACTTGTGCGAGTCAGAGCACCAAAGATGCCACGACGAAAACTGCAGTTCTAGATCTGGATCTGAATTTCCCTCCCGCTGAGGACGCTGATCCGTCTCTCTCTGAAGAAACAATTCCACTTTACGGGCTGAGCTGATTGTAAGGAAGGAATCTCACACGCTAACGATGGCATCGGATGAATAACAATGAAACTGTACATAAAAGCGATCCACCTAGGTAACTGATGGAAGCAGCATTCATTTCTGGCTTATTCACGTTTATTTAGTTTTTATTTTATTTTTTAGCCATCCTTTGATAATTATTAGGCAGAGACCAGACTCTGGAGGTTGCAGGTTTATGTATCCATTCTTTTTGTCCTTTCTTTTGTTTACATATCCGTACATGTTAGAGTTTCTTCTTTATCTAAACTGTAATTACCTGCAAGCAGGGTAGGATTTTGGTCTCTCCACCTTAATTTTAACCCTACTTATGATAATCAATCTTTCCTGTTCTGTCACAATGTATGATTCTTTTCATTTTATGTATTATTATTAATTTCTTATGGATGTAGGTTCGGGTGGTATCATGTTGGAATTTGTTCCTTGGATTGGTTCCCAAAGAAAAGACTAGGAAGATGGGGTGGCACTATCTGCTGTTGGTGTTTGTTGAGCAGTTGAGGTAGCAGAACTTTGTGATATTTCTTAACAGAATAGAATAATTTATTACGTTCAAAGACTTATTCTAAAAACTTAATCAGAAATTAATAAGCAGTTTCATGTTAAAATCATCATTACGTTGACCATTAGGTAACAGTGAATGATGTTGTCGAACTAAAGTACGTTAACGTGCATCAAACAACTTATTCTTGTTAAATATTGCGTTAACATATGCGCAAAACCGAAAAAGTATCAACATATGCATTTAAGTTAAGAGATTCATCTACCCTCGCCCCCACCATCTCTGCGTGGATCGATACATTGAAAGTGGCCTTTAAATAGTATGCGTTGGGTGACACGTCGGTTTGGGCCTGACAATATACTGAGCATTGTGCATGATTTTTTTTGTTTTTTTGAAAAAATGTTACGGACACTTCAATTACAGTGTATATATGTTTTGATATTTTAAAAAATAATATATTTTAAATAATGGAGGATATATTTTTATAAAAAAATAAAACGTATTTTCGTGTATGAATTCATTTAGAAATTTTTTAACGATATATATATCCCGTTAATTTGAGTGTTATGGTTCTCTAACAACTAACAAGATATATAAGACTAAAATTGGTGCTGAAAATTAAAAGGATAGTTAAATAGCACTATTTTATTAAGTGATGGACTTGTAAAGTTAGAGCATCTATTTACAATCTTTTATACCTTGATCACAGTCAAATGAGAAATATATCTCATTAAATGTTTTTCATATTTTTTATAAATAAACATGTCCATACCTTTTTTAAAAAAAAAAATATGTCTAAAATTTTCTTTTGTAAAAATACTAATATACATTTTTTTTTCTTTGAATATCGGTGAAACTTTTCGTAACTGATCTTATGGCCAAGCCGGAAAGGCTAATACAATACACACTGTTCTTTCTAGAGATTTTTATAGTTTCATCATGGTTACTTATTAGCCTTAAATAGTATGTTCTAGGTTAAAATAGTATATAACATTTATTGGATGTGATGTGATATGCCATGTGTTTTGCAAAACTATTTATTAAAAACATATAATTTATTAAATCAATGTATACATCCACTCTTATAAAAACAATTAATTTTAACAATTTTCCTTATTTAAAAAAACATTTCAAATCAAAATATATATTTTTTTTTTAGAAAACGGTAGAATTTGTATTCAAGGAACCAAGTCCAAAAGGAAAGAAAATAAAGCAACAGTAGCATACTACAACCAACAAAAAAAACTTACATTTAAATCTGACTCCTAGATCAAAATATATTTATTGTATGGATGATGATTCCTAACTTTTTTCCACAATGCAAAACGCACACGAATACCGACCAAACTCTTCTGCACCACCAGTACCTGTGTTTTAAATCTGACTAATTGGTTGGTGGGCTCAAAGTCAGTCAGAGCCAAGTCCACCTAGAGTTCTTGCTCATCCAACACACAGATGGATGTGGTAGATGCATACCAAATCGGCCAACTGTTATACACTGGTTTTTTTTTTTTTTTTTTTTTTGGGGGGGGGATAAGGAGTTAGTTGAATCTATCACATTTATAAAACTAAAATTAAAACTATTATTATCTATCAACCCGGTCCCAGTGAGCCTATTAGCCCATCAATTGATGTTTGTTTAACCTATATTTTATATTTAAAACTCCCAAATTATTTTTGTTATGGTGTTACCATCAAGGGCAATTGAAAAAATTTATATATTGTAAATCCTTCATCTATTTTATTTGATGGTTTATGTTTTACTAATCTAAGTTATTGTTTTATTTTCAAAAAAAAAATTTACGTGGTTGATAAATATATGATAAAAATAAATTTTTTTTAAATTTTAAATTTTTTTTTTTCAAATGACTCCATCTATCAAAATATATTATATGAAGCCGCAGTGAGTATGCATTTCACTTAAAAATTAAAATATATGTATTTTATTATTCGAGCATATAACACGCATCTTACTTTTGCATGTAGTCATCTGAGTGACCGCGTGAAGAAATGATGAAGCACGACTAATTGTAAAGTTGCATTCAAATTGACTTTCTTGATTATATGTGTAGTGGTGTAGTAAAGTAATTTCAATGATTAAGTCAAACTTGTATTCATGTCGTTTTTGAAAAAACATAAGAGAAAAATCCAAATAACCGGTAAATTATCTCAAATCCATATTATTTTTCTAAAATCCATTTAACCCCTCAAAATATTCATATAAATCCTAATTTTTTTCTAAATTAAATTTTCATTAACAGATTATGATTATTTTATAAATATTATGTCTGATTAATCCTGATTAAAAATGTAATATATCAAAAAACTCATATAATGTGTTAAAAATATAAAAAATCATCTGTAAATAATGATTTTACCTTTCTGAATAGGATTTTATAATCTATCTAGAGGGGTTGTCATGTTCAAAGGTTTTTCGTATTAACAAATTAATGGGGGTTTGTGGTATATTGTGTTTTCAGTCAGGGTTAACAAAACAGAATATTCGCATAATATTTCTTATTTATCAATGGAAGTTTAGCTCAGTGAGTTATTTGAATTTACATATGTGTTTTCAGGGGGTTATATGGACTCTAGGAAAAGTTTGGGATTATATGAATTTCAAGCAGTTTATAGGGGGTTATTTGGATTTTGATCAAATTGACTAATTTGCTAGCTCTAGGTCGTAATGACATAAACTATTTTGAGATATATAACTATTTCAGTATAGATGAAGAATAAGTCATTTTTTGTTGGATTGTGTTTTTTAGTTATTCTTGTTAGAAATGTACTAATGAAAATTTTGTAGTTTGATTGATCATGAATAAGTTATATATTAAAAAATGAATAAGATATGGATAAAAATTTAAAAATGTGATAAAATAATTTGATATGTAGGATCCGTGATTTTAAGAGGTGATGACATGTTATTTAACATGCTCTTATATCAATGAAATAGAATTGATGAAATAACACAATTCGAGAGGGACATGACTAGCTTATTCCCATTCCATGCCCACCTATTCCTTGCAAACAAACATATTTTTAGGCTTATTCACCCTTATTCCACCTATTCTATATTTATTCCACTACCCAAACAGGGGCTAAATGATTGAAATAATCATCAATTATTTCAATAATTTTTTTATTAAATTTTAAAACATAAAAGTCGAAATGTGAAATCTGAAACTAAAGTTCAAGAATATTCATTTGGATGTTTAAAAATTGATGTTACAAAAACTAATTAAATTAGTTTGACAATTGGTTTCAAAGAGAACTCAACTCTTATTCATGTCAAACAGAACTCAATGGGTTTCAAAGGTTTTTGTTTATTTTATTCTTCTCACCCCATTAACATTTGTAACCTCACTTTCATTTTTAAAAGTGCTGGCAGCAAACTCTATCTTTTCTTAAAATAAAACTATTATATATTCTTGTCTAAAAATGAATGACTAAAGAGATAGAATGTCTCTAAAGCGCTCCTTTATATGCAGTCCACAAGATAGTTCCGTGTACAATTCATATACCTCGATCATCATACAACGAGTTATATACCTTTAAGCGAAGTATTGAAGTATATGGGTCGTTAACAATTTTAAATATTTTTCAATCAATGAGTTCATATACATTTTTACACCTCATATCTCACAAACCCAAAAATTACTCCATGTTTTACCATATCAAGACTAACTCAATTCATAGTTTTTTTTTATTTTGTTTTTTTTTTATTTTGTGAAACTCAACTCATAAGGGTTTGATGCTTATTATGGGTGAGGTTCTATTTCCACCATTTACAGTGGAGGACACCCAAATTGGAATTTTTTTCTTTCAAAAAAGTCACTTTTAGAAAAATATGAGATTGGTGGACCAACACGTCTAGGTATCTGAAAATCCGAAGATCCATTAATTAGATTCTCTATTAAAAAACATGGATTTCAAGTACGAATCAACAATGAACACGAACATGAACCAACAATATTATCACAATTGGAAAAGTAATGACAATAAACACAATATGTGGTATTGGGCACTCTAGGTATCCTTGGAATTGTATTTCTCACACATTCTATTCCCTTGGGAGTAAATTACTTGGTGATAAAAAAAAAGAAAACTTATCTTTGATGATACAAAGATTGAAAACACTGTACACAGCCTTTTGGAGTAGTTTTATATGCTTTTGGTCCACAGTCCATTCCGAATCTTGATCCATTGTATATATGTGAGGGATTTCATCCCTCTAAAAAAAAATGCTATTACAACTATTTCTTAGGACAATTCCTCGGACAATGTATATATCTCGATAGTCATTCGGAGATATATATACATCATTTGACGGTATATATTTCGTTAGCAATTTTTTACATTTTTTTTTTTATCTTAAATCAGGTTTATTATTTTAAAGTTTTCAAAACCTTAGCGGCAGTGACGGAGCCACTTGAGGCCCAGGGGCCATGCCCCCCCTTGATTTTTTTTAATTTTCATTAGGCCTGATTTTCTTTTTAACTTTCATTAGGCATATCCCATACAATAGCAACAACCAAAATTAAATCAATAAAAGGCAACAGCCCACCCACCATTAAAAATCAGGGAATTAAAAAAAATACCCATGAGTCCATGATTCACTGGATTTTTTTAATTTAATTTTAAACCCTTTTAATTTTTAGGTGGTAGATTGATTTTAATTAAGATCTCTAGGTCACGAGCTTCACCTACATATTAAATTTTTAAACAATAACAACTCAACACTAAATAAAAAAACAAAAAAAAACAACCCATGAGCCATCTAGACTATCCATATTTTTGGTGTCTTCATCCCTTATTTTAATTAACTCTCCTCCAGATAAAACAAAAATTCATTTTAATTCTACTTTTTCATTGATCCTCAAGCCTCATTCAATTTCCATATTCCACATACATTCATAGAGGCACAAATCTCACTCCTAGCGTCCCCACTCAGGCAACTATCTTGAAAAAAATAGATTCTTTAATAACTTTTTATCTTTTTTTTTGTATTTCGATTGTTCCTAATATCAATCTCCATCTCTAATAAAATTCATAATTTTTACTTTTTTTCCATTAAACCGTCACAATCTGGAATTTATAATCGGTAATCATTTCCTCCCTTCTATCAATACTTCGAAGGTATATAATTTTTCTTTTTTACCATATTGTCATTACTACTATTTTATTTAAAGTTTATAATATTTATGTAAATATTTAAAATAATCAAATCATTCAACATTTTTAGAATATGAAATCTTCGTCGAGATCAAATTTAAAGGTATATATTGCTTAATAAATTTATATTTTGATATCTTTTTTTTCTGAATCATTGATATGAAATTTAACATATCGTTTTAAAATATGATATTAATTATCTTTTAGAATTACTCAGTGATATGTTTTATGTGAATCTTTATTTTATTTTATACATATTCATTGTTTAATCTATGCTATTGAAATTAAAAAAAAACATAGATATGACTTTAGAAAATATTTACATAATTCATATTAGCCCCCCCTCCATAAAAATCATGGGGCTATGTGAAACTAATCCTGCAAACTGTTCTTAACATTTTTTTCATCACAGTAAACAGTGGCTCTGTGGATGAACAAGGTCGGCCCTGAGATTTGAAAATTTAGGTGGGGTCCTAGGCGATCTTTTAAAATGGGGCTCTATCACCCCCAAAAAAATCTTATTTAAATATAACACAATCAATTATCATTTTTCATTGATTAACTAGAAGAGTATAACAGATAAATACATACTCTCATCTGCTTCATTTCACAACTCAATTAACATATGATATTGAGAAATCCATCTTATAACTATTACATCAGAAAAATTACAAGCATATACATATAATCTAATTTACACCAAGAACTTAACAAACATAATAGGTTAAAATAGGTTACACTTCAAAGAAATCCAATTTTCATTAAAAGTCTTATAAAAATATTTTAAAATAGGTTGCACTTCAAAGATCATGTTTGTTGTAAAAGGGCCTATAAATAAGAATTATAAACATATATCCAAGAACAAAAAATTAATAAACAAAATTAAGATTAAAGAAGGGGTTACATACCTTATAATAGAGATTAATTTGGACTCTTGATTACTTGAGGGATTTTGAGAGATTATGAGAGAGAGATTAGAGAGAGCCGAGAGCCTTACGAGAGGCCGAGAGATTGAGTCATTGAGATTGTGAGAGGTCAAGAGAGATAATTAGAGGGAGAGACCGAGAGGGATAAATCAATTGAGGGAGAAAAAAAAAATGAGGCCAATTAAAGAGGTTAATTAAGATGTCCATTCACCTTCCTAAAAGAAATTTGAAAAATTAATTATGTATTTATGTATAAATATTTATAGCTGTTGCAGTTTTTATCTTTCCATATAGAGCCTCGAATGAGTTAAATTTGAAAAAAATTGATTCTATGGTGGGCTGGACAAATGAGGCCCATAAAAAAAGGCATACAGACTGAATATTATTGCATGTTGCCATGTGGGCTTGGGGGACCTTTCTTGGGTGGGACCCTAGGCAGAGCCTACTAGGCCTACACAAGGGCCGGGCCTGCGGATGAAGTTACATGCGCGAGTGGGAGCTCTCATGAGCTCATGGTCTTGTATACCAAACAATATAATTTCATGATTGATGTTAAAGGCAGTGGAAACTTCAAAGCAGAATTATCACTCTATGGGGGAACACGTTTGCCTGAGTGTTTTATTTTATATATTACCGGTGACACATTTGTCTAGAGTGCTGATGTTAGAATTGTACATGCACGTAGTTTTTCAATGTCGTGTTCTAGTTTTTTAATCATCAATTATAAAAGTATACTATTTTTTTTTTTTTAATACGGAAGGTCCTTAGGGCGAATACATAGGATAGGCCCATAGGGTTATTACAAACTAATAACAGATCCAATAGACTATTACATTACAAAGTTATATGGATAGAGCTCATACTAATACCAAGTCCAAACAGGCTTTTTAGCCGAATCCTTACAGCAAAGTTCGAAGTCAGCTGTTTCATGTGGAGAGGGGTGTCCCCTACCACTGGCGCAAGACCAGGCGGGGCAAAAGTACTAAAAATTTGATGAGTCCATATACCAAAATGGTTTAGTAAGTTCAAAAAAATAATTTATAATTACAAACTGTTACAGTAAAGCCAACTTGATCGATTATTTTTATCATACAAATAATCACATTTACCCCGTTTGAATAGAGAATTAGATTATTATGAGATTTATGATTATTTAAGTATATATAAGGATAAAGTAATTTTTTGTTTGGTTGTGTTTTGAATTATTCTAATTGAGAAACATAATAATGAAGTTTCTGTTGTTTAGATAAAATATAAATAACATGTGAATAATGATTAATAAAAGATGAAAAAATGATGACAGTTGATTTAATAGTTAATTTATAAGAAATGATGATAGTTGATTTAACAGTGGACCCACATATTCTTTTGTATTGAATAACCTGTAATAACTTAATTTCAAGTGTTCATTGAAATCCATATACCACTTTATACCAGTTAATTATAATATACAAATTCTCATTTATTACAGCCTTCCAAACACCCAATTGACCAATTTATAACTATTCCAACCATTTCCCATTTAGGCACTAATTCCAGGCCTCATGCTCAATCCAAACGGGAGCTTAAAGTAAAGAATAATCTAAAGCTATAATATTATTTATTATTCACAATATATTTATATTTATATTCCATACCCCTACTCATTTTTATCCAAAACACAATCATTTTTCCTCCGAAATATACTTACTCAATCAATTTTTCTCATATTCTATTATATAAAAAGTCAACAGATCCCCACCCCGAACAAAGGAGACGAAGGATCTCCGGTTACAAAATAAAGGAAAAAAGAAAAAGGAAAGGGATAGATCTAGATGGAGGAGCTTCGCACTTATCTTTCAACCAAAGATTACCCAGAATGGTCGATGGAGTATCCACTCTTAATATCATAATGGTCAAAGGTGTTAGAATGTAAGCTAAGACTTTGACTATTTTGTTTTTTGTTGGGTAGCTTGACTGTTTTTTTTGTAGTAATGTTAGATAGTCAAGTATAATAACTGATGTGATGTGTAGTTACTTGCTATCCACATATTTTTGTAAACTCAAAAAGGTAAATATATAAGAAGTAAAAAAAACAGAGGAGATGAGTGAGAGGTTCTACAAAGAATAAAATATATAAGAAGTAAAAAAACAGAGGAGATGAGTGAGAGGTTCTACAAAGAAAAAATGCAGAGACTCTTTTGGTGTGTGTGTTTGCTTGAATGTTATTTCATCTTCTTTTGAGTGATTGATTTCAGTAGGTTTGTTGGTGGTGAGTCTTGTAGAAGCTCACATATTTCCATCCTAGTAGAGGTGGTGGGGCTAGATTTCAGCCATCAAAGTGGTATCAGAGCCACGTTCACTCAAAAGAAAGATGAGCAGTTTGGTGCAGCCACAGATTCTTTTGTTCTCAGGTAAGAACTTTGAGAACTGGTGCATAAAAATGAAAGCTTTGTTTGGCTCACAAGATTTGCATGAGGTTGTAGAAAAAGGGTTTGTAGATGTTGTAGACCCAACAACTTATGCTGCTCTTTCTCAAAGTCAAAAGGATGTGTTGAAGGAGAGTAGAAAGAAAGATCAGAAGGCTTTGGTTCTCATACACCAAGCTGTGGATGATGCTATCTTTGACAGAATCTCAGCAGCAAAACCTCCAAAGAGGCTTGGAAAATGTTAGAAGACATTTTTAAAGGTGAAGAGAAGGTGAAGAAAGTTAGACTACAAATGTTGCGCAGTGAGTTTGAAAAGTTGAACATGGCTGAAACTGAAAATATTTCTGAGTTCATTAATAGTGTTACGACGATTGTGAACCAATTACGTGCTAATGGGGACAGGATTGAAGAAGTGAGAGTTGTTGAAAAAGTTCTTAGAAGCTTGCCTAGAAAGTTTGAGCATATTGTTATTGCCATTGAAGAGTCAAAGGACTTGTCAGAGTTGACACTCAATTCCTTATCAGGCTCCTTGCAGAGTCATGAGTTGAGAATGAATCAAAGGGGTTTTGCTCCCATGGAGGAAGCCCTTAGAACCCAGCTGAATATTGGCAGACATGGAGGAAGAAGAGGTTCTCCAAGAGGCAGAGGAAACTATGATAGAAGGGGTTTTCAAGAAAAAGTTGAGCAAGGACCAAGTTCTAGCAGACCTCCATAATTATAAGAGGCCGAGGAAGATTCGGAGGAAGAGGAACAAGACCAGATAAGTCTCATGTGCAATGCCATTACTGTAACAAGTATGGACATTACAAGTTTGAGTGCTTCAAGAAGAAGGCTGATGATGAAAAGAAGAATGAAAAAAGCTTTGTGCTTGAAAACTCACAAGAGAATGAAGATGAAGTCACTTTGTTGCTCGTCTCAATCTCTCCTCAAAACAAGACCTCCACAATGTGGTACTTGGATAGTGGTTGTAGTAATCACATGTGTGGAGAGAGGGAGCTGGTGTCAAACTTTGATGATTCAGTGAAGACTCAAGTGAAGATTGGTGATGACAAGAAGCTTTATATATCAGGCAAAGGTGATGTGTACTTTCAAACTAAAGAAGGTAAAAATGGTTGCATCTCTAATGTCTTTTATGTTCCTTAGCTCAAGTATAATTTGTTAAGTGTGGGTCAGCTATTAAGAATGGGTCACCAATTATTATTTAACAATTTTACTTGTAAAATCAAAGATCAAAGGGGAAGGCTCCTTGCCAATGTGAAGATGACAGCAAACAATATGTTCTCTTTACAAGTAAAAAATGAAATGGCATACTTTAGTTCAGCTGCTAAAAATTCAGCATGGTTGTGGCATCAAAGATATGGTCATTTGAGCTTCAATAGCTTGCAAATGTTAGCAAAAAGAAACATGGTTCATGGGCTGCCTCAAATAGAATAGAAAAACAGAATTTATGAAGGTTGTTTGCTTGGCAGCCAGCACAGAGATCCTTTTCCAGTGAATAAATCTTGGAGAGCTACAATGCCACTTCAACTCATCCACTCAGATGTGTGTGGTCCCATGGAAGTTTCATCGATAGGAGGGAATCGTTATTTCCTCTCCTTTATTGATGATTTCAGCAGAAAACTTTGGGTTTACTGCATAAAAGAAAAGTCTCAAGTGTTTGAAATATTCAAAAGATTCAAGGCTCTTGTTGAGAAGCAGAGTGGGTGCTGGATAAAAACATTGAGGACAGATAGAGGGGTGAGTTCGTGTCAAAGGAGTTCAACCAATTCCTTGTAGATCATGGCATTCGGCGTCAGCTTACTTCTAGCTATATTTCACAACAAAATGGAGTGGCCGAAAGAATGAACCGAACCATTGTCGAGTCTGTCAGAAGTATGCTGAAGTCCATGAAGTTGCCTAACTCATTTTGAGCAAAGGCTATATCATGTGCTTGTTACTTGATTAATCGATCACCTACTAAAAGCCTAGTTGAAAAAATACCTGAAGAGGCATGGAGTGGTAACAAATAAAGTGTGACTCATCTCAAAGTGTTTGGTAGCATTGCTTATGTGCATGTACCAAGTGAAAGAAGAAAAAACTTGATGCAAAATCTGAAAAATGCATATTTATTGGGTATAGTGAATACTCAAAAGCCTACAAATTGTACAATCCAATTACAAAAAAGGTTGTTATAAGTAGGGATGTAAAGTTTGATGAAACTCAGTTTTGGGACTGGTCGGATGGGAAGAAAAAAGTGTCAGCTGTTGTTGATATTGAAGAGGAGTTTGAAGAAAGGCATGAAGAAGAAGAAGTTCAGCTTGAAAGTCCTCAAAGAAGTTCTCAAATTCAATCAACGGATGATCACAGTAGCCCAAATTCAGGTGGAAAGATGAGGAGTTTAGAAGACATCTACAATGACACAGAGAATCATGCCCAAGTTGGTGAACTTGAACTTTTTTCTCTATTTGTTGATGCTGAGCCACTTTCATTTGAAGATGCCATGAAAGATGAGAGGTGGGTGCAAGCAATGAAAGAAGAAATTCAGTTCATTGAAAGGAACAAGACATGAGAGTTGTGTGATCTGTCCAAAGAACATGAACCCATTGGTGTTAAATGGGTATACAAGAAGAAATTGAATGTTGAAGGGAAGGTTTGCCACTACAAAGCAAGGCTTGTTGCAAAAGGCTATAAACAGAAACGGGGCATTGATTTCCAAGAAGTGTTTGCTCCAGTTGCTCGGTTAGACACCATTAGAGTTGTCTTATCATTAGCTGCCCAAAACAAGTGGAAGGTGTATCAAATGGATGTCAAATCAGCTTTTTTAAATGGTGATCTGAAAGCGGAGATATATATTGAGCAACCCCTTGGTTATGTGAAGAAAGGAAAGGAACACAAAGTTTACCGGCTGAAAAGGGCACTATATGGCTTGAAACAAGCTCCAAGAGCATGGTACAGCAAAAATTAGTACATATTTTAAGAATGTTGGATTTGTGAAATGTCCTTATGCGCATATTTTGTACATAAAAACAAACAAAGAAGATGATGTACTCATAGTGTGCTTGTATGTGAATGACCTAGTTTTCACAGGAAGTAACATAAGCATGTTTGAAACATTTAAAAAGGAGATGATGCAAGAATTTGAAATGAGTGACTTGGGGCTGATGCATTATTTTGTTGGCATAGAGGTTTGTCAAAGTGAAGATGACATTTTCATTTCTCAAATGAAGTATGCTAAAGAAATTTTGAGGCGGTTCAAGATGGAACATTGCAAGCCGGTATGTACTCCACTGTTGCAAGGTTCAAAGCTCAGCAAATTTGAAGGAGAAGAGGGTGTTAAACAGACACTTTATCGTCAGCTAGTTGGAAGCTTAAGGTACTTGACTGCAACAAGGCCAGATATTGTGTATTCGGTTGAAATTTTGAGCAGGTTTATGGAAGAGCCAAAGATGAGTCACTGGAAGGAAGGAAAGAGGGTGTTGAGATACATTAAAGGTACATTGAACCATGTCATTCACTATCATAAAGTAAAAGATCCAAATATAATTGGATACACAGATAGTGATTGGGGTGGAAGTGTTAAAGATAGCAAAAGTACTTCTGGATATACATTCAATATTGGATCTGGTGCAATCTCATGGTCATCAAAGAAACAATCCATCATTGCTAGATCAACTGCTGAAGCTGAATATGTAGCTGCATCTCATGCAGCATGTCAAGCAGTTTGGTTAAGTGGTATATTGAAGTTTCTACATCATTCAATTGAAGGAGCAATCACTATATTTTGTGACAACAAATCAGCAATAGCACTCACCAAAGACCCTGTTTTTCATGGAAGAAGTAAACATGTTAAGATCCAATATCATTTTATTAGAGATCTTGTCGAAGAAGGTGAGATTCAGATTCAGTTTTGTTCATTTGAACAACAAGCAGCTGATATGTTTACTAAGCCCCTGGGAGGTATGCTGTTTGAAAGAATGAAAAGAATGAATGGTATACGAACCATAGATAAAGTCTAGCTTAAGGGGAAGTGTTAGAATGTAAGCTAAGACTTTGACTATTTTGTTTTTTTGTTAGGTAGCTTGACTGTTTTTTTTTGTAGTAATGTTAGATAGTCAAGTATAATGACTGATGTGATGTGTAGTTACTTGCTATCCACATATTTTTGTAAACTCAAAAAGGTGAATATATAAGAAGTAAAAAAACAGAGGAGATGAGTGAGAGGTTCTATATAGAAAAAATACAGAGACTCTTTTGGTGTGTGTGTTTGCTTGAATGTTATTTCATCTTCTTTTGAGTGATTGATTTCAGTAGGTTTGTTGGTGGTGAGTCTTGTAGAAGCTCACATATTTCCATCCTAGTAGAGGTGGTGGGGCTGGATTTCAGCCATCAAAAGGTTCTGTCAAATGTTAGAGGTTTATTTCCTTTGCCAAGATCCGTGTTGTTCCTTTAATTTGTTGTTGAAATTCGGTACTTTGGTTTATGTATTTTTTTGGACTGAGATCCTGTTTCTCCATAATGCTTCTGAGAAATCATTGTCCAATATTGATTTTTGAAACACACCCCATGATTTTTTTTCCAAGAAAATCTGTGGATGCTTCAGCATACCCAACTCGAATTTATAGGGCTTATTTTCTTTGTTGTCTCCATTGTGTGTGGTTTGATTTAATGTTATGTAGGGAGATCATGTTAAGCATTGATCATTCTTGAATAATCTCTCCTTGACTGTGTTACTCATACGACATCATGCCTCCAATAATGCAGGACATGTTCTGCAGCTTCTTCAGCATTGTGGGGTATGCTTCCATCTTGTTATCCTGTTTTCAGTTATAATATTCACTTATTGAATTGTTACATTTTGAAGATGGGAGTTTTAATTAAGAAAATTGTTTTCATTATGATAAAATCCCATTAAATTACTTTCTCACTGATGTTTCAGGGACTTATCCAGCGGAGTCTTTTGCTATGCTCCGGGCTACAGTGCACACTTCTTCTGTGTAGCATCCTTTTTATGGACTACCACAATTGCGTTCACTCTTCACCGGACTGTAGTTAAGCACAAAACAGATGTTGAAGATTTGGGTTCTATATTTCACTTGTATGTTTGGGGTAAGCATTACATTATCTCCTAAAGTAATTACTTGTAGAAACTATATATGTTTCCAGAATGATTCTTTTTGATAAAAAAAAGCCTCTTCCAAATCCTTTCAAATTTTCAAAATGATATCACAGAACCACAGCTATTGTTTTCTTTTGTTAATTATATATAATTCAAATTGGGTTATATAACTTACATGTACATTGCTTATCTGCGTGTACATCTAAGTTACATATACTGTTTTGTGTTGCCTGTGGTTTATCATTTGTTTAAAGCACCTAATCTTTTTTTATTTTATTTTTTTATAGGAACTTCACTTGCAGTGACTGTCATGCGGTCCATTGGTAATGATTTGGACATTTTGGTTCTTGGTGTTGGACAGAAACTGCACGCACAGGAAAGGTATGCGCATTCTTTTGGCTTTTTTATGTAATTTTCATGGATTTCTAGCTTTTGTTTTCTGAAACATGTAGGATTTAATTTTGTTTGTGAGATATCTATATATCCTTTTGTGCTAAGGATTATCCCATATGTTAACTTTTGAAGTAACAGGTGTTATGTACTTCTAAATGTAAGATTGCAATTAGATGTTATGAGTTCTGATGAAGTATTTTGTATTTGCTCTTCACCTCCAGGGAAGAAAATTATATAGATATGATGTTTTGTCCATATTAAGAGACTCTTAGGCAATAGATATCATGTTGTACTATTTTATATCTGTGTTGGGTATAGGATGTCGAGTTTATTTATTTACCTACATATCTTCTAAGTCAAGATTTGTGTATATTGTTAAATCATCATTGACTATTTTCAAACTCTGATTGGATTTGTTGCCATTAGCCAAATGGAATTTGTGATGATAAGAATTTCATTCAGCCTAAAAATTTGGTCAGATGAAATACACAAAAATAACATTTGTGCATTAACATAAGCCTTATTAATTATTATATCACATTGTCGGTATTATCATTATTGTTCTTCCACATGTGGCGACCCTCCTTTTTTTTTTGGTGGGTAAATTTTTTTTTATATTGCTGTTTGTTAGAAGTCAAAATATTTACATGATTCACATCATTGCATACAGTAAAAAAGAAGATAGAAAAAAATATTTTAGCTAAACCAAGTTAAGGAAATAAATTAAGGAGGAAAACCTCAATTTAATGAGGATGCATCCCTTGCATTTGCGTCCTTATACCCTCTTTTTTTTATGGCAGGTTGTTCACTTCATAACTTTTTATGCCCCACTGTGGGGTGCAATTCTTTATAATGGAGTCACATATATACTTCCAAGTGATTCGCATCCTAAACAATGCTGCACGTCTATGTTATCACAACCAGTGAGTATTATTATTTATTATTTGCTCAACTACACACTAACGATGTCTATAAAACTTTCAGATGGCAGTAGGAATGTCAGATCGGTCATTCCACATTGATTCTAGGACAGACATGAAGGTGCATTTTCTAAACTAGTCATTTTCTTTATTGCAATTTGAAGTGCAAACCACATTTTTGTCCTAATTGTGTTTGCCTTTGAAAAGTTAACATATATCATTTTGATCTATGTTTGTGAATTTCCTTCAGTGCGGATATTAATTCCTTCATTATATTTTATTTGTCATATGTACCTGTGGCACTTCTTCTCATTTCTTCTTCTCATTTGTTGTGTGTCTTCTTTTCTCATTTGTAGGCATTAAATAGATGGGGCTACTATCCGCTGATTTTGATAGGGTCGTGGGCGTTTGGCACAATCAACCGTATACATGACTTTGTTGGACCAAAGAAGAATTGCAACACAAGATGTCTTTCACACTTTTCTACAGTTGCGGGGTTTAGGGTTTCCTAATCTATGTGTGATTTGTGAGGAATATTACGATTTTATCTTTGGATTATATATATATATAGAGGGCCGATTACGTGCGGCGAATGGCAGGTGCGGCGTCGATCGTGGGCCGTCGATCACGGGTCCATCGCATCGGACGGTCGGGTGCGATTCACGTCGACCGTTGGATGCGATGGACCCGCGATCGAACGGCCCACGTCGCCGCCGCACCTGCCGTTCGCCGCACGTAATCGCCCCCGTGTATATATATATATATATATATATATATATATATATATATATATATATATATATATATATATATATGAAAATGATTAGGTTCGGCGAACGGCAGGTGCGGCCGCGACGTGGGCCGTCCGATCGCGGGTCCATCGCATCCAACGGTCGACGTGAATCGCACCCGACCGTCCGATGCGATGGACCCGTGATCGCTGCCGCACCTGCCGTTCGCCGCACGTAATCACGTCCCTATATATATATATACACACGCTCGTGATTAGGTGTGGCCGCGACGTGGGCCGTTCGATCGCGGGTTCATCGCATCCAACAGTCGACGTGAATCGCACCCGACCGTCCGATGCGATGGACCCGTGATCAACGACTCATGATCGCTGCCGCACCCGCCGTTCGCCGCACCTAATCGGTTCCCTATATATATATATATATATATATATATATATATATATATATATATATATATATATATATATATATATAGGGTAATGTTTGCGTGCGGCGAACGGCGGGTGCGGCAGCGACTACGGGCCGGCCGTTCGCCGCACGCAATAATTTTCATATATATATATATATATATATATATATATTAATTTAAATTTCTAATACCACTGAGGGACCAACTTAATTAGAGTTTTGATAGGAGAAGACAGACCTATAATTATTTCATAAATCTGTAACCTAAATAATAAAGAAAAATCTTTTGTTAAAATATGTAAATCTAGTTTCGTGTGATTGTGTGTTTGTATTTTTTTTTTTTCAACTTTGATCCATCATTCATGGGGCTATTTTTCAATAATAATTTTGAAGTCTTCTGAACTCCTACCATCGTCCATCTAAATTACTATATAACCTCCTTGAAAGTACTGGGAAGATTCGCTTGGAGACTGTTAATCTTCCATCCCATCCACCCTTCTTTGTAACCTCTTCTGCTACAAAAAGACCTTCTCTCTTTGATGGAGGCTTTTGGCACTGAATACATTCCTTGTGTGTTCATTTTTCAGAGCTCTTTTTTTGTTCTTTATCATTCCCCTGCTTTACTATTTCCATTTTGTGCCAATGTAATTTCTGGACTGGATCCAGTCAGTCCCAGACATCCACCTTTTTTTTTTCTTCTCTTTAACAGTCATTTTTTACTTCTTTTTCCATCTTTTCTCTTTGTTTTTTCTCTTCATTCATACTTCTCTTCTTTTATAGATGAGTCCAAATTTTTTTTACTTTATTAATTATTTCTTTGTTTCTAATATAGTGATAAAAATAAATAAAATTATTAATTAATTAATTTGTTATTTTCTAATAGAGCGATAAAAAATAAAAAATTTTAAAAAATAAAAAATCAATTAAAATAGAAAAAAGAGGAACACAAAAAAAAACTATAAAAAATAAAATAAAAATCATTTTTTTTAGAAAAACCAGAAGCCCAGAAAAAAAAACTATTGAAAACCATGTAGACCTAACAAAATCCAAAAACTAAATAGAGTGGTTACTTAGAGTTGCACAAAAAAATTGTTATAATTGTAGTTGTAAAAAAATATTTTGATGTAATTAGTTATATAAATGATAAGTTAAATTTATGACTTGACTTGTTTAGTTCAAATCATGTGTGTTGTAGTTTGATTCATTAGTAGTTCAGTTCAATTAACAAATACTTCGATTTGATTAACAAGTAGTTCAATTCGATTCGACCACAATTTTAGTTCGTGTCATGAGTATTGCATAGTTTGATTTATTAGTAGTTCAGTTCGATTAACAAATACTTTGATTCGATTCAACCACAATTTCAATTCATGTTATGAGCTGTGAATAGTTTGATTCAACTACAATTTCAGTTCATGTCATGTGCTGTGGATAGTTTCATTCATTAATAGTTCAGTTTCATTCAACCACAATTTCAGTTCGTGTCAGTTGTGGATAGTTTGATTCATTAGTAGTTCAGTTCGATTAACAAATACTTCAATTCGATTCAACCATAATTCAATTCGTTTCATGAGTATTGTAGTTTACTTCGACCAAACTGCAGTTCATTTCATATAAACAAAAGTATACACTGTTTCATATACATTCATATATCTACACAATGTTTTTCCATTCAATAACTTTCAACATGGTACAACAATTCAACATAGCTGAGGGATCAACAAATGATCAATTAATTCACCAAGCTACCTTCTTCTTCACCATTTTTATCTGCACACACAAACATATATTAATGTTTCAATAACATTGGATTAACACATAATTAACATTTAATGGATATGGAAAATAAACATTTTCTCTCCAAATGTTTAGGTGCATAAGAAATGAGCATACTTGACCTAATTGAAAATTATGAATTTTCAAAAGAGGAAAAACAATCTCAGTTCGATACAAACCAGACTGATCTAAGTCAGTTCTGACTGGGTCTGAACCATTTAAAGAATTTTATGGGTTTTATTCCTTGATATCCGTATGAAAAGAAGAGGAATGTAAAATTGAGTTTTATTTTTTTTAATTTTCGGTTTTTGTTTTAAATTTCTATTTTTTTAAATATTAGTAGATAAGAATAAATCCCATAATTTAAAGAAAGTTAATAGTTTTTCTTCCTTCAAATTTTATTTTTAATTTCATTTTTGGTTTTCCTGTTTTAAATTTTGTTTTTTCTGTTTTATTTTGTTTTTCTATTTTAGAAAAAAAAAATTATTTTTTATAGTTATCTTTTCTGTTTCTTGTTTTTTTTTTCTATTTTAGTTGAATTTTTTATTTTTAAATTTTTTATTTTTATCGGTCTATTAGAAAATAATAAATAAATAAAGTAACAATTTTTATTATTTTTATCACTATACTATAAACAAAGAAAAAATTAATAAAGTAAAAAAAATTTAGGACTCATCTATGAAAGAAAACAAATATGAATGTTGAGAAAAAAACAAAGAGTAAAGATGGAAAAAGAAGTAAAAAATGACTGTTAAAAAGAGAAAAAAATTGGATGTCTCCGATGATAACATTGACATTAGGTTGTTTTTGTGGGACCTTTTATTGAGGACAGATGTAAGTGTCTTTGAACACTGATGTAACTGATAATTTTGAGACTGACTGGATCCGGTTCCAATAACTTCCTATTGAGCTATAAAAATATCTTATTCTTTTCTCTAAGAAAATTCTTTAAAAATATTATTTTAAATTATAATCAATTAAATTTTTTTGAAAATATATATATCATTTAATTTAATAGATATTTTGAACGTTTAATATATTAGTAAATGCAAGATATTTTGAGTGTCTCTCAATAATAGTAGGACAGAGATAGTTATTTGTTCATCCTTGTGTGTAGCCCCATCTGCAGTCCTTATCATTTTTTAAGAAAATATGCCCATTAAAATACATTTTATTATAAAAAAGTAAAGTAGACATAGATATATTCGTCTATTTTTCTGAAATATTGAAAATATTTTTAATTTTCATTTATACTACACTATCGCAATATATATTACATAATCACAACATATAGACGGTTGAGGTGCCGTTTTTCAACTGCAAACAAGATTGCAAAACAGACCGAGTGTATCAACGCTTTATTTGCAATGTAAATTGTCCATGGACTTGGCTGAAAGTAGTTAGCCAATAATTTTTTTCTCAATTGCTGGGTTGTTGTCTATATATAATCCAACGTAGAATTCCATTTGAGTATGTCAATGGATCGTATATAGATCAAAAATTGTAACATTCTGTTTTTTATCCTAAATTGCTCATGTGGAGAGAAAATTCCGCACTCGCCACCAACACAACACGTGTCCAAGATCAAATGGGCTGACCGACCACTTGACCAGGCCCGAGGTGAGATCACTCGCCGACTTGATCTGTTGCACGAGGAGGATAGCTCACAAGATTTGTCGAGGAAGAAAGAATGACCAGATTAGTCACAGCCCGAGGAGCCTCACAACTAGTCACACAACGCCTCGTGGACAAACTCATCGAAGCATCCCTCGGGCAGATCGTTCAGGCGTTAACCTCAGCCTAGGTCTTGTTACATAAGGTAGGGGGCCACCACGACCCAATCATGGCTACAGGAGATTAGGGATCACCCTATCTCTATCTGGCAGAGTTGAGGGGCCCATTCGATCTGGACCCGACAAGTATTCTGACATAGTCCTAGCTGACACCTATGGATAAATGTCATGTGACCACCTTCAGTTCATATACATATTAATATTAAAATTTGGGTTTTTCATATTCAAAACAAATATTGATATTTTTTAAATAGTTGACATGTCTAAATTCGAATACTAATTTAGATGATCAGCTAACACATTCGTGAGGTATAAAAATTAAGATCGAAGCTTCAACTTGTTTATCTCCTTCAGATTTTAACACACAGCCTATTCCTTTTAGAGGGAATTCAAAAAAAAAAAAAAATCTAGAGATCTATCTACTACATTGGAGAACAAAAAAAACAAATCGGTTCCCCTCCAGATGCATCCAGTGCTCAGTGTCACCGACAATGATGCGAAGCAAACTAAAGACTGACTTTGTAGCTAGTCTTTCAACACAACCAAAAAAAAAAAAAAAAAATTGATGTAGCTATTTGAAAACTTATAAAAATCAGATAAAGTCCATGTAAAATTGATAAATTCTCTCATGTCTCTATTTTATTAGACAATATTTATTTTTGTCTCTAAAACTAATCAGATGTATGATTACTCATAACCATGCATGATAAATTATTGTTATACACTTTTAAAATTTATTTTATTTGTTGGAAAAAATCGATATAATTTTTTGAAAACTTATAAAAATAAAAAAAATCTCCGTAAAATTTAAAAATCATTTTTAACTCCTAAAATCTTCTTGGAATCACAAAAAGTCCCTGTGATTATCAAAAAGTATATACTGATTTATTTAAAATTTATTAAACAAATTATAGTTTTATAATCAAAGTTTTGTGCTTTTTGTTGCTAATAATTTTGAGTTGAAAATATATTATAGAATTTTGATTTATTTTTAAATTATTTTCTCTAATTTTATAATAGAGTTGATGAAGCTATAATTTTTTTATTCGGTCTCTGTGATGAGATTGAGGATGATAAAATATTGAAAAAATGTCAATTTCAATGAGGTTCGGCGATTATTTTTTTTTACAGTTGAACATGATATTTCAAGAGATGAGGATGTTGAAAAATGATGGAATTATTTTTGTCTTACAAAAGAACCAAATATAATTTTATAAAGTTTGTAATAACCAAATCCGATTTTAGTGAGTTTCTAATGACTTATTTCGATATGTTTTTTATCGGTGGACTAAATTTGTTAACCACATACATTTTATGGGGACCTAAGACAATTTTTTTTTATTTCAAAGAGACTTTTCGTAATTTCAAGAAAATTTGTTAAAGAAGAATTTTCAAAAAAAAAAAAAAAAAAGGCGCAACCTCCCATTCTTCACCTACACGATGAAACCGTCCAATATTTTTGACATCGATGAGGGCCATGCACAGCTATTGTTATCACTAATAATATACAAAACACGCATCCCCCCAAAACAAACCTTGTCGATTTCAAATGCGGACAACCCCACGCAAAGGTTACTTTTTTTCATTGCGTGACTCACCCATATAAAAAAAACCCAAGTCCCCCCCGCATTGTCTTCACGGGGTACTACTCATCGGACGCCCAATCGAAGATGTCGGCCGGGTCGGACGGCCTGTTTCGGCGCATTCTCGAGGGGTGCATCGCGGCTTCCGACACGGACATCGCGCGCAGGCCTTACCACCGCAACTGCAGCTGCGCGTTGCATGGGCTCCAAGGCTGCCCCAAGGCATCCGCGCCTCACAATGCGAGGCTGTCTTTCCCAATGCGGCGGTCGTTGAGCGCGGGCAGTCTGTGCGTTCATCGATCGGTGGCCGACGCTGCACCGCCACGGGCCGTTGTTGTTGCAGAGGCGGCGGCGGCGATGGATTGTGATGGTTCTGGTCAAGAGGCTTAAGGAGAGCCAAGATTGATTGGGTTGTGAAAATGGGATTGATTTCATTTGTGTTGTTGGGGTAAGCATGAAAAGGTCTGTTATATGTTTGTGTCAGTGATTATATATATTTTTTTTTCTTAATTTACTACATCTTTCATAGCGAGATTTAATGGAAGAGAAAAATATCAGATCTGAATGTTCAGTATAGCTACTGTAGAGATCCAGTATTCTAGCAAGGAAAATGTTACTATATATATTCACACGTTTTTGTTTTTTTTGAAATCTAAATAAATGATTGGCTAATGAAGTTCACCCCTTCATAAAAAATAATATACATGTCTCTACATTTCATAAAAAAGTATATATATTAACATAATGAAATAATGAAATATATATAGTGACTACCATCAGAGTAAAAAAGGATTGAAGTATCATTCGGATCGGTCATGGAGAAGTTGGAAAAAGCATCTCACCGCATATCCAAACCGGTTTTCGACTTCCATATCCACAACGTTCCATACCGTCAAATTACATTGAATCATGCCAAGTTTTCTGAGGCTTTCAAACACTCCTAAAACATAGCTTTTCCACCGCGTGTCTTAACCCCTGGGATTTCAAGAACACGAGCGTCCCCACGGCAGATCCATACAAAGCTGGAGTGTGTCAACACCCTTTCTAGCAATTACTCAACAGTTGGATAGCAAGGGAAATTATTGTAATAACATTTCTCAAGGTTGAAAAAGTTCTACAATCAGTCAAATCAGTCAGCATATCCTTTCTTCCCAAACAAGTTGGTAGTTTTTTTTTCTTTTTTATTTTTAACTTTAGAAAGTGATACAAGAATTGATTTGATTGTCAATGGCAGGCCACCAGAAATGTGTCTTAAGCTGCCTATTGCTATTCTTGTCCCAATGGCCAAAGAAACGAATGTGTGAATATCAAGCTGCCCTCTTGACGTGTCCACACAATGGCAATATAAAGCCAAGAATACCCAGCAATATCTGTGGATAAACAAGCCCAGATTTTTTTTTTAAACTAGAACTAGAATCATTGATGACATATTTTTGTTTTATTGGTTGGAGACTTGGAGGAGCACCCTAAGGAGCTTACATTGAAAAAACATACTTGGACAGCAATGAGAGGCTATTGTGTCCACTAGAAAGATGGAAGCTTAATCAGAGATGGCCTACACATCATAAATTGATAACAATTTAAAAGATATCAGAAAATTAGAACACTTAAATCGAAGAATTCTAATGATGTTATATGCTAGATAGTAGAGTTCTGGAAGAGTAGATTCACTTCAATTGCACAAAAAATCTCAACAAAAAATCCTGCAGAGATGTGGGTGAAGAAAAAAATCCTAGCCAATCAACACAAAATTGTTTACCAGCCAATACAATGACATACACAAAGAGGCTTGAGTGAAAATGACCACCATAATAAAATACTACAAAAACAAATAGTAAAGAGCACAATTACACCAAAATAGTAAAGAGCACAATTACACCAATATCAAGAGAAGATATCAACACAACCAAGCAATTTTTAACATCTCCACATTGTTCATACATCAGCTTATTGAGCACTGTCTACATTCCAGAAAACTAGTTACCTACGACTTACCCAAACACCAACTCCATGAACAGCACACAGACGAGACTCAGAAATGAAAATGATCAACAAGAGGGGGATATTCAAAAGCCACCACGGAGACGAAGCACCAGGTGAAGGGTGGACTCCTTCTGGATGTTGTAATCAGCTAAGGTCCTCCCATCTTCCAGCTGCTTCCCAGCAAAAATAAGCCTCTGCTGGTCTGGCGGGATACCCTCCTTATCCTGGATCTTCGATTTAACATTGTCGATCGTGTCAGAAGACTCGACCTCCAAAGTGATGGTCTTCCCCGTCAAGGTCTTGACGAAGATCTGCATCCCTCCGCGGAGCCGGAGCACCAAGTGAAGGGTGGATTCCTTCTGGATGTTGTAATCCGCCAGGGTCCTCCCATCCTCCAACTGCTTCCCAGCAAAGATGAGCCTCTGCTGATCCGGCGGGATCCCCTCCTTGTCCTGAATCTTTGCCTTCACATTATCGATGGTGTCAGATGACTCCACTTCTAGTGTGATAGTCTTCCCTGTCAGAGTCTTAACGAAGATCTGCATCCCTCCCCTCAGCCTGAGCACCAGGTGAAGAGTCGACTCCTTCTGGATGTTGTAGTCTGCAAGGGTGCGGCCATCCTCCAACTGCTTGCCAGCAAAAATCAAACGTTGCTGGTCTGGTGGGATCCCCTCCTTGTCCTGGATCTTGGTTTTCACGTTGTCGACGGTGTCTGAAGACTCCACTTCCAAGGTGATGGTCTTACCTGTAAGTGTCTTCACAAATATTTGCATCCCACCCCTCAACCTCAGCACCAGGTGAAGGGTAGACTCCTTCTGAATGTTGTAGTCCGCAAGTGTACGGCCGTCCTCCAACTGCTTGCCAGCGAAGATCAGACGTTGCTGGTCAGGGGGAATACCCTCCTTATCCTGGATCTTGGCCTTCACATTGTCGATTGTGTCCGAGGACTCAACCTCCAATGTGATGGTCTTACCAGTAAGGGTTTTCACAAAGATCTGCATCTGTAACCAACAGAACAAAAGTTTAAAATTGATAGCAAAAGCACTAAGCAAAGAACCACCATATAAGCACACATAAAACCAGTGAACAAAGGTTCCCAACTACAAACAAAAGGAATACTCTGTAAGACCTGAAATAGATATTCCTGACGGCTAAATGAATGCAATATTACAATCTAAAAGAATGTAACTGTGAAATATTTGAATTCAGAAACCAAACACCTACCAAAGGTAATATCTGCCAGTTCCACAAATAAAATGACTACTTCAGATGCCAATCAATCATTGAGTTTGAGGAAAGATTATCATATATAGACATTATCATCCACAGAAGTCTAGCATGGTAACGCAAATACCATTGTTGAAAACAAATTACAAAAACTTCAATTTCAATACCATAAAATTTCATTTCAAAGATGTGCAAAAGCATAGGAGTACTTGCCCCAATCAATGAAGAGAAAGAAACTCACATTGCAAATCAATAATTCAGTTCGTCTCATTAAAGATTAAAAGAACAAGTGCAACCAAAGAACTCAAAAATGGACGACACTTCGGGACAAATAAGGATTATTCATTGAACAAAAAATATCGTTAGAAAACCATGAATAATCAAACAATATCATCCCCAAATAAATAATCACTAAAAACCATGGTCTAACGAATATAATGAACAAAGATGCTTGATTAAACATGAAGCATACACAAAACCCATATCAAACATAATCAGTGATTCAAAGAAATGCCATGACGTGAGTCTAAGAGAAACACATTATCATTATTAATAAACAAATAAATTCGAAAAGAGGAATATTTATCAACAACAAGATTGACAGACATGAAATAATAAAAAAAAAACATAAACAAAATAAATCAGAAACCTAACGCATCGGAGACCTAATATCAAAAAACACCCAAAACAAATACACATCCCTCAAATAAACTGTAGTTCAAGTAGAAAAATCAACACAATCGAAACTCCGACGACAGATCCGATACAAACAAGTATAGATCAATGGAACCCTAATACAAAAACATGAAAAAGAATACAAAAAAAACATTCAATTGGCCCAACGAAAACCCTAACATACGTTTGGACCTAAAAAAACATATCACGGAAATAAATCTATGGATCGATGGGAAAAAAGATTACCTTGAACGAAGAGACAGAAAAATTGGGATGCTTTTTAGGGTTTTTTTTTTCTTCTGTTTTACAGACAACGCGATTGAAGGCATTTGAGGCGACGGGGCCATATTTATAGGAACCTAAACCAACCTAATTAGGTGTAGGGCTAGTAAACGAACCAAGCGACTCGGGCTCGGCTCGATTTAAGCTCGTTCAGGCTCGTTCATTTAGATAAATGAGCGAGCTTGAACAAGTTTAAAAGCTCAGTTAGGCTCGGGATCTAGATCGGGTTTCATTTTATGTTCAAATTCGACTCGGCTGTGTTATTAAAACTCAGTTGAAGCTTGACTAAACTCCTTTATAAAATCAAAACATTAAATTAATACAAAGTTATGCTCGTTTAAACTCATGAACTTGGTTCATTTAGGCTAAAATTTTGTTTTCAATCCCTAAAAACCCTAAATGAAGAAGAACGTTGGGCTCGTTGAGGCTCGTGAGCTCGACTCGACTCGACTCGGCTCGGTTTGACTCGGCTTGACTCGTTTATAAACGAGTTGAGTTTGAACATGTTAAAGCTCGGCTCGTTCGGCTTGTTTACCACCCCTAACTAGGTGAACCACGAAATTACATCCAATTGGTCCTTGCCACGTGTCTTCCAACAAAATCCCGATCGACGCGGGATGGCAAAGAAGTTCCGGAATCATCATTAATCAAACGGTTAATTTGTCAACTTTGAAATATAGAATTCGAACCCGAATCCTAATTATTATTCGAATTAAATGTCTTTACCAACACATGTGAAAAAATTTTAATATACATTTACAAACCACTTGATAATTTGACAGTCTCACATTAACCAATCAAGATACAAGTACAGAAAAAAGTGGAGGATCTGGATTTAAAATAATCTTTTATTGTTTGGTAGATCATACATAAGTTTTGAATAAAAAATGAAAAAAGATTTGACAAGTAGATCATCATGTAGATTATTAATTTATAAGAGTTTTATAATAGAATATTCATTTATACGAGTGAGATAAATTGGATGAAATAACATAACATGTGACTTGGAATATCACTGTTAATTTATTCTCACATATTTTGCCAAAAACATATATATCTATTCCTTGCAACGAACAAGTTTTTCGGGGCTATTCTTCCATATTCCACTATATTCCATGTCTGTTATTATATCAAACTAGGGCAAAAGGTCTCCTTGTATACAAAACAAAGTTTGTTAATTAAAAAAAAATATTCTTAATCTATACTCCTATGAAAAGTATAAGTTGAGATAGAAAATATTTTTTTCGATTTTATCATTAGAAATTAATAAAAAATACATCTATATTCATCAACAAATTTTATGTATATTTTTAATATACTACATTTTATCTCATAAAAAATTGAGTATTTTTTATTATTTATATAATTCATTTTAAAATACATTTTATTTAAAATATATATTAAATCAATTTAAATTTACAAACATTTGATTATTAATTTTAAAAATAATTTTTAGCTTATTTAGAATTTATTTAAGTGATATATAGCTAATTTTGGATCAAATATTAATCTCATTTTTTATAATGAAATAGTCCTTTTAGAAAAAAATTATTTCACAATCATAAATATATATCAAAAATCTCTTTTCAACGAGCTATTGGTTACTCCAGTCGAAGTTATAATCGAAACGTAATGAATTTTTAAATAATTTTAGAAATAATATAATTGTTGGTAAGCTTAAGATCTAAACAGAACTTGTTATGATTTGATAATATGATAAAGAATTACATGCCCCCTAATCATTCACAAAAATTCTAATATCTGAAGTTTAATTTTGAAAAAAAAATGGTTGTGAGAAATTTCCAAATTAGCATATTTAATTATTTATTTATTTTTAGATGTTAATGATTTCTAAAACATATTTTGTATTTTGAATGTAGAAATCACTTAAAGTAATATCATATTTGAATTTTTTACTTGCGGTCGGCATAGACATTTCATATACCTTAATAGTCATTGAGCAGAGTATTTAACTCTTTCAATGAGATAAATACCTCGTTAATTTTTTTATATTTGTTAAAAATGGTCTATTCAATCCGTTGTATAGTGATATATACTCTTCATCAAAACATATACCTCAGTGAATGATGTTTTCTATTTTTTAAAAGCAAAATGTATGCGAATCATCCGTGGGATTGTTCCTAAAGTTTACGGTTATAAAGTTTAGTTTAATTTTAAATTGTACGGTCCAATTTAATTTAATTTTGATTAGCTCAATCGTATGATATATTTTAAATTTACATCATTTAGTTGATATTTAGTACTACACTGATGAGTGTTCTCACAATTAGATATCCGGAACATGTGAGAGACGGCCCATGGGAATGAATCATTTACTTGTTTTTCTTTGTATTTGGATTAATCAAACTGTTTTAAATTCATTAAATATGAAATTGATCATTCATCACACATGGACTCATTCATGATTTTATTTAGTACTACACTGATGAGTGTTCTCACAATTAGATATCTGGAACATGTGAGAGACGGACCATGGGAATGAATCATTTACTTGTTTTTCTTTGTATTTGGATTAATCAGACGGTTTTAAATTCATCAAATATGAAATTGATTCATTCATCACACATGGACTCATTCATGATTTGATGTATTTATAACTGTTTGATTTTAACTATGATGATGTGACAACTCCAAATAAAAGTCAAGCAAAATACAAGCATGAAAAGACAAACAGAGAATCTAAACATGTGGCCCACATCTCCACCTCTCTATCTTTCATTTCTTATCCTCGAGTGGTTGAATTATAACCGAAGGACTGGCTTAGTATCTATCTTCTCGAATTTCCTTTGTGATGAGATTGAGAAAATTATTGTCTATAAATAGAGGTTTGTCTCATCTTTTCTCTAAGTCATATAAAATAAATACGAAATTATATGGATGTCCATCTCACAAGATATACTGCTGCTCTTTTTTTTTTATCATCATCCATGTTGTCTTTTAAGCATGTATAGAGTTTTGTAATATAATAATATCACGCAACAATGAAGAATCAACCTGACCATTAAAGGGGTCCAACTTTTCCATAATATGTTAGTGGCATTACATGCGACTGCGAGGTTAACCTTATTTATTGTGTCCAATGCTACCAACACTTAGGTTACAAACTTCTTAAACTAAATTGTTATTCATGCTTTCAGAAATTATTTTGTTTGCCTTGTCTTCATCTTCCTATTTTCTATGTATATATCTTTGCTTTTGTTTTGTAAGTGGTATCTGATACTGATACATGCTGTAGATGTCTCGAGGGAAAGTTTCACTTCACTTGTAATATCTTGTAAGTGTTTTAAAAAATGATATACACGATGAGAAGGAAGTAAAGACGTCGCAATTCTGTTATTGAATGAAATTTAGAACATGTGAATTTTGTGTTTATTAAATGGAATTCTTCAACTTATGTAATGTGAAATCCGTTGTTTTATTTTGATGTTTTAGATACAATATTTAAAATGGATTTTGATTGTTGAAAGATGTGAAATCATGGAATATTTTAGGCCCCATATTGTTTTTTTTTATACTAAAAATCATTTTACCAAGAATTAGTTAAAACAACTGATGTTTGCTTTGTACATAAAAAATGATGAGAAATTTAGTTCAAATACCAAAAATATCTTTAGTGGTAAAGTAACAGTCTTGTGCATATTTTAAAAAATCTATCTATTTATTTATACCACAATTATAAAACAAAAAAAAAAAAAAAAATTTAATAATAAAATAAATATAATTAAATAACCACATATATAATTAAATTCATTTTCTAAAAAATTTATTGATATTAGTTGAATTTGGTTAGATTTAGATCTTTAAAAAAACTGATAAATTACGGAGAAATAAATTCATTTCTTAAAGGATGATTGATATTAATTGAATTTGCTTAGATTTAGATCTTTCAAAATATATATCCATACATTAAAATTGAATTAAATAATTGTTCAAAACAATATGTGTGTCTTATAATATCTAATCTAAGTTCCAAATCTAAAGTTATTCTTCTTTGAAATTATATTATTATATTTGAAAAAAATTTGAAACTATATTGGAAATTTAGCATTCCAAAATTAACCATATAAATTTAATTTTAACTTTTTCATTAAATTAATATGATATAATACAATGTCCGAATATTAATATATTTCATTAATATTATAATATCTACATTTATGTTTTTATTAAGAACATGATTTTAACACTTAATTTAATAATAAATAATAATAATCACAAAATTATTGTATTTTTTTAATATGATAATTGGAGAGAGGATAAGCTCTAAAATCTCAAATTTAATTTTCATATATCTCTAACAGATCACTTGATCATGTATACAATTTTAGACTCATTAGTTATCCAAAAAATATCTTCTGCGAATTCTATGAAATCCAAATCTAAAAATGAATATTCCTATTTAATTTAGGATAAGATATATATCAATGTACAAGCTTACAAAACTTTTACAAATATGAAATAAAATATTTATAATAACTACATATAATGATAAAATAAATTAACTGTATATCAAAACCAAGAATTATTAATTTCACATCTAAACCAAAAGGGACTGGTAAGACTGGAACTGAATGTTCTATATTCACTAGGTGAAAACCATACACATTAGATATTTCACCTAGGTGAATGTTGGGATTCAAAACTCATGTTTGTAAATTCTCTTGTCAACCACTAAACTACGGGTCAACAAACATTTAGGAGACGAGCTTTTTGGCAAAATAGAGCATTCTTTTTCACTGGAAATACTATGTGCATATAAAGAACCACATTAAAAGTAAATCCAAAATCTACATAGTCGAATGGTGAGAAATTTTTGCAGAACCACAGATCCTTGTGTATGCCCACAGGCGTGTGTTTTTCAATGATGCATAGAGTTTCTCAAAATTTTCCCACTGTTTAATTATAATACCAAAGCTTCCTATCTCCTAGTCACACATTGCTTATGGAGGAACTTCAACAATATAAATCTGGCATTCTTCCTTTAGATTTACCTGCAAGGGAGCAGTGTCCAAGCCTTCTTAAGGATTTTTCTATTAGCTTAGGCTACGTTTAGATATTAGATCAAAATGTTAAGATTCTTAAAATCTTGCATTTGAAACTCAACTTTCAAAAAATATTATTTTATTAACTTTTTAATCGTTAGATTTTTTAATTTGAAAAAGAAAAAAGATGGTTTGAAAAGCTAAATGTTGTAACGTTTGAGAATCTTTAACTTTTCAAACGCAGATTCAAACAACTATAAATAGACATACTGAATGTTTTGTTTGCATAATAGCGTTTGCAAAATTATCTTCAAAAATTAGTAGGACAAGCATTAAAAAAGTCACCTCTGCTTGGTAGATGAGATTATATAGTACTTCAAAATTTCATATATGATATTTTTTTTTTGAATGATCATATATGATATACTTGGTGGCTTGGATCTTTTCTTGGAATCATGTGCAGGTGGCCAACCATAAGAAATTAAAAACTCTTTCAATGAAAACAAGATAGAAGACAACACCATTAGCGTGTCATGGCAACTCACTCCCATAATGTGATGAAAACATTGTTAGTTACATAAGGTTTTGTATCTGACCAGCATCTAACACAATATATAATCAACATAATATGTGTATTATATTCATGAGTAGGAATTCATTGTTTTATCAAAAATTTATTTCTTTAGTCAAGTATATATTTCACCAAAAAAAAAAAGGAACATGTGCAAGCAAATGGGGGCAGAATGAACAATTTCTTTATAAAACAGCAATATAATTTTCAAACCCCTCCTCTGAACTATAATCCTCCCACTGCAGTTATTCCTTTTTCCTTGTCTTGAACAATACCTAAGCTGTCCAAATAAAAGATGACACAACAGAGCTTTGCATGACTGCATAGAACAAACTTCAGCGCAATTGATGGCTAAAATACGCTATTCGTCATAACATATCATCCTGAATCCCATTACCATAAGTGTCACCAATATAACATCTACCAAAGCAATACTGTCACCCAACAGATTAGTAAATCACATCACCAAGTAAAATGAACACAGCATAGCATAGCATTTACCAACACAAGCAGAGTAATAGTAGTTATGTTCTTCATACGTAGCGAGCTTTGGGGGACATATCCAACATATAGAGCATGAAAAAAAGAAAATACGACACAGACATCATAGTCTCATGAAAACAGACCAGGACCAGACACCAAATCACCAGCAGAGCAGGCCCACAACATTCAAAAGCAGCCTCCACGAAGACGAAGGACAAGGTGAAGGGTGGACTCCTTCTGAATGTTGTAATCAGCAAGGGTACGACCATCTTCCAGCTGCTTCCCAGCAAAGATGAGCCTCTGCTGATCCGGCGGGATGCCCTCCTTATCCTGGATCTTCGCCTTCACATTGTCAATTGTGTCAGAAGACTCAACCTCCAAAGTGATGGTCTTACCAGTGAGGGTCTTTACAAAGATCTGCATCCCCCCACGGAGACGGAGTACCAAATGAAGGGTAGACTCCTTCTGGATGTTGTAATCCGCGAGGGTGCGACCATCCTCCAGCTGCTTCCCGGCAAAAATAAGCCTCTGCTGGTCTGGTGGGATCCCCTCCTTGTCCTGTATCTTCGCCTTCACATTATCAATGGTGTCAGATGACTCCACCTCTAGTGTGATGGTCTTCCCCGTCAGGGTCTTAACAAAAATCTGCATCCCACCCCTCAGCCTGAGCACAAGGTGAAGAGTGGACTCCTTCTGGATGTTGTAATCTGCAAGGGTGCGGCCATCCTCCAACTGCTTGCCAGCAAAAATCAAGCGTTGCTGGTCCGGTGGGATCCCTTCCTTGTCCTGGATCTTGGCCTTCACATTGTCGATTGTGTCTGACGACTCAACCTCCAAGGTGATGGTCTTCCCGGTGAGGGTCTTGACGAAAATTTGCATCCCTCCTCTCAGCCTGAGCACGAGGTGAAGAGTGGATTCCTTCTGAATGTTGTAGTCAGCGAGTGTACGGCCATCCTCTAACTGCTTTCCGGCGAAGATCAGACGTTGCTGATCAGGGGGGATACCTTCCTTGTCCTGTATCTTGGCCTTCACATTGTCAATCGTGTCCGAGGACTCAACCTCCAATGTGATGGTCTTTCCAGTTAGGGTCTTGACAAAGATTTGCATCCCTCCCCTCAACCGAAGTACAAGATGAAGGGTAGACTCCTTTTGAATGTTGTAGTCAGCAAGTGTGCGCCCATCCTCCAATTGCTTGCCGGCGAAGATCAGGCGCTGCTGGTCAGGAGGGATGCCCTCCTTATCCTGGATTTTAGCCTTAACATTGTCGATTGTGTCTGAAGACTCAACCTCCAATGTGATGGTCTTTCCAGTTAGGGTCTTGACGAAGATCTGCATCTGAAACCAACAGATAACAAAAGCTTAAAATAAATAGCAAAAGCATTAAGCAAAGAACCAGCATATGAGTATACATAAAACCAGTTAACAAAACTTCCCAAGTTAAAACAAAAGGAATACTTTGTAAGACCTGAAATAGATATGATGGCTCAATGAATGTAATTTAAGAGAATGTAACTGAGTAATATTTAAATTCAGCAACCAAACACCTACCAAGGTCCATATCTGCTAGTTCCGTAAATAAAATGATTACTTTAGGGCCCCGTTTGGTTCGTGTCATTTTTTTGGGTGGAATTCTTTACCAGGAATTATTTTACCAGGAATTAAAATACCAAGAATCATAATTCATCAACTGTTTGGTTCGCTAGTGGATTTCTCCAAATAATCATTTTCAAGTGTTTGGTTCATACATAGAAAATGATAAGGAATTTGATTTAAGTCTAAAATACCCTTACTATTATATATACTGTAAAATTTATTTCTTTATCTATATCACAAAAATAAAAAAAGAATAAATTTTTTATAAATATTTAATGAATGCAAATAAATAAAATAGCCAATTATGTAATTAAACATATAATAATAGTAATTTTTTAAATCAGTTGAATATTATAAACTCTTCTAAAAACTAAATAACCAATTTTATTAGTTAGGATTCAGAGGCATTGTTTTAGGCCTAAACC
Organism: Acorus calamus; assembly: GCA_030737845.1. Classification (NCBI taxonomy): domain Eukaryota; kingdom Viridiplantae; phylum Streptophyta; class Magnoliopsida; order Acorales; family Acoraceae; genus Acorus; species Acorus calamus. The sequence continues at coordinate 19,475,867 of CM060859.1, read as the reverse complement.
CATATCACACATCACATATTATATCAATTATAATAATACCTAAACCCATCACACATGCACAGTTTAGATTTTTCATATCACATAAAAATCATAACAAACTTTTTTAGTTAAAAAATCGAAATAACTATATAAACCCATTATATAGTTGGTGAAAAAAAAGAGGCTATTTATTTTAAAAATGATATACATAGTAATTTCATTAATTTGTAAATGGTATAATAGTAATCTAATTTAAGATTCCCTGTGGAATTTGAGATTACCACCACAAATGGTGGGAATGTGATTCCACCTATTTTCCCACATGGATGGATTTTAATTCCACTGGGGCCCACAATTACCATCAAGATTACCACCAACCAAACACTGGATTTTATACACTTTCCTGGTAATGTTACATGGAATCAAATTCCATCCCAGATTACCACGAACCAAACGGGGCCTAGATGCCAATCAATCAATTGTGTTTGAGGAAAGATTATCATATGTAGCCATTATCATTCATAGAAATCTAGTTAGCATGATAGAATCACAAATAACATTCACAAAACAAATTACAAAAACTTTAATTTCAATACCACAAAATATCATTTCAAGGATGTGCAAAAGAAGATACTTGCCCCAACAAACGAAGAGAAAGAGCTTCACATTTCAAATCAATAATTCAGTTCATCTCAATATCACATAAAATAAAAGATTAAAAAAAACAAGTTAGAAAACTATGAATAATTAATCAAACAATATCATCCCCAAAGAATTTCATCAAATCACTAAAAACCATGGTCTAACGAGAATATACTGAACAAAATAAATCAGAAACCTAACGCATCGGAAACCCAATATCAAAATATACCCAAAACACCCATAACAAATACACGTCCCTTCACATAAACTGTAGTTCATGTAGAAAAACCAACACAATCGAATTCCGACAACAGATCCGATACAAACAATTAGAAATCAATGAAACCCTAATACAAAAACATGAAAAAGAATAAAAAAAAAGTCCGAAAAAACAACATTCAATTGACCCAACGAAAACCCTAACATACGTTTGGACCTAAAAAAACATATCATGGAAACAAATCTATGGATCGACGGGGGAAAAAGATTACCTTGAACGCAGAGACGGAAAAATTGGGAATTTTTTTTAGGGTTTATTTTTCTCTTCTTGTTTTACGAACGAAGCGATTGAAGGCTTGTGAGGCGACGGGGCCCTATTTATAGTGGACCTAAACCGACTTGATTAGGTGAACCACCAAATTAATTATTGCCATGTCTTTGAACAAATCCCGGTCAACGAGGGATGGCGAAGAAGGTTCTCGATTCATCAATAATGAAAACGATTAATTTGTCAACTTTGACATAATATAACCAGTATCCTATTTTATTTTATTTTTAATAGAAAAGTAGACATTGCCATTGCACAAACGGTAAACCAGTATTCGAATTAAATGTTGTTATAAAACAAAATAATTTATATTGTTGTTTAATTGATAAGTTGTAGACCCGAGTATTATACATTTATACTGAATATGATTTAACGTGTGAATTTGTGATTTGTGAGTGAAATTGATTAAGTAGAATAACATAATTTCACATGTGATTTTAAATACCGACATTACAAACGACTGAAGAAGGTCCCCGTGTATTTAATATACCAATCACAAGTGTTTTAACTTTCAACTTTGTTTATCAATTATACCAACTACAAGTGTAACTCCTAACTCTGTTTCTTTGTAACATTTTCATTTTTCATTTATGAGCTTGCTTTTTTTCATTTCTATTTTTATCCTTCTATAAATTTAACAATTACTTATTTATATTCAATTTATTCAAAATTTAAGATTTCATGATATTCATAAATATATTTTAAGATTTTAAAATCAGATTTAAGTAAATCATAAATATTAATAATTCTCAATTTACCTCTTAAAATATTATTTACTGGTTTCAAAATAAATACAACATATTCCATTCATTTGTAATTCTATAAATGATTTATTTAATAATTACAAGTTGTAGTTTATTATTTATGTTTATATAATACGAGACATTATATCTAGTATAGAAGAGGTTTTTTTTAAAAAAAACAAGGGTGCTGGTTTAAGAGAGTTTTTTTTTAAAAAAAAATTATTTACACGCACAACTTCGCTGAAAAAAAAACAAACGTTCAGGAGACAGCTTGTTGGCAACATAGATTCTTTTTTATACCTGAAAATACCATGTGCATGTAGAAGCACATTGAAAATAGATCCAAAATCTACATAGAATGGTGATATTTTTGCAGTAACTTTAGATCTTTGTGAATGATCACATGCGCGTGTTTTTCAATAATGTATAGAGTTTCTCAAAATTTTCCCACTGTTTTATTAGAATACCAAAAAGCTTATTGTCTCCTAATCACACATTTCTTGTGGAGGAACTTCCAACAATATAAATCTGGCATTCTTTTTTCAGCCTTCTTTAGATTTTCTACTAGCTTTCATAAATAGGCATACTGAAAGTTTTGTTTGCATAGTAGGTTTGCAACAATATCTCAAGCATTAAAAAAAAAGGGTCATTAAAAGGAATTTTTAGTTTTAAGTCCCCATAAATTATAGGATTTAACGATTGATCTCTCACTTCTTCTTCTTACATTTAAATGATAATTTAGGAATAGGTCTCTTTTAGGGACTAAAAAGCAAACATGATAATTTAGAAATAGGTCCCTCACAGGGACTAAAAAAGAATATATCATTTAAATGTAACGATTAAAAACCTAAATATGAAGAAGTGGTGGATCGATAGCTAAATCTTATAGTTTACGGGGATTTAAAACTAAAAATCATATTTCCACCGCAGAAGGTATTCTCCCCATCCCTTTAAAAAAAATTACATTTTGGGAAGAGAGCAACCCACCCCCTTCCCTAATCAAACTCATACTGCGCAGTCTGCGCTACCGACCACCTCCCCTTCTCCTCCCCCGGCGATCCCCTTCGTTTGTCCTCACCGTCCGGAACCGAAACTTCCACCGTCGGATCTTCCGCCCCTACCTCCACCACATCAACTCCATCTCCCATGAAATCGACCTCAAGCGCAGCGACCTCGAGTTTTTCCTGAAGTCCCGACGGTACTACCACCGTCTCGGCCATGTCTAGAAGCAGATCTACATCTTCCATTTGCCGTCCGGAAAGAGAGGTGAATCTTCTGGCGGTCCTGAAATGCATGGACGGGATCGTGCCTTGCTGCAGTGAGGAGATGGTGTTCTTCACGGAGTTGATGCGCTCGCGAGCTCGCGCAGGCCACATTGGACGGCGCGGAAGGACCGGTGGTTGTGGTGGTGTGTCGGGGAGGATAGGCTGTGGAGTGGGGAGGAGATAGAAGCATCAGGAGGAGATGGTGGACCGTTAGTGGTGCGAGCTCTGTTGCTGCTACAGTGCTGCAGGTCAGGGGTGGATTGCTCTCCTTCCAAAAAGTAATTTTTTTTACTTTTAATAGGGTGGGGAGAGTAGTTCCTGGGGTGGAAATAATGGCCCCCTTAAAAAAATCACCACTGCTTGTTAGATGAGATTATCAAGTACTTAAAAACTTTATATGGTATACCCAGTGGCTTATATCTTTTCTTGTAATCAAGTGCAGGTAGCCAACTTCTTACCAAAAAAAAAGTGCAGGTAAGCCAACCATAAGAAATATAAAAATCTTTCAATTAAAAAAAGAAGGAAGACTTATTACTGCCAGTTTGATAAAGCAACTTACTGTTCAATGCATTGGTTTTGTATCTGACAAGCCTGTGTGTTCTTTGCCAAGCTAAAACAAATGCACATTGAAACCAGTCACAGTCCTAATACAGTGTTTTTATAATCAATAAAAATGTGCATTTAATTCATGAGTATGAATTCAATATTTTATAAAAATACATCATCAACCAAGTATATACCTCACAATTTTTTTTAAAAAAAAAGACATGTCCAGGCAAATGGAACATTATGTATCATTTTTCTTGATATGCGAACCAAGATTTAAGAAAGTCAGCTAACACCCCCTCTCCACATAATATGACAAATATAATCTTCAAAGATTATACATGAAGCACCCAAAAAAAACCCCTCTACAACGGCAATATAATCTTCAAAGACCACCTGCCGAACTATAATTCTCCTGCTGCACTTTTGAGCAATACCTAAGCTATCCACTCCAAAGATGACACACCAGAGCTGTGCATGACTCCACAAGACAACATTCAGCACAATTGATGGCTAAAATATGTTACTAGTCATAACATATCATCCTAAATACCGTAAGTGTCACCAATATAACATATACCGAAGCAATATGGTCACCCAACAGATTAGTATATCACCAAGTTTAATGAAAACAGCATACATAGCATTTACCAACACAAGCACGGTAATAGTAGAGTTATGTTCTTCAAAGGTAGAGATTTGGGGAACATATCCCACATAGAAAGCATGAAAAATAGATTAGTCATAACATATCATCCTAAATACCGTAAGTGTCACCAATATAACATATACCGAAGCAATATGGTCACCCAACAGATTAGTATATCACCAAGTTTAATGAAAACAGCATACATAGCATTTACCAACACAAGCACGGTAATAGTAGAGTTATGTTCTTCAAAGGTAGAGATTTGGGGAACATATCCCACATAGAAAGCATGAAAAATAGATTAGACAGACATCATATTCTTAGGAAAGAAGACCAGACCAGACACCAAATCCCCAGCAGAGCAGACCCACAACATTCAAAAGCAGCCTCCACGAAGACGGAGGACAAGGTGAAGGGTGGACTCCTTCTGAATGTTATAATCAGCAAGGGTACGACCATCCTCCAGCTGCTTCCCGGCAAAGATGAGCCTCTGCTGGTCTGGCGGGATGCCCTCCTTGTCTTGGATTTTTGCCTTCACATTGTCAATTGTGTCAGAAGACTCGACCTCCAAAGTGATCGTCTTGCCAGTGAGGGTCTTCACAAAGATCTGCATCCCCCCACGGAGACGGAGCACCAAATGAAGGGTAGACTCTTTCTGGATGTTGTAATCCGCGAGGGTGCGGCCATCCTCCAGCTGCTTCCCGGCAAAAATAAGCCTCTGCTGATCTGGCGGGATCCCCTCCTTGTCCTGTATCTTCGCCTTCACATTATCAATGGTGTCAGATGACTCCACCTCAAGCGTGATGGTCTTCCCCGTCAGAGTCTTAACAAAGATCTGCATCCCTCCCCTCAGCCTGAGAACAAGGTGAAGAGTGGACTCCTTCTGAATGTTGTAGTCTGCAAGGGTGTGGCCATCCTCCAACTGCTTGCCAGCAAAGATCAAACGTTGCTGGTCTGGTGGGATCCCCTCCTTGTCCTGGATCTTGGCCTTCACGTTGTCGATTGTGTCCGATGACTCAACCTCCAAGGTGATGGTCTTCCCGGTGAGGGTCTTAACAAAGATTTGCATCCCCCCTCTCAACCTGAGCACAAGGTGAAGGGTGGATTCCTTCTGAATGTTGTAGTCAGCAAGTGTACGGCCATCCTCCAACTGCTTGCCGGCGAAGATCAGACGTTGCTGGTCAGGGGGGATACCTTCCTTGTCCTGGATCTTGGCCTTCACATTATCAATTGTGTCCGAGGATTCAACCTCCAATGTGATTGTCTTGCCAGTGAGGGTTTTGACAAAGATTTGCATCCCTCCCCTCAACCTAAGCACGAGATGAAGGGTAGACTCCTTCTGAATGTTGTAGTCAGCAAGTGTTCGACCATCCTCCAATTGCTTGCCAGCAAAGATCAGACGCTGCTGGTCAGGAGGGATGCCCTCCTTATCCTGAATCTTGGCCTTCACATTGTCGATTGTGTCCGAAGACTCAACCTCCAGTGTGATGGTCTTGCCAGTTAGGGTCTTGACAAAGATCTGCATCTGTAACCAACAGGCACCATATGTTAAAAAACCGAAGTATAAACAGTAAATAAAGAACTGGCTTTGCAGACCACTAATTCTGTAAGACCTAACATATATATTCCTTGCACTGAAGGCTAAATGAATGAAATATAAAAGAATGTAAAAATTTGTTATTTTTTATTTCAGCAACCAAACACATCCCAAAGTCCTTATCTGAAGTCTACTAATAAAAGGATTATTTGAGATGTCATCATGCCTATTACATGTTAGAGGAACGAGGATAATATATAGCCATGAACATCCAAAGAAGTCTAGCGTGTTAAAATCACAAATACCACTCATGAAAACAAATTATTAATAAAAAAATCAATTTCAATCCCATAAAATATCATTTCAAGGATGTGCAAAAGCATACCCAATAAACAAAGAGATGAGTCACATTGCAGACCACTAATTCAATTCATCTCATGAAAGATTAAAATAATAAGTTAGAACAAAGAACTAAAAAATGGACGACAAGGATTATTACAAGGAAAATATATCATTAGAAACCATGGATAATTAATGAAATATCCCTAAATAATTTCATCAAATCACTAATAAGCAAGTTCTAACAAATATAATAAACAAACATGATATATTCACCACTAAACATACACAAAACTCAAATTAAACAGTCAGTGATTCAAATAAACACCATGACGTGACTCTGAGAGAAACCCATATCACTATTACATATAAGAAATCCGATCAGACAAATATTTATCACCATAATCGATAGATATAAAAGGGGAAAAATGAACAAAATAAATCAGCAACCTAGACCCAATAACAATATAATCAATACAATCGAAAACTGTAGTTCCAGCAGAAAAAATCAATACAATCGGAACTCCAAAAACAGATCCAACATCCACGAGCACAGATCAATAAAACCCTAACACAAAACATGAAAACACGCCTCCAGAAACCCTAAATTGAAAAATCTGAAGAAGAAAAAACATTCAATTGGCCCAACAAAAACCCTTATTATGGAAACACATCTAAGAATCGATGGAAAAGAAAAAGATTGCAGACTATTAATTCAATTCATCTCATGAAACACTATAAAAAAAAGACCAAAGAACTCAAAAACGGATGACACTTGCAGGGAAATATAGAATATTAAAGGAACTCCAACAACATACACAAGCGCAGATCAGTAAAACCCTAATACAAAAAACATGAAAGCACGCGCCTCCAGAAACCCTAAATTGAAAAAACTAAAAAGAAAACATTCAATTGGCCCAACAAAAACCCTAACACATCTAAGGATCGATGGAGAAAAGATAAAAAGATTACCTTGAACGAAGAGGCGGAGAACTTGAAAACTTTTATAGTTTTTTTTTTTTGTTTGGTTTGTTTTTCAAAGGGAACGAGTGAAGATTTTTGAGGCGACGGGCCGTATTTATAGTGGACCTAACCAGACCTGATTAAGGTGAACCACGAAACTAACACCAATTGTTGCTTGCCACGTGTCATTCGACAAAACTCCGGTCAATACGGGATGGCGAAGAAGGTTCCGGAATCACCATTATGAAACAGTTAACATTGTGAATCAGAACCCAAATCCGACATGTTTAGTTAAAACATGTGGACACATCCTTGAAGTTCAATAACATACAATTACACCATCACGATTAGATTTTAACAGAAAAAAATCTAACAAAAAGAAAGGTAGAAGTGTGTGTTTTAAAACTTTAAAAGGTGTTTCTACGGCCACATGTATTTTATCATTCAATTAATATCAATACTTTTATTCGCACCCTTGCACAACTAATTAAATTTGAAGAAATTATTTAGATGCCTTTTGTATAAATTATTTTTTTAAAACCTCCACACTTTTTTAATGAAATTGTGTACAACAGCACTCTATCCACAAGGATAATGTATGTGTGAAAAAATGCACCTCATATAATGTTGTCTTGCATTAATCTCGATTAATTATATCAAATATGGGGTGATCAATGCATTAATTTAAGATCTAATCAAATCCTCAATTAATGAACGTCCATTAATCTTTTTTGCCCCGGAGATTTAATTCACTTTCTTGATTTGTCACCACAAACAAGTGAATCCCTTGATTTCAGAAATAATGCAACAATCCGATAAAATCAGACCCCTCCAATATATATAATCACTCTCTTGTACCATTTACTTGATGGTCCTAAACTCCTAATTAAATAATATTTCATATGTTCTTAAATTATGGAAGAATTGGACTATCAAAGTTCCACCAAAAGGAACTCTAGACTATCAAAGGATATCTTGTGATGATTACGAATCATTTAGATGGTCTCCACTTGTATAATAACCCATTGAAATATAAATCATATAGATGGTTTTCATCACTGTATAATAACACATCAAAATGAACCTGTTTACATGTTTTGTCATTTTTCAGTCCCATGACGAAATTTGTCCTCATCGTACCAATATAGTAGAATGCATGAAATAACAATCCAATATATTGTTGATTTTGAGAGAGTAATTACAAGATTTTATGATAGAATGCATGATTCTTTATTTATTCCAAAGAGTGACAAATATTTTTTTTCTTTTTAAGCGCCAATTGCAACCCCTTGTGGGAATTACTTATGATGATCAAGCAAAATTTAGTCAAATTTTTTTTATTGACAATTTTTGTATTTATGCTACCATTCAAAAGTAATAGTAGTATGATGATATATGAGATTGAGTAATCTTTAACATTGAATCAATGTTAGCACTCTTTAACATGTGAGTAAAATTGTCATTAAATTTCATATATTAAATATATAAGATGACATGTTAGCCTTCATTTGGATCATACCCCATGTACTCATTGCTACTAGCAATGTTGCTTATATGCTAGTAAAAGAAGCAACTAATCATCTGCCCAATTGGTTGCCTCAAATTGTATGATAAATGAATTCAAGCTTTTTTTTCCTTTTTTTTTTTAAGAATAGTGCCTTTCATAAAGAGAGGAGGTGTTTAACAACTTAACTAAGTTTTCTTTCCTTCCATGAAAAATAATAACAAAGAGCAATTCACCTAACAAAAAAAAAAAAAAAAATTATTCACACCATTTACAAGTGTTTGCAAAACTGAGCATCATGAAAATTTCCTGGCAACACTTTTTCTGGCCTAAAATACAGTCTGAATTCATAAAGTTTTTGAATTGATATATGTATCTTCATTCTCTTAACTCTGAATTTCTGATTTTCATTTCAGAGGAAGGATATAATTTTAGAACCTTTTGTACAATCTGTTCTGAAATTGAATGGCTTGAACAAGTACAGAAGAGAAGAAACAAAATCATATTACAAGAATTCAAGAAAAAAGAACAAGTGAATTAAAACAAACTATAAAAGCATCCCATTATCAATCCAAGCTCACCCATCCATTGATAAAAATTGGTGGATAAACACATCCCATAATCCAATCCAAGTACGCCCATTGAGTGATGAAATTAGGTTTATCATGCACAAAGGCACACATGCTTCTTCAGGCATCAAAGATCACAAAATGGCTAGCATACAAACAACAATGTTTAGCTACGTTTGTGCATAGATCATAATAAGCTGTTTTTCGAGTGAACGAATGCACTCCTGCTATTTGTAGGAATGAACCTTGAAAGTTTTATATAGACCGAGTGAAAAACCCATGGAAAGTAGTAAATCTTTGAGTGGATGAATACTGAATAATTGAGTTCTCTTATTTCATATTCAGAAATAAATATTCAATTAAATAATGAGCTTATTGGCAAAGTTTTTTTTGAAACTGTGCTTGTTGGAAAAGTTAAGCATTTTTTGGTTAAAAATTCTGGCAAAATTATGTGAAAATATAGAAAGATGCCCCTGAGACTAGATGAAAGATCTACATTATCAAATGGTATTATACCATATTAGTATTATTTATTTTATTTTTTAAAAAAAAAAGAGAATTAAAGACAAAAAGAAAATTGAAAACTAATTTACAAACACAAGATGAATACTAGATGAGCATATAGGTCTTATATTAAACATGTATAAGATATACTTACAAGGACGTAGCATATATCACACAGACTTAAAATAAAACTTACAATACCTGGTTTGATAAGGATATCTGTCATTATCTCCCTCTTCTGCGGTTTTATGTGGTTTTTTTTTGTGGACGTTGCTCTCATTGGTCAACTTTTCTTTCTTTTATAGGCTTCAGCCTGCGGATTATAAAATCTTTGAAATCTGTTGTCATTCCTTTTTGAGTGACTTCTTTTGTTTTAATCATGTCTTCTCTTTTTCATTTTGTCTGATGCTCTCGTGGTTTTTTTTAAGGTGGCGTTGAACCCATGAGTGGCTAAGGTCTTATAGTTCCTTCTGTTATATATATATATATATATATATATATATATATATATATATATATATATAGGGAGCCGATTCAGTGCGGGAATGCGGTCGTGCGGGAAGCGATCACGGGTCCATCGCATCGGATGGTCGGGGGCGATTCATCTCGACCGTTGGATGCGATGGACCCGCGATCGAACGGTCGACGTCGTTTCCCGCACGGCCGCATTCCCGCACTGAATCACTCGACTATATATATAGTGATTCAGTGCGGGAATGCGGCCGTGCGGGAAACGACGTCGACCGTTCGATCACGGGTCCATCGCATCCAACGGTCGAGATGAATCGCCCCCGACCATCCGATGCGATGGACCCGTGATCGACGGCCCGTGATCGCTTCCCGCACGACCGCATTTCCGCACCGAATCGTTTCCCTATATATATATATATATATATATATATTATATTGATCCTTCAGCTGAATCAAACTCGTCTTCTGAAAAATCCGTGAATAAGTCTTGATCTCTCCCATGCCGTTCAAATGGTATTATATTTATTTACAAAACTTAAAATACTCATGTACGTTGTCCAAGCCTTCTTAAGATGATCCATTTAGGCCTCGTTTAGAACCGATTTTCAAAATCTTTCTCCCCCCCCCCCCCCCCCCCAAAAAAAAATTAACTAAATTTTTTTTTCATAAAAGTTACTCTCAATTCACCTGTTTGGAACCAATTATATGAAAATTGATTTTATAGAAACAAAATCAATTCAAACAACACCTTTAGAATGCGTTTAATTGCGCGATTAGTACGTTTGGTTGCGCGATTACAAAACTGATTCTGCAGGAATCTGCGATTGCTAACCTGATTCTGCAGGAATCTGCGGTTGCTAACCTGATTCTGCAGCTTTTGAACACTATTTGTCTGCAATCGCTGGATTTAAAACTGGATTACAAAACTGTTTGGTTGCGCGATTAAAACTGCGATCGCAGCGCAATCACGCAACAAAGGGTGTGTTTGGTTGCGCGATTGCGCTGCTGTTACAGGAAGCTGGTTGCGCGCAACCAAACAGTTTTGTTGCAGTTTTAAAACGCAGCTTGCCCAAAAGCCTCAAAAAGTGAGAAAAGCTTCCTGCAGAACCAGGTTTGCAATCGCAGATTCCTACGCAATCACGCAACCAAACGCACCTTTAGTCTGGAATTAACATTCGGATTTTTGGACATGCATTAGGGAAAAAACAACTGCTACTGCCCTGGCAGATGAAATTATAATATGATTCAAAATTTTAAATATGATACATTCAATAACTTATTCTTATAGATTCCATAATCCACTCATATATGCGAGATGAACCGGTGACTCGTTCAAACAAAATAAGGTCCTACACAAAAGAATACAGTAAGAGAGGGCCAATTGCAACACAAAATCCATGCCTAGAGAGAAAAATTTAACTGTAAGATATACTCAGATGCAAACTTATGTGTACAGAAAGCTACAAAAAATGATATTAAGTGTGCGGGAGACCAACCATCAGGAATAGAAAACATGTTCAATAAACAAGAAATGGAAGACTTGGTCACTGCTAGATTGTTAAAGCAAAACCTACTCCAATAATGTCATGGAAGCATTGTTTGGGTGTATCAGGTTGTTGTATCTGACCCACCCAACCTAGGCCCCCTATGTGCTTTACAAGGCTTAACAAATCCAAATACTGAAACCAGCTCCTGCATATTTATATGAACCAACAGATAAGATAAATAAAATAAAATAAAATTCTGGAACGGCAACATAATCTTCAAAACCCTCACAACCTGTAATATAATTCTCCCTTTCTGCATTTTGCTTTTCTTCCTATCTTTAGGCAATAACTAAGCATATGTATTTAGAGTGCATAAACCAGAAACTTCAGCACCAATTGATGGCTAAAATATGCTCATAATCATAACATATTATCCTCACAACCAAATTAGTCACCAATATATCACCTAGCAAAGTAAAATAGACACCCAGCAGTTAAGTAAATCACATCACGAGATTTAAAGAAAACAGCATAACATGTTATTTATCAATACAAGCACAGCCATAATATAGCATCATTGTTCATAGGTAGAGAAACGTGGAGGACATATCCCCCTTAGAAAGCATGAAAACAGAAAACACGGAACAGACACCTTACTACCTTGGAGAGACTAAATAAACCAAACAGCAAATAAACCAAACAGCAAATCACCAGGAGCAGCAGGCCCACATGAGATTTAAAAGAAGCCCCCACGGAGACGAAGGACAAGGTGAAGGGTGGACTCCTTTTGAATGTTATAATCAGCAAGGGTACGGCCGTCCTCCAGCTGCTTCCCGGCAAAGATGAGCCTCTGCTGGTCCGGCGGGATGCCCTCCTTATCCTGAATCTTCGCCTTCACGTTGTCAATTGTGTCAGAAGACTCAACCTCCAAAGTGATGGTCTTACCAGTGAGGGTCTTCACAAAGATCTGCATCCCTCCACGGAGACGGAGCACAAGATGGAGGGTGGACTCCTTCTGAATGTTGTAATCCGCAAGGGTGCGGCCGTCCTCCAACTGCTTCCCAGCGAAAATAAGCCTCTGCTGGTCAGGTGGGATACCCTCCTTATCCTGAATCTTTGCCTTGACATTGTCAATCGTGTCCGAGGACTCCACCTCCAAAGTGATGGTTTTCCCTGTCAAGGTCTTGACAAAGATCTGCATCCCTCCACGGAGCCGGAGCACCAGGTGGAGCGTGGACTCTTTCTGGATGTTGTAGTCTGCGAGGGTGCGGCCATCCTCCAGCTGCTTCCCAGCAAAAATAAGCCTCTGCTGGTCCGGGGGGATCCCCTCCTTGTCCTGGATCTTGGCCTTCACATTGTCAATCGTGTCAGAGGACTCAACCTCCAACGTGATGGTCTTACCAGTGAGGGTCTTGACAAATATCTGCATCCCTCCTCTCAGCCTGAGCACAAGGTGGAGGGTGGACTCTTTCTGGATGTTGTAGTCTGCGAGGGTGCGGCCATCCTCCAGCTGCTTCCCAGCAAAGATGAGCCTCTGCTGGTCTGGAGGGATCCCCTCCTTATCCTGGATCTTGGCCTTCACGTTGTCGATCGTGTCCGAGGACTCGACCTCCAATGTGATGGTCTTGCCGGTGAGAGTCTTCACAAAGATTTGCATCCCACCTCTCAACCTCAGCACAAGGTGAAGGGTGGACTCCTTCTGGATGTTGTAGTCAGCAAGTGTGCGGCCATCCTCCAACTGCTTGCCGGCAAAGATCAGACGTTGTTGGTCAGGAGGAATACCCTCCTTATCCTGAATCTTGGCCTTCACATTGTCAATCGTGTCCGAGGACTCGACCTCCAAAGTGATGGTCTTTCCGGTGAGGGTCTTGACGAAGATCTGCATCTATAACCCAAGCAAACACATGAGATGCTATTGACAAAAGAACTACAAATCAGAAGGTTCATAATAAGTTGTAGTAGATAATTAACTAACTCTCCACGAAATAGATTAACAAAAACAGCCACATATTCATATACAAACATATAATCACCATATGCAAGTATACAACAACATAATACATAAGAAAAGACTATCATAGATGCTACACACAGACGTCATAGTATACAAAACAACTAAACAACACAGAACCTCATCAAGCATGTAAAGTTGAGAGAGAATTTTAAAAAGACACTAAAAAAGAACAGGAGTGCTCAGAATCAGAATATACAATTGTCAATATAATTTCTTTGCCCCGAAATAAATTTTGTTTTGTGCATCTAGCAGGAAAAACCATGAGATGAAATCCAAACACCACAAACACCATGACCACATAGGATTAGAATAAACAAAACACAAATAGCTGAGACCTGAAACCCTAACCCTCAAGGATACAAACATATTCCGATAAGCCTGAGCAATAAAGATCCACGAAAAGCCATACACATGATTTCCAAAAACCTAACCTAACATGGATCAATAAAAACCCTAACCACAACACACGTCAAAAAAAAATCAAGAAAGATAACCATAAAAAACCCTAAAACACATAGATTTACCAAAAAAAGATCGCCTAATAACAAAGCCAAAGCGTAAGAACGATAAATCAAATCACAACAGAGCAGATCTTAAATCTCCAACATGTTGCCAGTAAGCTTGCGCAGTTACATATCCATCATCAAAACTCAAAAGTCCTCAAATAACACAATCTCAAAAGGCCTAACCTAATAAAGATCAATTATAACCCTAACCAGAAAACACGTCATTGAAAAAAATAAGAAAAAAAAACCATAAAAACCCTAAAAAAACACAGATCTACCAAACAAGGCCGCCTAATAACGAAACCAGATAATAAGAACGAAAGATCGAATCACAACAAAGCAGATCTGAATCTATAACCAGAACGAGACGAGAAAAAAAAGGAGACGAAGAAAAGATGATACCTTGAATGAGGAAGGAAGAGTTGATTAATTCCGAAGAGAGAAAGAGAGAGAAACTGAACGTGTAATGACGAGAGACACAGAGAAGGTCTTATTTTATATTGATTCAGAGGTTGCCCACCGACGAAAGAATCGAATGCGCGATTGACGCGTGTACGCGACCTAACCACGAAGCAACGATGAAGTTATCTTTCTTGGGTTGGGTCACCGTTACTGACGGCGTTAAAAGTTCCGTCCGTTTAGGATGGAAACGGTTGCCGACTAGCCGGATTTGATGTGAGAGGAATCGGATGGAATTGGAATTCCACGGGAGTTGGACGGATTAAAATTCCAATTAATTGTCTGGTTTTTTCATGGTTAGGTGGGCAACTTGGACGGGTTAGATCTAATTGCAGTTTAATTGAAATCTAACTCAAAGCCCAGAGTTAAATTAACGAATATTTTTAATAAATATATATATATAAATTGTTATAAATCTAAATAAAAGAATAATATTCAACATACCAACTAAAAGACAAATATTGGCGAGACAGAAAGGGAGAGCTCTATATTTACTATCTTCTTAAATTGATCAAATGAATACAATGATGGCCTGTATTTATAGGCATTAAAAGATAGCAACAAACAAGATTTTACAGGGATTTGGTTTTATCTATCTTTTACAAAGAGAAAAGGATTGAGTCTAATCCTTTAGGATAAGTGTTGACAAAGTCAAAGTCAAAGTCAAAGTCAGTCATCCATATTTACAACACTCCCCCTTGGATGACCATCAACCATTATACTAAGGTAATTGCCTCATTAAAACCTTGCTTGGAAAAACCCATTGGGAAAAAACCAAAGCGAAGGAAAAAGAGTACAATCACTTGATCTTAGTAATGTTGGACGTGTTTAATACTGCCTCATTAAAACCTTGCTAGAAAAACCCAGTGGGACAAAACTTAGACGAAGGAAAAAGAGTACAATATGTAAAAGATGTCCATGGTTGAATATTGTCATATTTATTAGTTACTCCCCCTGATTTAGGAAAGTCTCAGACTGTCTGATGATTAAGTCGACGCATGCCAACTTCACGCACCATCTTCTGGAAGGTTGATTTTGGCAGAGCTTTAGTGAAGAGATCTGCAAGATTGTCGCTGGAGCGGATTTGTTTGACTTTAATTTTGTGATTCTTTTGAAGTTCATGGGTGTAGAAGAACTTCGGTGAGATGTGTTTAGTCCTATCTCCCTTGATGTAACCTCCTTGGATTTGAGCAATGCATGCACTATTGTCTTCATATATGGTTGTAGGAATATTTGTTGTAGATGACAATCCACAGGTGCTTTTGATATGTTGAATCAATGATCTTAACCAAACACATTCTCTACTAGCTTCATGTAACGCCAATATTTCTGCATGATTAGATGAGGTAGCCACCAATGTTTGCTTTTTGATCTCCATGAGATAGCAGCATTGTTATTAAGATACACATAGCCTGTCGGTGATCGATCTTTATGAGGATCAGAAAGATAACCTGCATCTGCATAGCCAACTAAATGCGAATCATTAGATTTATCATTTGAATAAAATAAACCCAAATTGGTGGTTCCACGAAGGTATCTCATAATATGCTTGATATCATTCCAATGCCTACGAGTTGGTGCAGAACTGTATCTCGCTAAGAGATTGACTGAGAAGGCGATGTCTGGTCTCGTATATTGAGCCAAGTATAGCAGTGCACCAATAGCACTTAAATATGGTACTTCTGGACCAAGAGTTGCCTCGTCTTTATCTTTAGGACGGTATGGGTCTTTCTTAACGTCCAAGGATCGAACGACCATGGATGTACTTAAGGGATGCACTTTATCCATGTTAAAGCGTTGCAATACCTTTTCTATATATTTTGATTGGTGGATCAATATTCCACTAGAATTTTGTTCGATCTGCAGGCCGAGACAATATTTAGTTTTCCCAAGGTCTTTCATTTCAAATTCCTTCTTCAGACATTCTGCAGTTTCGTTGAGCTCTTCAGGAGTCCCAATTAAATTTATGTCATCAACATAAACTGCTAAAATAGCAAATCCCTTATTGGATTTCTTTATAAAGACACATGGACAAATGAGATTGTTTTCATATCCAGCTTTTATCAAATATTTACTAAGACGGTTGTACCACATTCTTCCAGATTGCTTTAGCCGTACAGTGAACGTCTTAGTTTTATTGAATACATACTCTTTGATTTTGCTTCAGGCAATTTATATCCTTCAGAGATTTTCATATAAATATCAGCATCTAAATTCCCATATAGATAAGTTGTTACAACGTCCATTAGTCTCATATCGAGTTTTTCAGAAACTGCGACACTTATTAAGTAACGGAACGTTATTGCATCCATAACTGGTGAGTAAGTTTCTTCATAATCAATCCCAGGTTTCTGCAGGAAACCTTGTGCCACAAGACGTGCCTTATATCTAGTGATTTCATTTTTCTCATTTCGTTTTCTTACAAACACCCATTTGTAACCTACAGGGTTAACACCTTTTGGGGTCTGTACTATAGGTCCGAATACACCACGTTTTTCAAGAGAACCCAATTCTGCTTGAATAGCATCTTTCCACTTTGGCCAATCACTTCTTTGTCGACATTCATTTATGTTACGTGGTTCATTATCATCATCGCCCTTTGAAATTTCAGTAGCTATTGCGAATGAAAAAATGTCATCGATGATCATTTCTTTACGATTCCACATTTCTCTTGAATGCGCATAAAATATAGAGATCTCATTATTATTAGGTACATTTTCCTCTTCAAGAGTTTGTACAGTCACTTCTGGGATTCGTGTCACTTCAGGGACATTGTACTCTTCTGGAGTTTTAGAGAAAGTGGATCTATTGTTCATAATCTCTTCTGGAGGATTATGTATAACTTCTTCTGGAGCATTCTTAGGACATGATATTTCATTTGGTTTCCTCTTCCGGGGAGCTGAATCTTTAGAACCTATAGGTCTTCCACGCTTCTGGCGTGCAGAAGATTCATTTGCCGCCAAATTTGTAGTTTGTCCTCTTGTGACATCTATTCGGGCTGGCACATTTGCAGCTGGTACATGTGATTTGGTCACTTTGGCTGCATCATTGAATGCATCAGGAATTTGATTTGCGATATCCTGAAGATGTAATATCCTTCGTACTTCATTTTCGCATTGAGCGGTATGGGGGTCTAGATGAGACAAAGTGGATATATTCCACGATAATTCTCGTCGTTCTTCAGGAACGGAACGTACTTCAGGTACGTTCTTCCCTCCCCCTAACGGCGGGAAGAGTGTCTCATCAAAATGACAATCAACAAATCTAGCTGTAAACACATCACCTGTCAATGGTTCCATATAACGAATAATAGAAGGAGAATCATAACCAACATATATTCCCAAACGACGTTGGGGACCCATTTTTGTACGTTGTGGTGGTGGGATAGGAATTTGCACTGCGCAACCAAATTTACGCAAATGTGAAATGTTGGGTTGACAGCCTGACACAAGTTGTGAAGGTGAAAAAGGGTGATAAGCAGTCGGCCTAAGTTTAATTAGCTTAGCAGCATGCAAGATAGCATGTCCCCAAGCAGACACGGGCAATTTGGATTGCATGAGTAAAGGTCTTGCAATAAGTTGCAAACGTTTGATCAAAGATTCGGCTAGACCATTTTGTGTATGAACATGGGGAACTGGGTGTTGAATATCAATACCTTGTGATAAACAGTAATCATCAAAAATTTGAGAAGTAAATTCTCCTGCATTATCTAATCGAATGGACTTAATGTAATGGTCAGGAAAATGCGCTCTAAGTCTGATAATTTGAGCAAGTAATCTAGCAAATGCTAAATTACGAGTAGAGAGTAAGCAAACATGTGACCAACGAGTAGATGCATCAATTAAAACCATAAAATATTTAAAAGGTCCGCTATGAGGGTGAATTGGGCCACAAATATCACCATGGATTCTTTGTAAAAAGGATGGAGACTCAGATGCAATTTTAAGAAAAGAAGGTCTAGTAACAAGTTTACCTTGTGAGCAAGGGGTACAAATATAATCACTAGGTAGGGTAAGATGTTGGTTTGTCATAGAGTGTCCATTAGAATTATTCATAATCCTTCGTAACATGTTGGCTCCAGGATGACCCAAGCGATCGTGCCATAATATTAAGGTATTTGGATCATTGAGCTTCAGGCTCATGACAGAGTGTGTTTCTACAACGCTAAGTATTGTCTGGTATAACCCCATGGATAGTGCAGGAAATTTTTTCTAGTGTAAGCTTCAGGCTTCCAACACTAGAAGTAATGCAAAGAAATTCTTTGTTACCTTCATTGCTTGTTTCAATATGGTATCCATTCATCCTTATGTCTTTAAAACTAAGCAAATTTCTTTTAGAATTGCTTGAATATAGTGCATTCTGGATGAATAGGTGGGTACCATTTGGTAATATCACATGGGCTCTTCCGGAGCCTTCAATAATATTGACTGGTCCAGCAATGGTGGACACCTTAGCTGCATTGTATACCAAGTCAGAGAAAAACTTCTGGTTTTTCAAAATGGTATGAGATGTTGCACTATCTACTAGACAAATGTCATTATTTGTAATGACTTCCCGATCCATACCTTTAAAATGGATAATAAAATTCAGTTATTCAAAATAAAATAAATATTTTAATAAATGAACCATTAAATCATCCTAAAAAAATACATCATGATGCAAAATAATAAAGATAAATACATTTCAATTCTAAATAATAATGTCAATATTCAAAATTAAGGAAGTGTATATAAAATTTAGGTCTTTAGGACCATCTCTCAATAATGGCTTTGAAAATCTCATTATCAATAGCCTTGAATTTTTATATTTAGCTATGTATGGCATGTCTTTGAAAATACATGACCACTTCTGGTGATCATAAACACTCCTTCAGGGAGTTTCACAAGTTCAATATGAATGTAGATGAAAGCTAATGTCATGTCAACCTCTTTTTCACCTATTCATTCATAAATGTAGTTTATGAAGAAAAACAAATAACCCGAATATTTATATGCTCACGGGGTGATATGAAAATCCTTTACGTGCATGCATGGTAACTAATTATCTTAATTAGTTATTATAAATATGTCATCATCATTGATTTGACCGAATTAACCATGCTTTCATCATATAAGTCATGCATGAATCTTCATTAATTGCATAATAGGAGCCCAAGATATATATTGTTAACCAAAAGCCCAACATTAATTAACAGAACATGCATGCAAATATATTTATAACTTTAAACCATTTAAACTTTGCATGAATGATGTATGTACCAAAGCATCATATATGCAATATTATAAAAATATTCTCTTCATCAAACTCATTGGCAGATAATCGATCATTATTCACCGTAACGGATTACAAATGATTTATTTAGTATCGGTTAAAAGAAATTCATCCCAAAAATAGTGGAACTAACTTAACAGAATATATAAAAGTAGAACTTCTGGTTCTATATATGGAATTAGAACTTCTGGTTCTGTATATGAAATTAATTAGAACTTCCGGTTCTATATAAAATAAGAACTTCTGATTCTATAAAATAAGAACTTCTGGTTCTATATATAAAATAAGAACTTCTGGTTCTATATATGAAATTTAATTAGAATTTCTGGTTCTCTAAAAAAATTAATTAGAACTTTTGGTTCTATTATTATTTTATAAGAACTTCTGGTTCATAAGATTAGAACTTCTGGTTTTATTGTTATTTTGTAAGAACTTCTGGTTCTTCATATACAAATATAATTTATTTGTGAGAATCTCTGGTTCTACACATAAAAATATAATTTATTTGTGAGAACTTCTGGTTCTACACATAAAATTATAATTTATTTGTGAGAACTTCTGGTTCTACACATAAAAATATAATTTATTTGTGAGAACTTCTGGTTCTACACATATATTTATATAAAAAAATTCAAATTTCAATGGATCATAGAGATCCAATAATAAACAACCGAAACAGTAGCATAAACAAAATACTATAAGAAATAATGCATGAAAAGAAAAAATAAAAAAATTAAAAAAATTTGCATACGGGTTGCATTTCATGCATGTGACATTGTTTTAAAAAAATAATAATGCATGAAGATAATCCATGCATATGTCTACGGTGGATAAGGAAATCCATGCATATAATAAAAAAATCATGTGACGTCTCTTAAAAAAAAAAAAGCTTACGGGTTATGATTATGCTATATAAAAAATAATCATCATCATGCATAGTAAAAATAAATCATATGGAGTGTATCGTGCTGATAACGTGTTATAAATCTAAGTAAAAGAATAATATTCAACATACCAACTAAAAGACAAATATTGGCGAGACAGGAAGAGAGAGCTCTGTATTTACTATCTTCTTAAATTGATCAAATGAATACAATGATGACCTGTATTTATAGGCATTAAAAGATAGCAACAAACAAGATTTTACAGGGATTTGGTTTTATCTATCTTTTACAAAGAGAAAAGGATTGAGTCTAATCCTTTAGGATAAGTGTTGACAAAGTCAAAATCAAAGTCAAAGTCAGTCATCCATATTTACAACATAAATAAAATTATAGGAGTGATAGATTATAAGTAAAAGTAAATTAAACAATTCAAATTTTATTTCATAATAAATTAAGGGCTCGTTTGGTATCCCGTTTGAACATGTTTTTAGCTTTTTTAAAAACCATCAATCTAAATCCAATCCAAATTAGATTCGAGTTGAACTTGTACACAAAAACCCCAACTCAAACCCGTCCAAATATCGGGTTGGGTTTGGTTTCTAAATTTTGAATATTTTAATTGGTTGTTAATGAAGAAGTTAGAACAATAAAAGTTCATTAAGAAAACCAAAATTCTATTAATTAGATTAAAAAAAGCTCTCTAGGGGTGTAACTTAAAAAGGTTAGACCTGTTAGAAATATTTTAAATATTTTGGTTTTCCCCGTTTTGGTTTTCCCCCAATATTATTTCAAATAGTTTCAAATAAAGAATCAAAGGTTTTAAAATGTCTTGGAGGGAAAATATTTCCTCTATTGATTTTTGTTGATTGGGAACATAGTCTCACATTGGTTAAAATGTTTTACCACAACTTCCTTATAAGGAAGAAAGTTGCTACTTGGGTAGGGTCCCAAGGGGGGAAAGGGCTTGTGGATTGCATTTGCATTTGCTTTTGCTTTTGGTTTTTGGTTTCTGGTCGATGGTTCCTGGTCGCTGGTCACCTGGTTATGAAGAGATGAAAATCTTCACCAATCTGTAACAGTCATGGACTATAACTGCTGTAATTAAGGCGACGCGATCTGTAACCGCTGTAATTAATTAAGGCGATCAGAGGCAATTAGAAGCAATCTCCACTATCTCTCTTGTTCCAGAAAAAGTTTTCTTTTGTTCTTTTTAGCGATTATTCAAGTCTGCGACCGGTTCACATAGTCTTCTTCCTGCTGCACCAGAGGAGAAGATCAGCGAGGCTGGGTGGTTGTATCCAGGGAGCAGATCGTTGAGTACCCTGTGTGATTAAGGGGGCAATTCGACGTCTCTCTGTCCTGATTGGAATCTTTTGACATGGAAGATTCCATGGGATTCGAGACTCAGAGTTTGTTATGATGCGGATTGTTGGGATCATGACATATCTCTGCCAATTCGGTGGAGCAGAACGGCCCTGACCACTCCTTTGTGATGTTAGTGATCGCTTTCTTCCTTTGGTTAAAGCCGGGTCTGAACCTATGTTGAGGTGGTATGCACCAACGGTCATGTTGGGTATGAGTGACTAGTCTGATTGACCGGCCTCAATCACCTTTGGGAAGACATTGCTCTGGTTGCAGTTGTGGTCTTCTTGCCGTAATGCCCTTGGCAAAGGAGATTCAGTCCGAAATGCCCTGTTTGGATTAGGTGGTTCCCGAGCAGGACTTCGCGAGTAGGATTCCCTTGACAAGTCATCCTTCCCCTCTGGGCCGGTTCACGCTATCCATTTGTCCAATTAGCCAAGACACATGGCGTCGTTAGGAAGAGTGCGAAATTCTCCTTCTACAAGTAATTTTAAAAAAAAATCTTAGAGTAAAGATAATAATGAACAAACAACAAATAGCAACTAAAACATTGCAAGAGCTAAATGTTTTCCATTGGTTTGTAACATGTAGTTCAAATTAAAATTTAAAAACATTAAAACCATGAATGATATAAAATTATATTAAAAATATTAAATACAAATATAAAATTCATGTAAAATGAAATCATATTCATTTTCATAGTTCTTATGTAATGATAAATTGATAATCAGGGAAACGATCAAACATAAAAAATTGAAAAATATAAAAAAAGTTACAATCAGAGATCAAGGAAACAATAAAAAAACTGAGTAGGAAAAAAAAGTGAAAAAAAGATCATTCAGGATCATATTCATAAAAAAAGTAAATAAAAAAAGAGACAAACTCACTCGGGTTTTGTTCTTCAGTTCTTCTTATGCACTTGCCTGAGCGTTGCCGACTCACATCAGAGTTGTCGCCGTCAGTGAGAGCAGCGTGGAGAGTTGTCGTCGTCGCGGGAGGTGCAAGTGTGCAAGAAAGGTAGCTAGGGTTTTTCACTTTTTCTTTCTTTTTCTGTTTTTACATGAACAGGGGATAAAAAAGAGCGTAATTAAGTTGGGTCTAGATCCAAATACCCGATTACACTCACCTTTTCCCAAAATGGGTTGATTCAGCCTGTCTAGGTGGCTGGTTAAGGGTTGGTCGTCTAGCAGGTTGATTACTCTATAAGCGACACAAGATTTGGCCGATTCCATCTAGGCGAGCGCTTCATCCCCGCCTAGGCTTGAATTTTAGAATACTAGTTTTTTTAATGGGGCAGTTGCCCCCACTAGGCCTTATTCCTCTGCCCCTATGAAGAAGCTTTTAGAAAGAATTACAAGATTGCAAGAAAAAATTTACATGAATATACATGTAATTAACCATCTTTGAGTCCATCCTCGGGCCCACCCATGGCCTGTCCCGAATCAGAACTTAACTTGAACCTAACTTGAACTGTTCGAGTTATTTTCGAGTTTAGGATTAAGTTGAATGTATTACTTTACAGTCAAGCCGAACCCGTTCTTGTTGGAAAAAACTTTGTCAAAATCAGATTAAACAAATAAACAGTGGATCAAACAGCAGATCAAAATAACAAGGGTTTTAGAGATGGCCTGGATGGAGGCTCGTAGAACGCTGTCTTATGATCTGGCCACTCACTCGGCTACAAGGGCAAGGAGAGAGAGGAGATATTCACAAGTGAGCAATTCTGGTTCTAGAGTCTTCTTCTTCTTCACTTCATCTTCTCTACTCATTCACTCCACGAGCGTCGAAGTCCATTTGGTCGGCACCACACCGGTGTCCCCTAAGTTCTCTTGGTGCAGGATCTCAGGCGTGACAACCCGGACCTTCACCTGGAGGCGGACCTCCGACCCAACAACTCTTATTGAAGGAAAACACCACTTTCATTACTAAATACATGTACATTTGTTGTTTTTATTATTTATAAAGCATTAATCTCTGTTTAATTCCCGACTGGCCAATTAATCCATAATCCCTTCCAAACCACCTGGTTAGCGTATAATGCTTTTTAGAACATTGTTCACAAATAATAATCACAATATTTTTTTTGCTTGGTTATTTAAAGAGTTTTTTCTTAAAAAAAAATTTATATGGCTTCAAAAGGAGAAAATGTTTGTTATATCAAACATAAGTGTATTATTTTTATTTTTTTGCCACACAGAGGCGCTGAACAGGGTGACACTCCCACTTATAACATAACAGGGTGACACTCCCACTTATAAGTTATAACATAACATATACTACTATTATGAAGCAAACATAGACTAACAATGGCCCAGAGAACAGTGGGCTTAAAGCCCATGATACTTAGCCTGTGAGGTTGGTTTTTCATTTGGAAAATGATATACTCAATCACATTCACCAACCAAAACTCAGACCTCACATATTTTCATTTTTTTAAATAGTAAACATCATCTAATAAGGTATATGCTTTGTTTAAAAGTGCAAATCGCTCTATTTCGAGTGTAATGAATTCATTTTTAGTAAGTGTAAGAAAAAAATTTAGTGAGTTATATATATTATCTAACGATGTATATGTTTCATTGAATGTGTAACAAGGTATATAAATCTATATTTTGGAATGAGAAAAAAACTAAATGTAGCAGCACTCTTTTCATTTCTTCTTGCCAGCGGCAAGAATTGAACCTGCATCGCCGGTTCCATGGCCACCCCGCTGAGCAACATAGGTGTATTATTAAAACCACCAATAATCACAATTAATGCTCATATATTACAATTCAACCAAGTAACCGCAGGTGAGCATCGACTAGTTTTAAATATATAATTATATATGTCTCATTTAATCTTCTATTAAGAATAAGAGGGAAGTCTTATAAATAAAAAGAAAAAATTTATATAACTCTCTATAAACTGTCTGAAATCTATATAACCTTGACTTTTTCTAGAAGTCCAAATAACCTCTAGAAACATCTATGTAAATCCAAAATCCCCTGAGTTAAATTTTCGTTGATAGATGAGGAATATTCTATTTGATTGACCCTGGGTGAAAACACAAAACACCAAAAGAGCCCCTACCAACATGTTAAAAATGTGAAAAATTATTTGCAAATGACGATTTTACTCTCCTAATAAGGTTTTATAATAATATATTTAAAGGGATAAAATCATCATTTATAGAAGGTTTTTCACATTTTTAACACATTGTATATTTTTTTTGTATATTGCGTTTTCAGTTAGGGTAACCAAATAATACGTATAATATTTCTCATTTGTCAACGAAAGTTTAATACAAGGGGGTTATTTGGATTTACATATATGTTTTCAGTGGGTTATATGGACTCCAGGAAAAATGAAGGGTTTATATAGATTTTGAGTAGTTTATAGGGAGTTATTTAGAATTTTCCAAAATAAAAACATATAATTTATAATATAATATATATACATAATTTTGATATTTTCTGAAACAACCCTGATATCCATGATCACATATAAATATATATCCTCATTCTCCACCACATATGACATCAGTGAGCGTGTAGAAATTAGTGATAATTTTTTTAAGGCCAGATATTTAAATTGTAACCTCGATCTTATATATGCATCAACACAGATCATCTTCTCCGATTCTTGTAAGCTCAACTTTCTTTTAGTTATTTTATTTAGAGTACATTTTGTGTTTACATGGTTATTATATAATTAAAATATTGCTTTACAAAAATATACTTATTATTTTTTTATTCTTTTTTATATCGGAGGGACTCCCCGTGGCTGACCTTACGGTCGAGCTGGGAAAACTACCTTCACCTGTTTGTCCCGGTCCCACTGAAAATTCTTTCGAATAATCGCCAACAAACAGGTGGGTAAGTCAGCGTCAAGACTCGAACCCAGGACCTGGTAATACCGTTAAACCTTGAACCGTTGTGCTTATTTTGTACTATAATTTTTGTTAAATATTGGGGGGGGGGGGGACAGGAGCGTATCTGCAAAAGTGTCACAATCATTCATCCCAACGGTCTTATGGGTGATTTAGCTGACCGAGAATCTGTTGGACAAACTTTTTCGAAATTAAATTAAACTAGCATGCAATGGATCAAAAACAGATCAAGAGACAATAAGTTTCAGAGATGGTCTGAATGGAGATACGTTGTACGCTGTCTTAAGAATATAATCGCTCCCTCAATCGCACAAGGTACTCGACGATCTACTCCCCGGATATAACCACTCAGCCTCGCTGATCTTCTCCTCTTGTGCAGCATGAAGAAGATATGTGAACCGGTTGCTGACTTGAACAATCGCCAAAAGGTATAAAAAAAAATTTGGAACCAGAGAGAGCCGAGATTGCATATATCAAATGCAGTCATTTAGTCTCTTTTTATAGAGGCTAAGGAAGAGATCCGTTCGAGCCATTTCGAATAAACGGTCCATCTGTTACGCAATCGTCCGCCCCTAATTATGCAACGGCTACAGTCCTCCACGACTATTACCGATTGCGTGGAGAGATTTTCTCTATCTCTGTCGTCTCTTCTTGACCCAGATCAAATACAAAATCTAAAATACAAAATACAAAATGCAAATGCAATCCACAAGTCCTTATCCCCCTTGGGACCCTACCGAAGTATCAACTTTCTTCCTTATAAGGAGGATATAATTTCCAAGATAATCAATGTGGGACTATGTTTGAGGAGTCCCAAATCAAGAAAAACAAATAGAGGAACAAATTTTCCCTCCAAAACATTTTAAAACTTTTGAAACTTATTTAAAACACTTTTAAACAACCAAATGGGGGAAAACCCAAAACTTTCAATTCAAAAGTTTCTAACATAATCGGGTGGTGTTTCACGGATGCTCTCCTTATGTGAAAAACATTTGTGAGAGAGCAGCGAGTTCTATTGCATATTGGGGTTGTTGTTGTGCAGGGGAAGTGGGATTGTGATGAGGGGAGGGAAATTGTGTTCTGGAGTAGTTTTCTTGCTTTGCATGATTTTGGGGCACCTAGTGAAAAGCGGTTGGTAGAAAATTCTCTTCTATGTTGGTCGCTTCTTAAGGGATTTTGTCCTACATTCTCTTTTCTCCATGTTAAAGCGAATGCCAACCTTCTCCTCGAAAACAAATATTTTTTTTTGTTAAGTATAAGAATTATTTGCTAACCACTGATGCAGCAGTGAGTTGGTTGAAAAGACACCCCCTCCCCTTAAAAAATCCAAAATTTGAACCATGCTGTCAGCCATATGATGTTAGGATGTGAAAAATGTGTCGACTATAAAATATTATTTAGATTTTCAATAAATATTATTTAGATGTTTTTTTTTTATAGTAGTCCAGTGAATCGAGAACACCCTATTCAAGAGATCAGACAGGGATTGAACCCTAAATACATCGCTTAAAAGCGGGTACACTCACCACCTCGGTTGGTGAACGAGGAGAGGTGTATTATTTAGATGTTCTTGAAAGTGATATCTATATATGCCTTAGAGATGGCCGATAGATACAATTATTACAAGTTTTAGTTAATAATAATAGGAGACCTTCAATTTATGGTGGGCGCCGCCTCCAGTCACGTGTCTTGGGGAGTTCCATCCTGACCCGGCCGCTTCTTTGGAAAATACGATGCGGACGAATATTCATTAGTTCTAGAAAAGATTCATAGCTTGGGGAAATTATTCTTCTTCGTGTTAAGTCAAAATAGATTTTGATTTCTTATCTTTTCTTTAGGCCTGGATTTTGTTTTTTGTGTGTGTTTTTTTTTAATCTGGGAGTGTCCCTGTTTCCGTAGTGATTTAATTTTTATTTTTCTAAATCACAAACCCTGGCATGGTTTTCATGTGTGTTTCGGTTGTATTTTTCTTTCTTCTATTTATTTATGTCATGTATCCCGTAATATAGTTGATTTACATGTGTTAATGATGTGATGTTAAAAATATTTATTTTTAAGAAAAAAAATCCATATAAACCCCCCCAAGACTACCCGAAATTCATATGACCCCTGACTTTTTCTAGAATCTATATAACCATCTGAAAACACATATGTAAATTCAAATAACACATTAAATTTAATTTCCGTTGACAAATAAAAAACATTATATTTTGTTAACCTTTGCTGAAAATATAGTATACCAAAAAATATTAAAATGTGTTAAAAATATGAAAAATCATATATAAATAATGATTTTATCCATTTGAATAGGGTCTTATAATTTTTTTGATAACGTAAAATCAGTATTTGAAATTTTCCCTTATTTTTAATATGAAAAGTATCACGTGCATGATGTGGTTATCATTTATTTTGAGTTAAAATTTGAATCTATCCTAATGATTTTACATTAGCTAGCTATTTTGATGATCTTCAAGTCGATCTGCACATCTTTTGAAAGGCCATATTTTAAAACTATACACCTATTAGAGAAAGTAAGAAATGTGGTTAAAGGTAATAGTTATTTTGTGATGATCGTTAAAAAAAAGTGTTTTAAAGAGTCTCGTTACTCTTCACAAGTGTCATTTTTTCTTTGTAAAAGATTTTTTTTTGTTCGGTATGTAATAGATTATTCACGATCATATGCAGAAAAGACCAATCTCACCCACTTAAAAGGTCATCTCTATCCCTTACTCAAATTTATACTTAAATTTTATTTAAAATTTGAATAAAAGTTTGATTTGATATGATATGTCTTCAACTATTATTTGTGTTTTACTCAAATCTTTTAAAAATTTCACATTTTCTTCTAATTATTTTCTATAAACATTTTCAAAGTCTTTTCCTCAAACATTTTTACTACTTAATTTTTCTTTCATTCAAAATCTTTAAATTTAAAAATTATTATCATCCAATTTTTATAAAAAAATGTAAAAATAATATTTTTTTACTCTGAGTAAAAATAAGAAGTTAAAAAACAAATATGAAGATTTAAAAAAAAAGACTATTTTTTTTTCTTTTTTGGATTTTAAGAGATGGTGAAATTTTGGGGATAGGAAAACATATAATATAATTAATTTAAATGTGAAATTGAAGGGAAAAAATGTCATATTGGAAGAAAATGTGGAGATAAAGGAAAAAAATGTTAAAAATTTGGATAAAGATTTGAGTCTTCCTTGATTTGGTAAAAATTTGAGTAAAAGTTTGACTTGATATGAGTATGAGTAAAAATGGTTGGAGATGATTTTTTGTAATTTTTACTCAAATTTAAGTTTGAATAAAAGTTTAAGAATATGATTGGAGATGCTCTAATATCCATCACACATCACATTGAATTCCATAATTATACAGAGAGAGATCTATTGCTGTTCAAGAAGAACAACAAATTTAATTGGTGTTTTTTTTGTTTTTTAAGATAACGGTGGACTTTGTATTCATCAAAACAAATCCAAAAGAACAAAGAAATACAAGAGCAAGGAAAAGTAAAGAATTAAAAAACATCCAAGAGGGTCTTCACTTTGTAGACGGTTTCTAGCTACTCAGTAAATCTCCCCCCGGGCACCATGAACATGTCGATTGTTAAGTAATAGAAGTTTAATTTTGTAAAATCTATTTCTTTCTTTCTATCTTATCATCTCCAGAAATATATTAGAAATAAGGAATTTAACTGAATTGTACTATATAAACTTAATTATTTGATTATATAAATAGATCTCATATAATCTCTTTATCAAATGAATAATGGAGAGGTGGTGATTTTTATATTTAATTTAGATTTAGATTTTTAACAATATCATTAGAAAAATATATTTGATATAACTAAATAATGAAAAATGATTCTAATAATATGAATCTCCCTCGATTCTCTCAGGTTTGAGTTTATTTAACCTGAAAATGCCTGGACTTCCACCCTATGTGACCCCATAATAGAGCAATAAAAAAAAAAAAGATTTTACCTTTATGTGGGCAACAATATTGTGATTAGTTTATCTTATAAGTAGTGTAGCAAGCCTCATTTACCAAAGCCAGAAGTTTTTTTTCATTTGCCATACCAGATGTTTAGCTAAAACCATCTAGGCTTGCCTATTTATTTTAGTGTTATTAAACACAATTTGTTTTTCACTCAAATTCTAGTATCATATGCGTTGATAGAAAATCACCAAAGTTCATTCTTTTAAAAAAGTATGTATTTCATTAGATGTAATATACAATTCTAAAAAAATTCAAAACATGTATAAACTGAAATTGGGGTTGAAAAAGACTGTATGTAATATTATCTTATGAGTATAATTGTGTTCATTATTCTTCTTGAGTTTGACTCATATGTGAATAATTCTATATTTAATGCAACTAGACCAAATATATAACTTTACAATATACACACTTCAATAAATTATATGGACGAACTTATAGGAAAAATTAAAAAACACATGCTTTGTTTGGTTGTAAGGCTACAGGACTGTAAATCAGGCTATATGTAATCATACCAAAAGAAATTAAAGAAGAAAATATAAATCATTGCATATTGCTTCATGTTCAATAAAATCTGCTTTTAACACGGCTAGTGTAGAGCCAAAAATTGCATCCCTATAATGCTGCCATACGTATGGATAATCCCAATGAATTATATGATATTTGGGGTGATTAAACATATATTTGAAGATTAAATCAAATCATCAATTAATAGACTGTCGATTTGGTCCATTAATCCGTTATAGGCAAGAAAGAAAAGAAAAAACAAGAGAAACAAGTACAAGAAAATCATGTACACAAACAATATTTTTTATTTTTACTTCTATTGCCCCTTTCTATTTTGTAGGTCCTCATAACGTGGATCGAATCCTCCCCTCTATTGTGGTGCACTGACCCAGATAAAAAAGTAACAAAATAGTTAGAGCCCAAGGAGAAATTTTAAAATGAACCCCCAATGCAAATTTTTTTAATCAATTTTAAAATTAATTCTCAAAAATTTATTTAAATGAATCTTTATTAAACAAATTCCAATAAAATAACAATAATGGTTTTTGGGCCCCAATTGGTAGACCCCATACTAAGCCCCATGAGGTGACAAATGTGAATTTCCTACATTACCCCCCTAACTAATCCATTCATTTCTTCCATAACCAGTCCAATAATTACGAAGTTAGTTATGATTTGGAGATCACTTCCCTTTTTGGAATATATGGATTCAATTGCACGTTCAAGAAAATAAAAAATCACGAGTTTCATTTTTTCTTATTTCGATTGATCTGTCGCAACGAAAACAAACATCAATTTTTTTCCATTCACATTTGATTGGCGGAGAAGAGAAGATGTCAACGTTTTTTTGTGCGATTTGTATGTGGTGCAAACATTCAAGTTAGGCCAATCGGAACCCCAAAAAATTGACGATTTATAATTTTCAGATCCAGTTTATTTGGTGAAAATGAAAACAAACATTAAAATCATTTTTTTTTTCAGTTTGATCGGTTGAGGATATAAGAATTATACGATTGTGGTGTAAACAATAGCAATCCATTCAGGTTAGACTGTTTTCGATTTGAATAATTCAAATTGAT
This sequence comes from Acorus calamus, assembly GCA_030737845.1. Lineage (NCBI taxonomy): Eukaryota > Viridiplantae > Streptophyta > Magnoliopsida > Acorales > Acoraceae > Acorus > Acorus calamus. The sequence goes on along the minus strand of CM060859.1, from coordinate 19,444,161 downwards.
TTGATTTTTTAAATATTCATTTGAATCATCATATACTTTTTTTTTATACAGGTTTTAATTTAAATTAAGATACGTGTAGTGTATCTGAATTCTGATGCGTTCTTGTGTTTTACGTATGATCTGTATAATCAGCTTTTTATTGATGTGTATATGTACATTTATGCATATTAAGTCATTCAGCATATTTTATAGCTTTGAAATACTAGTATTCAACTCATTAGATTCAATATTCGGTAGTATCGAATGTGTAGATGTTAATTCAAATTCCAGATGCATGTGTATCTTGATGTTGTTTCTAGCTCAATTTGAAGTTTGATTTATTATTTATATGGATTTGATTAATGCTTATTTGATTAATATTTAATTGCTTATTTGTCGTATGTATATAAAGGCTTGAAGGATGACTTTTGTCAATTGCTGATGTTGCTGTTCACTCTACTGAAAAGTTCAAGTTGTTCAAAAAACAGTTTGATTCTTTGTATGATGACTTGACAAAAGCAAATTCTAATCATAATGACTCGTGTTGGTGATGAGGTGACAGATTCAATTGTTTACTCGCATTTTAAGGTTCGAAATAAAGAACGACCACCACCATCAAGAAGGAAGACACCCAAGGTCTATAAGCCGATGAACAAGAAGGTGAAAATACCTCAAAGCTATAATTTTTAGAAGGTTGCAGAGGGCTTTTTTATTTGCTTCATTGTACTACACACTTAATGTTAATGTGTTATGTGAATGTGTTTTTCACTATTTTATAAAGTGTTTAATGTTTTATTTTATGTATTTATATACACATCACAGTTTCATATTCAAATCATTCTTTCATTGTCAAGTCATACAGGTTTTCAGATACAATCTTCAAATTTAGATACTATACATATTTAGGTAATAAGCTTGTACTTAATATGTGAAAGATATAGCCAATTTGATATGATTCAATTGAATTAAGATACATTTAAATAAAAATGATAAAATTTTGATAAGTATAGAAAACAAGCTACCTCACAGTTACCAGGTACAATTCACATATTCATCACATTGGAAGATACAATTCATCATGACAGACGTGTAAAAATATTTCAGATACATAATATAATTTCAGATACAGTTGAACTGAAATTATGTGTGGTTAAACATGAATCATATATACTTCACAAACACATCTCTCAAAAAAGTTTCAGATACACAACACAAAATCTAGATAAAGCGTAACTATACGTATATGCTATTAAAATACAGAATCATTACCAATCAATTGTTTATTGAACATCAACAGTACATTGAATATAGTACTTCATAATCAAACATTTATAAATAATTCATTAAGTTTTGATCTAAATTGTTGTTCATTTATAAACTTCATTCTTTCGCTGGCCAATCTTTCATGTACATCTGTCTGACCATGTGATCTGCGTCTGTATATGTACGATGTTTATCATTCAGAAATTTATACATAATGTGTGCCCTTATTGATTTACACTGTTTCATATCCATCATATATGTGGTCATTTGCTCATTTGCAGCATGTTGTTTCATTATATTCATGATGATTGGCCCACAATCCATTCTGCAATAAATTTATTTTTATTAAATATACAAATGATAATATAAATTTTGAACTTTTATATTGATTGACACTTACGACATTCGATTTTTCTGCGGTGCGTCTGCCACTGATAGATTTCACCATCTTTGTTGCCGGTGAAGTGTTTTCCAAACTCTTCCCTCTGTTTTTAAATATAGGTATACATAAATACATTCAAGATAAACGATTTTGTTTGGATATCATACTCATGTATCTGAAAGACAGACTTTGTTTATATAGGAAAAAAATTAAAAAATACATTCCAGATACACTAATTTGTTCGGATATCAGATTCATGTATCTGAAAGTTAGATGTGCTCGTATTGCTAAATAATATGAATTAATTTCAGATACACCATCTGTTTGGTTTTCAGATGCATGTATCTGAAATATTGATTTGTTTAAATAGCAAAAAAAAAAATCCAGATAAACTAATTTGTTCAGGGAAGAGAACGGATGATATTGTCTCTTGATAACAGATTTTTCTTTATTTTTTGTGTGTTCGTATGTTTGCCCAATTCGGAAACCCTAACCTTTTAAATTTTTTCGAAATATGTTTAGTCGGAGGAGACGATTGCAGTTCTTTTAGTTGCGCGATTTTTGGGATTCCCAAAACAAGGTTAATGGCGGTATTAATTGGAGCGAATTTTTAAAATTTTCATTATTGTATTCTAGTCATTGTCTTTTTTATGGTTTCAAAAAATCAAACAGGGAACCAATAGGATTGTGCCACCTACTGGGGCTTACCAATGAAGCCTAATTTCTAGGGCCTAGGTAGCAACACCCATAAAATAATAATAGAAAATGGATAAGCTTTACCTAGATTTGTGGCTGGGGAGGAGATCCAAAGAGGCCTAATAGCATATCGGAGTGTCGGACCCCCCTGTTGGAGATGGTGAGAGGGAGATCAGAGTGTATCCTCCCTATTCATGAGGAAGAAGCAGATCAGATAACAAACATCAGTGATCCCGTTTGTTTAGTCGTCCATGGTTTAGGTTTTCGGCGAAGGGAAAACCATAGCTCGATAGGGTTCGGCGATTTTAGGATTCCTCTGTCGCTGCTGTGTTTGGGTTCAAAGGGGTGATAATCAGCACAGAAAAAAACCAAGGAGAGAGAAGGTACTACACTGAAAAAGGGTTTAAATACCTTGTGTAAAATCACAACTCTAACAGGGGCAGTCTCGTCTTTTCACAAACAAATAAAATGTCTGAATGCGTTTTCTGAGTATTTCAGTAGGGTCACATGCGCTGAAAATTTTGTGAATAAAATGTCTGAACGAGGGTTTTAATGAGTGCTTATTAGAAGCCCAATCAAATAGGCTTAATACTCATTTTCAATCTTAAACTGAATAAGCACTGAAAATAAATGCAACCAAACAACCCCTAAGTATCACTCTCTTATTGAATTTAGTCAGTCCGACTTTTCGTATGATCAACGTTGGAAGCCTCTAGACACATCTGTTGTTTTTCCACGCATCGAGTCGGGGGCATGGTGCGTGCGTTCAGTCCGCGTAGGCCCCCACTAACGGACGGCTGGGTCCCCAAAATATTAGATCATTTTATTTTTATTAGTGATTACAATGCATATAGTTTTTAATAAATTTTAAAATTAATTCTCAGAAATGTATTTATTTGTTATTTTTTTTGAAATGATCTAATATTTTGGGGGTAAAGAAATACATGAAAATGAAAACATAATGCCAAAGTAAAATAAAGAGAACATAGAGTGAATGTGATCCCAAGTAAACGGAGTGTCTATCGGACCGCCATCCCCACCGATTAAAGAATTCTTAGAAATTTATTGAAACAATCTTCATTAAAACAAATTCTAATATAATAATATAAAATAAAAATAAATAAATAAAAAAAGATAAACTTTATAAATTAAGAAATTAAAAATTTTAAAATAAAAATAAAAATTTTCTCGCCATATAAAAAATAAAACAAACGTTATTTTTAAAAAATTTGGCCTATACTCATGACTGAGTTCGGATCCAATCAAGTCTAGGTTTGTCAGTACTATTAGTATCAAACTGCACAACTTATGAATTGAATTATATAGTCTATGGGTCTGTTTGGATATGAGTTTAGGCAGATTCTGCGTTTGAAAATCTAAAAATTCTCAAACTCAGTTCCAAATATATTTTTAGTGTTTAGTTTTTCAAACCATAATCTTTATTTATAGACAAAAAATCTTGCGATTGAAAATCTAATAAAACATAGTTTTTGAAAAGCTGAATTTGAAACATAAGATTTTAAGAATCTCAGTGGTATTTCAACCTCACACCGAAACGCACTCTATGAATTTAACTACATAATCAATTATTAGATACATGTGTTATTTTTCTATTACATATAGTTATATCTGAGTTTGATCAGTATCATCCGTATCCAATAAAAAATTGATACATGTACTTAACAATTAACTATACGGTTCTATTTATAAGACGCATGATTACGGGTCCGTTTGGTTGCACCGATTTGGGCGATTCTGTTTTTTGAAAAGCTAAAATCCTAAAATCGTGCAGCCAAATGGGTTGAATTCCGACGGAATCAAAAGCTGGATTCCTTTTAATTTCTCTCTCGAAATCCGTGTTTTAAAAAGCTCCGAAAGTGTGATTTTCGGTAGGAATCGATTTTTTGAATTGAAAAGCAACTTTCTCTACCAAACATTAAACCCCTTTCAAATATTGATTCCTAAATTAAAAAAAAGCATCACAAAAAAGTCAAGGTCTAAAATCATCTTAAAAAGCAGCTTTATTTTAAAATCAATTTTATAAGACGTATGATTACGCCTGGACCGTTTTGCCATGCCTTAGCTTTCCAGATGATCAACGTGGAATTCTACGGACACATCTTGTTTTTTCCACACATCGAGTCGGGCGCATGGTCCCCAAAATACATTACGTCATGTAACACGTCCCCCCCCCCCCCCCCTACGTACTACAAAGATGAGCTGCGCATATATATAAAGCGGACCTTCACAGAAAGAAATAAGAAGAAAAGAAAGAATGGCAGCTGGAGCCGCGGATGGGCTGATGCGGTGCGTCTTCGAGGGCTGTCTGCGAATCTTCGACACGGAGATCGAGCGACGACCTTACCACCGCAACTGCGGTTGCGCCCTGCACGGATCCCGAGGCAGGCAGCCGTGCAGGGCGGCCGAGAAGGTGTCGTTCGGGAAGGCCCGGGGCTCATCACAAGCCTCATCAGCTGGTACCGGAAGTCTCTCCATGAGAGCGCGTCATGAGCAGGAGATCAAGCAGTTACGCCATTAATTTTTTTTTTTTTTTGTTGGATGGGAGTTTCTTTCTTGAAGCTGGTTTCTTTGATTCTTATTAGAAATCAGTGGTTGTATATTAGATCAGATTGTTTCAAAAACATGAATGCATGCAGCTTTGTTTAATGTTGCGCTCTTCGCGGATGATTTACAAGGGAAATTTTGGTATAGCATTATTGCAGTCATATTACAATTTTTTTTTTAATTACTGCCCTGACATTTTTTTGAATTTTATAAAAATATATTAATTAATGAAAGATATGTACGCTTTTGTAAAAAATTGTAAATATATATAACGCTACGAAAGATTTAAATATTCATATTGAAACCTCATTTTTTCTGATCTATATAACCTTTTAAAAATTATGCGGTGAATATATATCTCTTTGTGGTTATCAGTATTGTAAAACTGATGTGTGGTTAAATTAACTCTATATGATAAACTGATCATAATACCCTCACAAAAATCAAAATGGGCTCTCCCTCACCTAAATTTTCATTAAGGTGGCAATGGGCGCCATGGAACAACATCACATTGAAGTCCTTTCTTACCAAGGTCAACATCTCTTAAAACTTAAGAGGCCTGTGCCGCCCCCATCATCAGTAATCGTAAATAATTGTATTTTTCAAAGAAAAGCCCGTGATGCAATGTACTCTTGGTATGGCTACAACTTGGACATGTTAGATTCGATCCAACCCGATTTATGAGCGGATTCGAGTTGATGATTTTTTCAGTCGGATTTAAGCCGAACAAAACCCGAACTGACTTAATCCAATTTGGGTCAAGTTCGGGTTAGGGTCTCAAGTTAGTCGGGTTGAACCTAAACCCGAAGTAAAAATATGGGCAATTGAACACTATGGTCGGGACAAGCATTTGATCCGACCCAACCTACCTGAGTTGTACCTTAATCTTGTGATATAATTTGACCATTTTTTATATATTTATAATAAGGTAGAATTTTATAAGTTTCAATTATAATTCTATATAATTATTGTCATCTATTCACATTAAATATAAAATCTATATATTTTTTATGTGTGGGATTCATGTAAAGTATGATTCTGTTTTTTGAATTTTTGGACACGGAAATATTTTTGAATATTGATTGGTTAAATTCGACGACACCCCCCAATGCACAGAGGTCAGTGAGAGAAACTGAAGTGGATATTTGGAAGGTTCACTACAGAAAATCAGGAATTGAGTCTGATCCGACTCTGATATCTATCTTACTCACTCGCCGTAGCAGTCACGCAGAGAGAGAGAGAGATGGGCTCATCACGGCTGCAGCAGATCGAGGGGGACGAATCGGTGCTGCTGAGGGTGACCCACTCCAACCTCAAGACCTTCTCCGCCGACGTCCGCTTCTCCCTCTCGGTAATTGCCCCTTCACCCTCTTTCCCTCTATAAGATCTAGGTCATCTCAAACCATCGATCGAATCCAAACCATTGGATCCACTATCAAACGTGATCTTCCGATCTCAGATGACCGTAGAGTCTGTGAAGGAGAAGCTATGGAAGAAATGCGGCACCTCTGTTGATTCGATGCGGCTTGAGCTGTACGATGACGCGAGGACCAAAATTTGCGATTTGGATGACAGTTCCAGGCCGCTCGGATATTTTTCTCCGCTGGACGGGTTAGTCAATCGATTCCTTTTTCATTTCTTGTTCTCACTTATTGTTTTAGAAAATCTAATCGCAAAGCATGTCGTGTTGATATGGATGGAAAGAGATTTAATCGGTCGAGTGCTGTTACACACAGTCCTTTTTTCATCCCCAATTCTAGTCCCATATAACTCGTTAGTGCCATATACTCACTCACATTAACGAGGTGTATATCTTGTTAATTTTTTTTTACATTTCTATAAATGGATCTATAATTCATTGGGGTAAATGCATCTACATCTGCAGACGAGGTATACAATTTAAAAAAAAATCAAAACATGTATGGACTGGAAATGGGGCTGGAAAAAAAATGTAACTAACATTTTCCTAATTGATATATATAACACTTCTGATACATGTCTGTGTTAAAGATTGTTTGATACATTGCTCAGAGTTGTAAATGCTATTTGGGTAATTGGGTTATTCTATCTTTTGGAAGGAAGCAATATTGTTGTGCTAGAATAAATATTAGTTCGAATGATATTCACCGTCCTATTGAACAATTGTTTTGGAGGATGTGTGGTTTATGAGATATATATATTTTTTAGTATCTTGATCTATATATAGAATAATTAAATGATTCATGTTTTAGGGGTACTTTAGAAATCATACAATCAATAAACTGAGATGAACGTCCAATATCTGTTGTCGTTTCTCTGACCAACATAACACATGGAGTTGTAACTATGGATATTGTGGTCCATAAATTTGCTACAAGGGGTCTTATGTGGTTTGATCTGATAGTCAAAGATACATGATGCATTAGCCTTACTATTGATTATTTGGAGAATGTCGACTGCTCTTATGTAGAGAAACAATGTGATTCAACTTTCATGGTGAAATCATAAAAGTGGTTGGAGGCTTTATATGATGTTTTCATTACACTTTGACAATGTGAATATGCAATTTCAATAGCAGTTTGTTCTATGTGGATTCAAATCTATGGTTTTGTACAGGGTCTTGATAATGGAAACTTTTGAGGTTTTAACGCATCTTCGCACCGTGGCCTTCATTAAATATTTGACATATTATCTTTTACGAATTTAGTTCATTATTTATTTTTCTGAATTGTACCTGTTGTGCAACATCACCTGCCAGTTTCCTCTTTCTAATTTTGCTTTAATTACCTGTGAATAAATGATGTCTTCTATCACTTGTTTATTTCTCCCTGATTTTATATAGGTACAAGCTGCATATCATAGACCTGGACCCTTCATCAGTGACCTCTGGAGGCTGGTTGGAAGATACCTCACTGGTGGAAAAATATACAATTTCTGATGAAGCATATAATAAACTTGATAGTAAGTATTCCGAACAACTTCCTTTGGAAGACAAGAAATAGGCTTAACTATTATTAGTGTTCCTAAATTGATAAATTCCAAGAATAAAAAAATTAGATAAACTTGAGGACTCCTACTCATTAAATAAAATTGCCCAATCACTGAACCACACAATAAAAGAAGTGAAAAAGGGGAAAAGAAAGAGAAAAATATGGGGAGATGTTGAAAAAAACTGAATCAATTTTCTATTACCCAAAAAATTATGACTGCTTATCATTTTATTTTTTTGGGGGGATAACTTCACAATTCAAATCAACGTCACAGAGGGTTCAACTATATCAATATTCTATATTTATTCAGCAGATAGTGTGGGATGAGACATGTCCCCCCCAATTGTTGAAAGATTGTCATATTGTGTCCTGTCTTCAGTGCTAATTGTTTTGGACCCGAACACTTGACTGATACAGGTTCTTATGTAAAATAATCTTAGTTTTACATGTGCATTTGTGCCTACTTAAATTTATGTGTTTTCTATTACTTCGTTATCTAAATGAACATGAAATGAATACTTGGAGTAGTTAAGAATCTGTTTCTTGCATTTCAGGTAACTTTAGAAAGTTCAGGGAGAAGTTAGCAACTCACAATCCAACCACTGAAAATAAGGTAGGTCTCATGCCCATTGAATAAGAGACTGTTATGCTGGAATCTGGATTGCATGGACTATCCAAGGACAATATTCCCACTTGTTTCTTGTAGGGTGTCTGACATGCTGTATATCATGAATTGATGTACCTGCAACAAACGTAAATATTTCTGCTTCATTGAAAATTTAGTTGACTAGTTTCTGATGTAGTGCCTTTTCCTGTTGAGGGTCCTTGGTTTCTGTTATTAATAATGTCAAATTTTTAATTTATCTATCTTGAACCATTCTCTCCTTAACATTGAATAAACTCCTAAGTACTGTTGTTGAGAAACCCATTCCTATAACCCTCATTTAGTTCCTTCCTGTGCTAGTCCCTCCCTCTTATTTTTAATTTTTTTTACATGGGTACTTTTTTTTCACTTGGATTTTTATTTTAACAGTTGTCTGATAATTACATGGAGGACCTTTGTGCAAACATCGAGGTCAGTAGTATCTTTCTTTCTTATTTCTGCACTTTGAAAGGTTATGGAAGCCATTGTAAATGTTATTTTTTAAAATTCTGCTGTTTGTCAATTACTCAATTCATGGCCACGTTTTTTTTCCTCTTGGAAAATTGATTTGACTCACTAAGAGTTCATCACTTGTATATTCCAGATGTCATATGGACTATTGTTTTAAGGAATGTAAATTTTTTTTTTTTTTAAGTTTGCTGTTTGTCAATTACTCAATTCATGGATGCTATTTTTTTTTCCTATTGGAAAATTGGTTGACTCACTAAGAATTCATCTCACTTGTATATTCCAGATGCCATATAAACTATTATGCTTTTTTAAAGAATTGATAGGAATCCTATCACCTTAATTCATTGAGAATATACAGGGGGTACAATTTCGAGAAAACAGAAAAAAGTGGTAACTTCAAACACAACAAAGAACAAGAATACAAAGCCACAGATGAATCAGGCAGTAAGCCCCTTTTTCTAGATGATTCAGTGATGAAAAAAACCTGTTCTGCCTTCTGGAACATGGTATATGTTTTACGAAGAACAGTGCATTGCCATATGTTTTATGAAGAACATGGTATTCTGAAAGTGTGTTGGTACCTTAAAAACCACTTCGTTTCTATGGAGCCAAATCGCTCAGAAACCATAGGAATAAGGATTTGGGAGACCTTACCCTCGGTGCTCCAATCCACTTGTTCTTCAGATCTTTCACTGTCTTTCACAACCCGTCCAGATTTTTCTTCAGATCATTCCCTGTCTTCCACAACCCCTTTAGCTTTTAGAGGTCAACATTGAACCCACCGTGGCCCCAAACATCACCAGAGTCTTCTCGCTAACGGACAACTACATAACAAAGGTTCAACTGTCTCATTTTGGTCACACACAAAGGACATTCCATTGGCTCCTCCACAGCCCACTTGGCCCTGTATGATCTTATTAAATGCCTCCCCAAATAAGTCCATCACATAAAACCTTGAACTTTCACAGGTATTTTTTATCCATTTTTTTCCCGGCAGTCAAAGCTGATTGGGACATTCTTTCACAATCGAGTGTAACAATTTATAATGGAGAATCCATCCCTTATGCACGGGCACCAAATCATTCTATCCTCCCCATCAGTGACCTCTTGTACTCCCCAAACAGTGAGAAGAAGCAAATTAGCCACCTCCTGAACCATTAAGTTTCTTCTAAAAACTGGATTCCACACCATCCTAATGTTTGATTTCAGCATAATCTCCTTGACCAAGCAAGATTTGTCCACAGCTACAAAGAACAAGGGAAACCTATCCTTTCGAGTAATGTCTCCACACCACACATCTAATCAAAACCAGATTTTCGCCTCATTCCCCACCTTCCACATAGTTGCTGCTGGTTTGAAACAATCAGCCAGCACTGCTCTTCCTATATTTTTTTTTTTCAAAAGTTGTTCGACGAAAGCTCCATCTGCAGCCACTTACAAAGGAGTGAATTGTTCATATCCTCCAGATTAAGAACTTCAATTTTCTGCTTTGTTATCTCTATTTAATAATATTCTTATACACTATTGATTGAAGATGGCTTTTCTACTCTCATTCAGCTTAAGGCACATTCTGCTTTGTTGAGAAACTTAAGGAAAAAAATCCCTTCTATTATTCCAGTACATAGTCTGGGAAGGATTCGTGCTTCATTACCACTTGCAATATTAGATGTTAATGTTTGTTCTTCAGGGAGAAAACAAAGATTTTTTGGGTGCGGTAACATTTGGGCTAGTGGTTGGGCAGTGTAAACTGAGAAGGATTCAAGGATTAGATTTTCAACAAGTTTTAATGTGATTTTTTCTCCATGCAATAATTATTAAGATTAATTCATAGCTTAGCTAGTTACGTATAATCTATTTAAATGTTGTAAGGGTAAGGTTGGAGAAACATCTTGTGCTGCTGTAGAAAAAAGAACAACATCATGAGCGAGTTACCCAAATATTCCAAATGAATGAGGGTGCAGATTTTTTAAAAAAGGTTTAGGAGCGATTTTATCAAGAAAAATGCCCCAGAACCAAGGAGACATGGGATCCCCATAGGAGTTAAAAACAGGGTTCAGATTTCTGCGTTAACTCATTTTATAGTAAAGAAGATTTCTGCATTACACTTATTTTATATAATTTCCTTGTTTTTAATATGGAAATCTCAGTTTCTTATTTATTGCCATCTTGATGTATCTTCGTTGTTTCAATTATAAAAAAAAAGAATAAAGAACAAGTACAGATATTTACTTGTGGAATTCAAAGCCTTGTTAGGAAAGTTTATAAAAATACGAATTTAAAAAAGCTGTTCCCAGGTTGCTGAACAAAAGTCTATGCTGGATTTAAAAGAAGAATTTGATTCATTAGCCTTTATCAATGCATAACTGAGTTACTTCTATCACTGTTTATCTACTTGCTAACTTCTTTTAAAAAAAAATTGTTGCATGCATTAACATTCATTTCAGGTTGGAGACAGATGTGAAGTTGAGCCTGGGGCCAAAAGAGGGATTGTTAAATTTGTTGGTAGAGTGGAAACTATTGCACCTGGATATTGGGTCGGCATTCAATATGATGAGCCACTGGGGAAACATGATGGCTTGTAAGTGAAAGTTATTAGAAACTATTCATCTCTCAATTATCCATCCCTCAAGAACAGTACAATTTGTTGGATCTTTCGACAGTTTGTTAATAATCATAATTTGATAAAAAAATTAATTGCCGACATTGCTTTGGTTGGCTATCCAAAGTTTGTTTTTGTACAAATCACAGGGGTTTGACTGATTTCATATTATTCTAGAACCTCATAGTTTAGTGTAATTTCCCCGAGCAACAAATAGTGATTTTTGCTTTGCTTCTTTCAATTAATTTACATGGCGGGTTAGTAGATATGATTTATATAACATAATGCCACAACATACATATATCTGAAGATAATGGTTATATGAATTTTTGTGAACCAAGTTTGGTTAAGTCGCTAGCACCACACTCATCTGTAAAGGAAGTCAGGGATTAGACCCAGGGGGGCACCAATCTTCAAAAAAAAAAAAATTGGTTATGAATTTTTTTTCTAATATTCAATAATGAGCCTCTTGAATTTCTCTCACAATATTGTTCATCTATGATAATTAGAATGATTATGAAAAATTGAATCAGGAAGTTGCTGGTTTTGTATCTCTTTGCATAAGAGGAGCTTTCATGCCTTTAGATTGTCGAAATGGATCCTCTTAGGTGCTGCAGTCCTGAATGACCATTAGAGACCCAGGAAATGTTTCAATGCCACATTTCTCTGTTTGATCACTTTGGTGGTGCGCAAGTCTGCATGTAGTTCTTTCTACCTCCTGTTGAGGAATGATAATTATAGATTTCTTTGTTATTTGGGATATTTCTTTTTAGAATTTTTTTCTTTGTATAAGGAGCTTTCTTTGCAATCTTAACTATAGAATTTAAAATTTGGACTAAGGAATTTTAAATTTCCTAGGTACACACACACACACACACGGTTACTCCCTTTTGTAGGGAACATATTGTTTTCCAGAATTTCAGATTTTGATGAAGAATAATATTGGTTTTAAAGGCAAATAAGAGTTGTCTTGCTGCTAAATTTCTGAACCGTGCTGCTTGCTTGTGATTTGAGCAAAGCTGTACTAATATTTGATGTGTAACTTGTAAACATCCATCCTTCTTATTGTCTCACTCTCACCTGTTAAATATGTTGCAGGGTTAAAGGAAAACGCTACTTCAATTGCCCACCAAATCATGGAGCGATGGTCAGGCCTGACAAAGTTAAGGTCTGTATGTGCCATTTTGTGTTGGTGATACTCTTGTGGTTGTATAGGAGTATTATTTGGAATTAAATCACAGTAGCTTCATTGACTAGAAGAATTTATGCAGGCCAATATTCTTTCAAAATTAAAGACAATCGTAGCAAACAAGCCATTTGCAGGACTATTTACATGCTTCCTAGAAATTGTCCGCTCTGCTTATACTTTTTTTTTTTCAATTGGTTGCTTATACCATGCTTCCTCTGCAGTTAGCCTTTGACATCTGAGAAGCAAATGCAGTGTTAAATTTCAGACATGTAAAACACACACACACACCAACATTTGCTCAACAACCCTGCACATTCACAATAGAGACCTATTTGGTATTCACATAGGAAATACCAACCAAAAGATAACCCCCCCCCCCCCTCAAAATTACCAACCTTGGTTTAGTGAGATGGAAGCAATAAGGACCTCTTGTTTTCTGGGATGAGGTTTTCAAAATTTCTTAATGTTTATGAGTTCCAATATTTTTTTTACTTCAGGTTGTGCCTTTGCTTCTTTCTTCAGCCATCTCTGATAAGTTTCATCTCTTGTTGTGACATCGTACAGGTTGGTGACTTCCCCGAGAGGGACCCCTTCGAGGAGGATGAAATATGAGCTAAACAGTGAAACTTTTTCAAAATTAATTTAAATTGTAAGCATGATTATCATGTTTGGTCCATTGTATATTGGGGTACAATATATTGGTGAATGTATGCTATAGATTGATTTCTCTTGTGTGTACATCTACTGATCAAGCAAAAATCAGTGTAACTGTGAGTGGAAGATGCAAAGCTTCAATGAAATTCAAGTAGTAGGTGAAGATGCATCAATGATTTCCCTGAAAAGACAATTAGTCGATGATGCCTGTTCAATTTATGCTAAATTTCATTGAACTAAAAATGGCATTGATGATGGCTACTTGATGAATTAGCATTAATATAGTCTATTTTGCAGCTCTATACATTACGATAGCGTAGTATAAGTATATGGAGTTCTATCAATGTATGGAGTAATTTTTTTTTTAAAATGCAATATTGTATTTCCGTATATATTTTAATTTAACATTTTCCCTTGATGAATTTGTTTACGAGGAATTTGTTTCCAAGGTCCCCTTAAATGGGATTTTATTTAGAAAACATCTTTATTTTTTTTTCGTTACATATTATAAATAATTTTTTTTTAGAAAGTAGAAACCCAACTCTCTTCTTAATGTAGCGACATGAAGTTGGGAGGAGGTCAATATAAATCCAAGCCAATCTGACCTTCAAATATAAGTTTCAAGCTTGATTAGAGTTGGATTAAATTTGGATGGGTTCAGATTTGGTTCAAGTTAGATTTTTTTCCCTTTGAAAACGTTGTTATTCAATTAAGCTCTAATACATCTGCAACAAAGAAAAATTGGTGTATAAATGAGAGGAACAACAGAGAGAATAGATGAACAAAATTACGAAAGTGAAATTCTAGAATTGTACCTGGGTAACACCATCCCTTGGCCCTAAACCCAACTTAAATCAAGTTCTAATTTGTTGAACCCAACTGCTAAAGCTCTAACCGAAACTTTTCCAAGTCAGGCTAGATCAGGTTCAATTCAACCTACCAACTTGCACCCCCGTGACAAAAAAAATTACTTGCATGTCTTAAAAAACTGGTATAACATGATCGATGAAATAATAACCATGTAATGTACAGATTTATTTGGAATGCTATAAATTCTCTTCAACTAGTTCTATACAACGGTGCAGCACAAACTGAACAGGGTTTAATGAACAGACTGTAGTAATAGACAAGTCGCTTATATCGTTTTCATTTTCTGCTTGGATCCCTGATACCAACATTTTGAGAGGCAGAAACCACTCTGAGTATGCCTTTCGCATAATCTCCTTTGAGAGAATGCCAGTGTAGTTAGTGTTACCTGAGAATCAAACACCACTCGAAAATTAGTGATGGGCAAACCAATACAATTAAAAATGTAATACAAGGAAAACAACACTAATGAAATTAAAATAATCCCACACTAGCACTAAAAGAACGTATGGCTCAACATTTCAAGTACTGTTCCTGCTCAAGCAATAAGCAAACCATGTTTCAGATGCTGTGTGCTTTGGCCTCCCTCTTAGTTGCAACACCAACAACCCCATATACACGCATCTGGGCTTGCATTATCCATCAATGATCAGTTATTGATTTAAGTTCATTGCCATAACTAAATTTTTCTCCAGTATCATTATATATAGCTATACATACACAACACCAAAATCTATTTCCTAACTTTTGTTTCTGTAAACTGTGTAACATAGGCAAACAAATGCAATTGATTATACTATAATCTTTTCAGGTAACTAATTGAAATGGATCTCAACTTTTACTATATAAATTAAATTAGATCAGACGCCTTTGAGGATGTGCAGATCGAAGGATGTATCTAGCAACTGTGGCTTTAATCCTTCTGCAACTGTGTAGAGATCTCAATAGCCACTGACCATGAAACCAAACTTGACGACAAAGTCACTTAAAATGACATACCAAGGATGAAACCCACTGAATGAATGACTTCAAAATTTATTTCAAGTAAGATCAGGTGCCGATTCAAGTCACAAAAAACTAGATCGAGATGAAGGAATTAGAGAAGTAAGATCTCATAGTCTACATTATACAGATGATGCAAGTAATTAGACAGAAACATTCTAAGTAACATAAGTAAAAAAAGATTCTCGTGATACCTGTTAACTCTGTAATCAATATAAACCTATAGAGATTGAGAGCAGCTATAACCTGCAAATGAATAATTTGTCAGTTTCCTAAATCAGAACCCACATGTGCTTTGTAAGAATTTAAAAGATAATATGTAAGTATTTGGTTTAGGCTTTGGCCCTGTGACTTATTACAGGGCCAACAGCCTACTTTTAATTCAAAAAAAAAAAATCATAAGATTTGGCTCTAGTGTAGTGGCTACTACGGACAAAATTATGCTAGTCATTTTATCAATTTGTAAGCCATTTAAAGTCTTATCTGAGGCCTGAGCTACTAAATATATAATCACATAAAAAAATCCTAGAAAAAATCAAACGGTTTTGAAGTTGCTTGTGTGTGATACACTGCATAGAAATCAACTTATTAGGTAACAAAAGACAAATTAGATTGAACTGCCATTCTTTTCTTATGTATTTTGTAGTCTTTCCAATTCAATAAAATTGGTTGTCAAAGCCATTTCTCCCCAAAAAAAAGTCTGAAATGCCATACCTGGCATCCAATTCATCTATTTTCTTTAAATCATCATTTTGTTTAACATCAGAATAATCATGAATAGTTTCACTAGTTTTATGCACGTGCTAAAGCATGTGGTACAACATTCCAAATTATATATATAAATAAAATAATGACAATGATATAAATTATATTTAAATGTGGAGTTAAAAAGTGTATCCCAACTATATCCTAGAGTTTGTTATGGATTTTTAACTGGGAGGAATATGTTACAATTAAAAAGAATCCCTATAGTGCGAAGTTTAAAATCTTTTCCAAGACGAATATTTTCTTTTTGACAAGACTTGGGACACGGTGGAGAGTTTCATTTCAGACTAGGGTCGTTTTTGCATGGGGGCCTCCTCTGTTCATTTTGAGTGAGGGCAAGCATGTGATCGAGTAGTAGTTTTCTTTCCTTTGGGGGAATGTGGTGTTGACAACTTGTCTTCGCTAATCCTCTTCCTTTCAGGTCATGTACTACTTAATTTTTAACTAGTGAATGGCCTACCTTTTTTTATAAAAAAGGAAAAAGAAAAATAAAAGAACTATTCAACAAGATGCATAGGAGAGAGAAGAAGAATACCACTTCACTCTGCTCAGGGAGAGATGGTGGTCCTCCTTTTGGAGGCTTCAAAATCAGCTCCAAAAATTCAAGTGTATTTGGACTCCAAAATGATGGATTTGAATTTCCATTGCTTTCTAGTAATTTGATCTTTTCCTTTCTATGAGAACTTTTTTGATAATCCGTAAGAAGTTGTTCCTTCACAATATCTATAAGAAGTGCAACCTGTATAGAACAGCCATCACCAGTTGATCATGAAGAATAAAGGCCATAAACATCGAAACACAATCATCACTAAAGTCAGCTTAAAATGGTTTACCATAGAAGGAGAGTAACTATTTGTGACAAGGGCCTTTAAAATGTCAAATCGTTCATGTGTTGGAATGTCCAAGATAACCTGGATAAGTGATGCAATGGAGAAAAAGACGAGTTAATCATTTTAACAATGCTAGTATGCTTTTGTACAAATACTTGCACTCGTGAATAAACTAGAAACAAAACACAAAACATGGAATATTTCTTGCAGCTTCGGTTCATCCAGGTATTGAAATATTCCACAGATAAAATTCTAGGGACGGATTCAACATAAGGAACCTTGGTCCGAGAAAAGAGAAAATTTCAAAATGACTAATATATTGTCAAATCCAAAATGATTGATACACCTTCGGGCAGGCATCAAGTGCAAACTAAAATATCAACCAAAACATTTTGCCAGCCACTTTTTTCTGGTTGTATAATTCTTCCATGCACTTCTAAGCCCCTAAAGATCCATCTCCTCTTTTAAAGTACAGATGAAATTGAGTCAATCCCAGTACATCAACCTCTGCATCAAAATTACTGTGGAGAGTCAAATCCTTCAGTAGGTCAAATTGGTCACTTATAGATCTATATTAGGTTGAATAGTGTAGGCAAGCTCCTTAAACAAGACCACAGTCTCAGGCCTTTCAGCCAGTCCAATCTTTACCAGAACAAGATTTAAAAGAAACCCTGTGTTATTCATAGTCTCACTAGTTTGTATGACATCTATAGATGGATAATGAACAGAAAAGTAATTTTTTAAAGATTCTTTCTGCTTTTGTTATAATTTTAATGATGCACCAGAAGAGATTTTCATGATGCTAGTTCTATATGATGATTCAACATCCTCATTTTTATTTTTTATTTTTTTCTGAAAGAAGTCCATTTCTTCTGCTCATTGCACATCAATTTTATTTTGTTCAATAAATGCTGCAAATTATTTACAAAACCAAACCCTCCAAGAATAATTCTCAGATAGTACAGTTTTCAAGTTATGCAAAGTAATTCACAAAGACATGTTATGAACTTCATGCTTATCAACATGTATGCTATGTAAACTCAATTTTGCTAGTATTGATATGGAGGACATGAACAAGTAGATCACCATACTTGTTGAAGATGGTTCAGACACAGATAATTTAAATGCATGAGAACATACTTGTTTTAGTGCAGAAAATGCTTTTTTCCTCTGTTCTCCATCTGGGGCATATATAATACACCTTTGAACAGCCTGTAAAAGTTCAACCATGATCAAAATACTTTACTACAATACTACAAATAATCTCCTTTGGATACAAAAGCATACCTGCAAAGCACTAAAAAGACTGGGCATGAAAGACGAAAAATCTACATGGTCGACAGCAGATTCTGGACAAATACTTCCATACATATTACTCGATAAAAACTCGATACAATGATGCTTGAATTTCCATGGCTGATCAATGGAGGACAGCAGAAATCTCAATACTCCTAGTGCTTCCCATCTTTTAGTTCTACTTTTTTGAAGGTTGTGCTTAAATTTTCCATATCCTCCATAGCAGCTTTTACAACTTCAGGAGAGATGTAGCCCCATATTACTGAAAAAATATCAAAGTTAAATAAAACAAATACTAGAAGAACTTCATAGTAAACTGTCACGAAAATGCAAAAGCTTATTATAATGTAATAGTAAACAGATGAAAAATGAAGGTGCAAGTAAAAGGAGTTTATTTAGTGCGATAGGCCAGAAAATACCGGCAAGAGATGCTCCAACCTTGATGCAGGGAAAACTATTAAGAAATTCATCATCTTCTTCTAATCCTATTTTGAGAAGACAGAACAGATTGAAGAAAGGGGGAAAGAATGAGGAAACAAATGAAACAGAAATGGTATATATGTTTCAGAAGTACCTTGACAAATTGTGCCGGTCATTGCATCAATAGAACAACCAGTTATAAGGCCAAGGTATGATAATCCACAATAATGAAGGACATGGGACAAAGGTATCACAAAGGAAACACAATTGGAAGTTTTATTGTGCAGGCCACTACTTGTGACAAGAGCCTGCAAGTGATTTTGAGAAAAAGGCAAACAATATTAGTGTGATTGAATAAGTGCAAAGAAAATTATTCAAATGAGGTTGCACAAATATTCAGATCTGGTGAGTAAAAAGAAGATCAAACAGGTCATAGGGTGATGCAGCGCTTGACCATGATTTGTAAGACGAACAATCCAAGGATAGCAAGGAGTTCTTCTTTATTTTTTTCCGCCTATTGATTTAACAAAGAAAAATTGATTATACACACTAAGTTAATATATGGATTTAGGGAACACAAGATCTAACCTAATAAAGAATGATCAAGGTTCCATGAATAAGCATAAGCATGACACGAACCAAATTTTGGCAAACTTCTTGTATAGAGCTGACAACTTTAACTGCTCCATCAAGCAATTCTTGGATACCGTCTTTATTTTCATCATCAACTTCTGAAGATATCACACTTATAACCTTAAGGATGACAGGGATTCCCACTTTTGCCTGCTTGACATGATGCCTCTGCATACAGGAAAAAACTGAAACAACAGATTGAAAAACTCATCATCTTGACAGGTCATCTATACAATTTAAACTCAATATATAGAAAAACCAACCTCTAGGAAAGTAATAAATGCAAAGAAAATGTTTTGAATCTCAAACACTGGAGTGCTATCAAGGAAATTGAAACTACTCCTAGATTCAGTTCTGGATGAATAAAGATTACACTGTTTCCAAACTAATTGTTCTAAATAAGCATGGGTCAAATTACACAAATATTTATGTGAAAAAAATGTACCTAATCTCAAATGATGGAGTGCTATTGAGGGACTTGGGGTTCCCCAGCATTATTCAAAATTTTAGCTTTACAAAGAACAATGCCTACTTAAAACTTAAAACCACTTTACTGTGATGATTAGTCAGTTGACAAAACCAGATTAGAACCATACCCAGAATACATGTTCCAAATGAGCATGTATCAAATTAAACAAAGATTTTATAATGTCATGAAAGTGCATGACCAATTCTAGAATGACATTTTAGATTAGGACAATTGGCATTCCGGTTGACACATACGGATAATATGTGCAAGTGGTTTCATAGAAATGACATATTAAATAAATTAATCAAAAGTTGAAAATTTCACCAAGGAACTAATCTATAAGGGATTGTTCATTTTATAGAATATTATCTCTTACCAGAATGGGTTTTAAGGTCAACAGCAAAACAGCATGGCCTATTTGGATGGAGGAATTTTGAAGAAAAAGGAACACAATGCTTTTTGTTTTTTTTTTTTTTGAAAAAAAGGTAGATGTTTGCTACCCGATTTCATTTCTGAACTTGAATTACAAATTCTAAATGGGGGGAGAAAAGAGTACAATACAAAAGAAAGCAAAGAAGCAATCCGCGCCGCCTCGGGTTGAAGAGGTATCTAACCGGCTAGGCCAGCCGGTTAGATATCCTTTAAAAATCACGTTCAAGCTATATATTTATGCACTACTAAATTTATGTAGTTGCTGACATGAATGTGTACTAATTCAAGGTAGCAGAAAGACCATGAAGTGCAAAATCAGAAAATAACCTTGTTTTCTGAATACTAAAATGTTTTAAAGCTTTATGTCAACATGTTGTATTTACTGAAATAGTATAATGCACATTGCACGGAAAACCAAATCATTCTAGCTATTTCTGAATATTGATTAGTTCTTTTTTTGAAAGTAAAATATTAATTAATTCTTGGCAAAGTTAGTGATCACATTACCTTTAGAAAACCCCATGAAAAGAAGACAGAAGGATGCAGGGACCCTCAATGCTTCACTTAGAGAAGACAAGGCCTATGCCATTCATGAAAAATATAAGCAAAATTCCAAGGACATTAAATCAATGTGCAACAATAGTACCAGTAAGAAACAGTGCAACACTAGTACAAATGAGAATCCCACATAAAAAAATCACATACAGGATAAGAGAGCTCAGTTGATAAAGCATCTCAAACACCATCCACAATTAAATAACATAAATAACCAAACGATATAACCTCTCCAACGCATCATAAAATGCCAACAAAACCTAAAAGAAACTTGAAAGAAAAGATACTATACACAAAACAATTGACCCCTGCATGATCAGACAAGGTGGTGGCCTTTCTTATTTGATTATGCATGAGACTGATTTTAAGCAGGATATATTTGATCAAGCAATTGGGTCAAACTCAAACCTGAATGGCATAGAACTGATAATTAGGATCATTCAGTTATTCTCTCTGCACAAGTTTCTAGTGCTCTGTCTGGACCAGCCAATGTGCTGACCTTTGAAAATCATATAAGTCTACTTTCTCATGCACCATTCTTGTAGCTCAAGTAGGTGCACTGTACCTCAACCAATGATTCCAGAAGCACCCAAAAAACTGATCTCTACCGGAGCTGTCTAGGTGTTTGTTTGGTTGAACTGTTGAAGGGCATTTAGTTGCTAAGATGGTGGCAGAAATTCTCTAGATCTCCAATGGTAACTCTTTTAAGTGATCATATTATATGTTCTGACTAAATACAAAAATTGCCAATTCTTTTATTTTCTTAAAAAAAAAAACTAAAAAATACAAGAAAAAACACCTTTCTAGACATATTTATTACTTCAATCCTGCCCCCCTACTACCTATGTGATGAAACAAGAGGATTCCAGTGCCACTCGATATATGGTTGCCCAAATTCGAGATTTTTGAAGCTTCTTGATATCCGATTTCTTCATTAACTTCTCCCACTCATTTCCACATCTAAACTCCTAGTCTACATGTGTTTAATATCCATTTCACGGGATGAAAAAAAATATCAAATCTTTTTATTCTGAAAGGCGAATCTAACCCTTTTTATAATCAAATTCTGGTGTCGTGTTTATTTCAGACTCAAGTACTCCTGGATTATACAGTCAAACAAAAATCACAACAAAGGGCAGTCATGCATTGTGTTCTATGTTCAATCCATTCAACTTAACAATTTTGAGCATTTGATCTATCAACGTAATCACAAAAAATAGAGCCTTACATCACATATAGCAGTAACCATATCCCGCGGGCTACACATTGATACGAGGCGGTTGATCACGCTCTCCGCAACCTCTCTGCATTCGCCTGACAATCCCCCCAACTTCGCGACCGCCTTTGGGAGCTCAAGTGATATAGCATCAATTACCATCTGCTCCAATCAACAACCAAAAAAAAGGGATCAACATCAAAAAGAGCTCGAAGAAGGGATCAACAACTATAACCACCAAAAACACGCGGACCTGGTTCGAAGAGGGGTCAGAGAGGAAGCCATGGATGAAAGAGAGGGCCCCGAAAGCTTCGTCGGCTCCATCGATGGAGTCCATGAGTTCGGAGAAGGAAAACACGGCCGCGTCGGACTGCCGGAAGTCTCCGGTCTCGATGGACTGAAGACGAGAAGATGAGAAACCTAGAGAATGAAATTAAAGCAAAAGATTACGTCTTTGGAAGTGATTTCTATTACCTTCGAACATGCTTCAATGGCTTGTTGGATGCGAGACACTATAGGAGGAGATTCTTCTTCGCTTTGAACACGATTCGCGTTAATGGCGTCTTCAGGTGCCTCGCAGGACATCGTATAAGTCTTCTCTGTGTGTACGAGAGAGAGAGAGATCTTGGTGAAGGAGAAAGAAGAGGAAGGGATTAGATAGTTAACTTATAATACATCTGAGTATAAAAACATATTAAGAGTATCTCTTGTCCTAAATTTAAACATTTACTCAAATTTAATTATGACTAACGGGGGTAGTCGATAAGGGGACTATTGATAGATTTTTATGGACATTACCTGATTAATGGAATTTTACAGGCTTTCAGACTTTCACATACGTTTGCGACTTTCATAGATTGACTCTCATGGATTTTCATATACTTTCACATACTTTTATAAACTTTCACAGATTGACTCTCATGTACTTTCACATATTCACTCTCATGACTTTCACAGACTTTCACATATTCTCTCTTATAGAATTTCACATTTTTTGTAGACTTAAATATATAATATAATTTAATATATAATAAATAACGATTTTTACAGACTTTTATAGACTTTCACATATTGACTCTCATGCAATTTCACATTTTTTGTAGACTTAAATATATAATATAATTTAATATATAATAAATAACGATCTTCACATATCTGAAATGCATATTGCTAGAATGTCATGATAAAAACACTTATTTCCAAAGGTAGTGTTTAGACATATGTTTGGATGATTATGCTTTTGCAGAAATCATATATAATTTAAACATATTTCCAAATGCCCCAAGCGATCCTGAATTTTATAAGGAAAAGAAAACAGCTTTTATTTATGAACAAGAAAAATTAAGCTTTTTCTAAATATAACAAAAGTATAATTCTTGATAATCTAATTTTAAGAGTAGCTTTAAGTGAAAAGCTACTTTTCAAACCTGTTTTCAAATACCTTAGTCATAAATGCATTTTGATCATTGTCTAGTAAGTAATCTTGTTGTTGGAATGTTGTCGACATATGACCGATTGATGGTTTTGTATGACATATATAGGTGATCTAAGTTCATAGTGATTGTGAATGAATTATTATAATGTTGTAATTCAGGACAAAGTATAAATTACTATATAATTGTAGTATATGTTGTGAAAATTTTATCAGTTGCAGGAATTTTGGTTTTTGAGGGTGTTATTTGTGTAGAATTGGATTTTAAAAGAATGGTACTTGGTTTGGGTAAAGACTGATACGAGAATAAAAATATGAAAGGTCCATAACCATCATCCATAAAAAAAAATGAGTATGTTTTTAAAAAAAGAGGAGATATTCACAATGCTTGAATAAAAGTCCATGAGAATCCCACCCATTCGGGTAGGATTTTGAAATGACTTTTTTCTTTATATTTTCCTCTTTAAAGTCCATAAAAATCCATAAAAATCCACGACTTATGAAAGTCTTCACAAATTCTATTTAAATTGAAGAACACATGATAAAATATCTACTATGAGGAGTCTCAATCGAATAACGCTAGACTTTTTGTCCATAAAATAATGTCTCAATCGAATAATGCTAGACTTTTTGTCCATGAAATAATATTTCAATTAAATAACAATGGACTTTAAGTCCACGAAATAATGTCTCAATCGAATAACACTGGACTTTTTATCCATAAAATAATGTCTCAATCGAATAACGCTAGACTTTTTGTCTACAAAATAATGTCTTAATTGAATAACACTAGACTTTTTGTCCATGAACCAATGTCCTGATTGAATAACACAAGATTTATAAATCCATGTACATTGACATTTTGTCCATGAAAATCCTAATTAACTACCCCCTATAAAAGTCACATAAGAATCTATCCAACCATTTACTTATACTCACGATTAATCAAGCTCTTACTCAAATCTTCACCAAAATCAATGGAAACTCAAATTTTTATCCAAATTTTTAACATCTTTTTTTTTCCACGTCTCCACATTTTGTTTGCTTTTTTTTTCAACTCCACCTTTAATCAGTGAATTTGGATTTTGGTCTTCTTTCTTCGGTATTCATCTTTATTTTTTACATTTTTTTAATGGATGATTATAATTTTTATCTTTAAATATAGGAAGAAAAATTGACTAATAAAGATGTTTAGATAAAAGATTTTGAAAATGTTTATAGGAGATAATAGAAAGAAGATGAGAATTTTTTAAAGGATCTGAGTAAACCACAGAGTTTTGTGATGGTTGGAGATAGATCATATCAAATCAAGCTTTTACTTAAATTTTAAGTAAAATTTGCATATAGATTTAAGTAATTGCTGGAGATGGCCTAAGAAAGTATATATTTATTTATTAACTTAATTAAAAGGGAAAATCCAGCTAACATAATGTAAACTGCCCGAAATCAATATAATTCATTGATTTTATTTGAAATGCATATAACCTGAAAACATATATGTAAATGACTAGATTCAAATAACCCCTAATTTTTTTTTAAAGAAAACCCTAAGTTTAACTTTTGTTAATAGATAAGGAATATTTTGAAAATATTCCTTTTGGTTAACTATGACTGAAACACATTATACATTTACAAAAAAAACATTGACAATTTGTTAAAAATGTGAAAAATCATTTATAAATAACATTTTTACTCCTACAAATAGATTATAAAACCTTATTCGGAGGGATAAAATCATTATTTACGTATTATTTTTTGTATTTTCCATACATTGTAGAGAGTTTTTGGTATATTGGGTTTTGAACCAGGGTTAACCAAATAGAATATTCACATAATATTTTTTAATTGTCAACGAATATTTAATTCAATGGACTATTCGAATTTACATAGGTGTTTCAAGGGGGTTATATGGATTTTGGGCAGTTCACAAGGGGTTAATTTTTTTTTTATTTTAAGAAAAACTGTCCTAAACTATAGCCTTAATTACATAGAAGTGTGTGTAAATAATTTTAATTTTATTTTAAAAAAATTGTCCTAAACTAATAGCCTTAATTTTTTGGAAAAAATCAATATAACTCCCTTCGAAACTTACAAAAATCAGAAAAAGGGTTCTTGTAAAATAAACAAATTCCCTCGTGTCTCTGTCTTTTGTTCTGATTAATAGTTTTAGCCCCCATCAACATTCCATCAACACAAAGAGCATAATCCTGAAATATTCCGTTTAGTTAACGGAATCTATGAAATCAGTATTCTAATAAGTCTCTAAAAAACTAATAAATTATAAATGATTTCTTTTTTCTGATCAAAATAACCTTGATAAGGTAAAATAGCGAGAATGCCGTTATCATTTATGGTAAAAAATTATGTATTTTTATTACAAAAATATATTTTGAAAGCATATCTAAAAAAGTATTTAGTTGTGCATCAAAAATATAAATATATTTAAATTTAATTATATTTAGTGAATATGTAATATAAGTTCTTTTTTAATTATTTTTTTAGAAAATCTTATTTTATATAAAATTATAAATAAATTCTCTATTTAAATTTTAAGATAAGATTAGGAGAAGAAATAATTGTGAGGGGATTTACTGATTTGATAGGGACCATAAGTTTTTAAGGAATTATATCAATTTTACTTAATAAAGAAAGTAAAATTTAAAAGGGTATTGCAGTAATTTATCATGTACGGATATGATTAACCATAAATTTAATTAGTTTTAGTTACGGTAAGGACTAAAATAAATATTATCTAATAAAATAGAGACCTGAGGGGATTTTTAGATTTTACAGGGATTTTTTTCTGATTTTCATAAGTTTTCAAGGAGCTGTATTGATTTTTCATACTTTTTTTAAAATAATTTATATGCAATATAATATATCGTGTTATATATACATAAATAATATAATAATTTTTTAATAATTATTATGAAGTTACAAATAAAAGAAAGATGTTATACCTAAAGATGAGTTTTTTTGCATATATACATCTCAAGCAACCTATATTGTCAAAATCCCCTATTTTAAACTCTGACCCCCCGTTTGGATCGTGGAATAAGTTATTTTGGGGTTTATACTTATTCCAGGAACATATAACTTTATCAATGGAATAAGTGTTCCTGAAATAAATGATTTTTTTTTTGTTGTGTTTTTTTTATTTTCATTGAAAAATGTAATAAAAGTTGAGTTGTTTGGTTGATGAAGAATAAAATGTGAATAAAGTGTAAAAAGTTGATTTGATATGTGAGCCCTATTGATATATAAGAGGTGATGATATGTGATTTGATGCGATGAGATGTGATTTTTTATGTGATGGTGGACCCCACCTTCAATGGGAAAAGACAAGATGGGCATAAGATTATCTCAGATGCTTAAAATTGCTATACTATTTTATATTCATTTATACTGACATAGTAATACCAAGTTATACTATGTGAACAAACAACTATTTTTCCATATCCATTCTTATTCCACCTTATACCACACTTATTCCACCCTTGAACCCCCATCCAAACGGGGGGGGGGGGGGCCAAACGGGGGGGGTTGAAAGTCTGAAAGACTGGAACCATCACTATCATTGAATGAATAGAAAAAAGATGTGCATGTACAATTTAAACCTTTGTGAGATCATTGGAACATATCACCATGCATATGTTGCTTAAATGTGATTTTTTTGAGGTATATTTGAAAAAAAACCATTAAAAAATATTAAAATTTGGTAGATCTGGATATGATATTATAAAATTTATATTTAAGCAAACAAATATAGATTTTTTGTTTTATCTTTATCCCAATATAAAATGAATAAAAATAAAATAATAAAAAGTGATGATGTGGCATTATTAATACCATTAATTGCTTGCAGATTTAAATATGAATTTTTTTCATTCTTATCTTTAATATAAAATCAAAGATCATAAATAACTATAGGTAAAACTAGAAATATAAATGTTAGATAGGAAGGAACTAGGGGTGCAACTCGGGTGGGTTTGCGTCAGGTTGGATCTCAACACAAACCCCACCCGAGGTCGGAGGAAGCTAACCCCAACAAAACCCAGTTTGAATCGGATTGGAATGGGTTTGGGCAGGATTGAGTTCAGGATTGATTTGAAAAATATTTCATTTTGAACAATTCAAACTTTGCTAGAGTCAATTGTCCGCATGATAAATAAAAAAACATAAAAATGAGGAGTGCTTTTATTTATAGAAAAAGAGATGAAACTATACAAGTGAAAGATTTTGAGATAAAAATAAATTGGACAATTCAAATATTATCTCACAATTTTTAAGTATTATCTTCCATAATTTTTAAAAATAGAAATCTTCTGGCCACGTACAATCACTTGTGCAACCCCTATTGTAGTACACATTGATTTTTTTTTAATCATGTACTCTTCTATTGAAGTACATGTTGTTAAATGAAACAAAGCATATACTGAGACACATTAATATATTTTTTTCGTGTTGAAAAAATGATAAATTTTTTTACGCCATATACTACTAGAAGACCAAATCTGTTACACCTGGATAATGAATGTAAGTACAAGAATTAACCAAGATAGAATAAGAATATCATAATAAACGAGTTTGCCATGAGATCCCTGACCACACCTGAGTATTTGAGGGCGGGATTCCAATCTAACCTGATCAAACTGTCTGACCACAGAGTCTGACCTGATGGGAGGATTTCTCACATTTTGTGATATAAACATCAACGAGATTACACAAAAGCCTAAGGAATATTATGTGACATGATAGCTGTAACCGACTGTAACGGTTATGATGAGCCAATCCCGAGCCGATCCAAGAGATCCAAGAGCCAGGTAAAATATTATATCCCTATGATATGCTCACACCTGAATTTGAATTGGCACGCCACCTCTCGCTATTAATAGAAGGGCATCCTCTTCACCATAAGGTACACAGTTCTTTTTATTACTCTTTTTTGTGATCGAGTGGCAGCGAATTTTTTTCAATAGCTACCCCTCCCTCTCTCTCTCCATCTCAATCTATTGGTTTCAAATTTTGATTCCGAAAATGTAGGGGTTCTCACCATTGGTGAATTTTTATCAATCACCCCCAACAGATATCTCATATTAAATATAAATTAAATTGATTGCTATCAATAAAAATTAAACCCAAAATAAATGATTTGCCCCGGATTTGGTTTACTCAAACTATATTGCATCCACAAATGGAATGAATGTTAATTTTATTATTTTGTTTGGGTTTGTTAATGAGTGCAGTGAAACATTAAAAGACGAACTTATTATATTTATTTTTAGAAACTATTTATAAACATTTAGCTCCATATTAAAAATAATAAATACAATCACATATTGTCATATTTATAATATTATAATATTTTCTAAAAACATGCACGAGTTTTTTTTGAGTCATTGTATTTTAAATTTTTTCTTTTATCATCCTTTTTAATTTAAAAAATAGGATCATGCACATGACATGTTTTTATGTGACTTTTAATTTGAAACCATACATCTCACATGCTTCTAAGGATTTTTTTGTGGGTAGTTCAAATATTATCATTTTTTTTTTTCTTTTAACTTGTAGGACAGAATTTGATGGGAATTTTTATTTTCTATACTCTATATCCTAAAGCACTAGGATAGTGCCAAAAGTTTTCATCTAAGGTGCTTTTTTTTATAAAAAACACCTTAAATTGTTCATTCATTCATAAATGCCCAAAACCATGTTACTATCGTGGAACATTTTATTCGGTCATTCACAGTATCCCTCTTATTTATAAACAATTCCCTACAAAAATCGACCAAATTTGTCCTTTTCTATGGTTATTTATAGATAGGTCCCCAGATCCGGGCATTTTCAGATACACCCCTAGATCCCTCTTATTTATAAACAGATCCCTGCAAAATTGATCACATTTGTATTTTTCTGTGGTTATTTGTAGATAGGCGCCCAGGTCTCTCATATTTATTATTAGGTCCCTAACAACTCTTTTTGGGAGATCTTTGAAGTTTCATCTTTAGTTTGAACCAGTTTTATAATTAGACCCACATCTATGTTACAAAGAGATACCTCATTCAAATTTTAAGATTTATAATGAAATCTCTCGTATCAAAATATGACTCGTCAAATTTTAAATCAGTTATTTCATAAAGGAAGTGTATCCAATTGTTTTTTAGTCTCTCTTTTTTTTTTTCTGGATTCTGACTACGGATAAAAATATTTAAATCAGTTAATTGATTATTAGTATCATAAATATTATGAAATATTTATTATTAAATATTATGACTGCGTTGTTGTTTGAGAATTTTGATAAAACATAATTAGTTCTAAACGAAAGAGCTTACCTCAAAGAATGATGAGAAAACATTATTACATAACAAAATGGAATTTTATTAATGTTATTAAGAAATTTTGTAGAAATATAGCATGAAATGCTATTAGATACTTTATTATTCATGCTATTAAGAAATTATGTAGGGACATGATAAGAAATGATATTATATAATTTATTATATAAATACATTTTATTGATATGCATTTGAAATCATAGTAATTAATATTTTAATGACTATATTTCGATAAATAAGATAATTAAATTTAAATGATAATAAGTCAAAATATAATGTTATAATAAATTTGAAAATTAGAATATCAATTTATTTTTAAAATTTTTATTACACATTCGTTATTAAAGTCTTTGAAATACATTCCTTAAAAATCAAATATCTATTTATATAAATTAATGCTCTTGAGACAACAGATGTTTGGACACATGAAAATTTTTCTTCACTTCCGATGTTAATGGGTAAAAATTATGTTTTACTTACCTATAGACCGAGGATAATATGTATGTATAAATTTTCTTAATGTGACTTATGAATTCAAATGTTTTGCTTAATTCATTAATTCATATAAAAAATAATATTATTTACCTGTACTTTTGAGAATTTGATATCCTCGCATACTTTGAAGTCTAAGAAATATAAAGTTCATTTGTCATGTTAGAAATACATTTTATTAACTCGCGCGAATGCGCGTACAATGAAACTAGTATGTGATTATATTTCTTTTTAGTTATTCATTTTTTTATTTCACATTTTTTATACAAAGAATTCTGAAAACATTGAAATTATTATAAAAATTATGTTAATTTTATCTTATTTAACTATCATTTCAGGTGGTCCAACCAAACAATTTAAAGAATTTTTCTCCCTCCCCACCATATTATCTAATATCTAAACAAAACTTGGTGAATAAGAAAAATGCATTGGTGATTGTGCTCGAGGAAGAAAAATTCTTGTTTTTCCTTGATCCAGTTTATAATATATTATGTGGGTAAAAGCATTATGAATAAAATATTCTTTCATATTTTGAAATTAAATTATGTTTCAATTAAAATTTTAATTTTTCTTCTATTTTTAGGTTTTTTTCAACTTTGCATATTTTGAAATAGGATTTTATTAACGAGTGACCTTAGAACATTTGTTAACCCACATTTATGCTAACTTTTTAGACAACCCAACAAATCTAATTATGATATGAACCAATAAATTGAAATATTTTTTAAAATATCAACAATACCTCTAATAAATTCACAATCTTTTTTCTTTTTCCCTCCCATACCCAACTTTTCCTCTCATACCCAATTTTTTTTTATTAAACCAACATTTTTTTTACTCTTTTCAATTGATTTTTATTAATACTCTTTTCAATGAACAATCTACAATATCAACTCACTATAATGAAAGACATAAAAGTTAAATTTTAACATCAACTCTATAAATAAAATTACAAAGCACCTCCTTTTTTATATATTTATCACGAATCTGCATACACCGATTTGATGTGAAACACCGGCCGAGCCAGAAGCATGCAAGACCATTTATTATTAATATGATATATTAAAATAAATTCAAATGATAAAAAATAATATAAAATGGCGGTGCATGTAAAATATTTAAAATAAAAGATTAAATCAAACAAAGAATAAAAATAAATTACCTTATATACCGCACAAAAATTATGTTCATATAAGCAACACTAAAACAAGTATCACAGTCATAAGAGATACGAGATAAGAATAAAAATGAAAGGAAATGTACATTTTTACATTTTTGAATGAAACTTTTGTGGGAGAAAAGGAAAAAAAATTGGGTATGGGAGAGAAAAATTGGGTATGGGAGGGAAGAAGAAAAACAAGTGGTAAATTTATTAGGGCTATTGTTGGTATTTTAAAAAATCTTTTAATTTATTGATTCATATCTTAATTAAATTTGTTGGATTGTCTAAAAAATTAGCTATAAATATAGATTAATAAGTGCCCTAAGGGCACTCATTAACAAACCCTTTGAAATAAAATCAGATGCCCACAAACGCGTTGAACAATTTAATTGTTAATTTGGTCTGAATATATTTTTTGAATTACCTGATTTTGAAGAATATAATTTGGAACTGAGATATATAGGTGTATATATTAAAAAAATAGGGTTTTTTTTGCATGTATGTCATCCAAAAACATGCTATATTATTATACCATCCAAAATGACCTATTTGTTTTTATATTATTAGAATATTGATAAAATTTGCATATTTACTATTCTAGTTAACTTTCATCAAAATTTATATAAATCGTTAAAGTCTTGAGAAATGATCAAAATACCCTCATTTTTTTATTTTGCATAATTCACCTTACCATATACAATATTTATAAAAATAAAAACTATTAATTGAACATGAAAATGATAAATTTCATCTAAATCCAAAAACTATAAAAATTAAACATAAAACTTTTTATTAACAAAGACATAGTAATTATTAATACTTACATTAGTAGGTATGAATAAAATTATTTTGAGAAAAACTAATCATATATATATTTCAAAATGACAAATTATAAAAAATCTAGATCTTGATTAAAGAAAAAGAAAAGAAAGGGTAAGATTGAGAAGGGAGCTTTGGAAAGAACAATAAATTAATTAGGCTTTTATGTTTAGTTATTTACATGAAAAATATTATGTTAAAGTTATTTTGTCATTGTCGCTTGTTGGTTAAAAACTAACTATAGTTAAATTTAATTTTGGTTAAAAAAGTTCACGGATAGAATTTTAAAATTATACCTAAAATAATCTCATTTCACAGTTTCAGAAATACAAAAAACTAATCTGCCATTATGTAATTAAATCTTTAATATCCATATTTATTCCACACTAAAAATTTATTTTTCCTATAAAACAACAATCTCTCTATATATGACGAAAATCAATCCTCTTGATTTTGTTATTATATATCATACTGTGTGTTTCTTATATATATCTTACATGATATTGTTTATCATTTTTCATTGTGTATAATCGTAATGTATAATTTAAATATGTGTAGTGCCCCAATACAGCAGATTATATTTTAGTATTCTAAATCTTTATTCACATTTTTTTTTATTTTTTAGCTATTTACATATTTTTATAACATCATTAGTACATATCTATTTTTTTAAAAATAAAATCAATATTTAATGTAATTCATCATAAAAAACTCAAATTATATTAGTAAATATTTCACAAAATCCACCTAATCACAGAGAATTTAGAATAAAAAAAAAGTTGATTTACATAAAAATGTGTGAAATATATTAATAAATATTTTAACAAAGTTAAGAGGTATGAAATATATTAAGGATCTAATTGCATAAGGGTAGATTAGTCTTTTGTGTTTTCAAAATGGTAAATTAAGAATTTTTTAGGTATAATTTTAAAAAGTGACTGATTTGGGTATTTCTAACTTTTGAGAGATTTTTTTAGTCAGTTTCCCTAGAAAAATTTCTAATGACAAAAAAATAAATATATCATTTGTAGTGATATAAAAATAAATAATATGTTTTTTTGTTAAGTTAAATAGTATGTTTTTATATGATATACATGCAAAAAAATCCTAAGCAATAACTTAATTCCCTAAATACGTTGGAGAAAACAAAGAAACAAATATAACAAAGTTACAAATTTCAAATCTCAAATAAATAAAGGAATATAAATGTGCCTTGATCTATGGCAAAAAATAAGGGATGATATTACAACGACCCACGAAAAATCTTCAATAAAAGTTACATTAATTTGAATGCTATAATAATTTTTTTGACTAAATATGACGGTTCTATTTCCCTTAAAATTGTTCCAAGAGAGAGAGAAGAAACTATCTAATAAAAGGGGAGGGCTTTACGTTTAATTTTCAATCCGTGAAGAAAACACAAAATTTAACAATGATTCCCGAATGGGATTCTTTACCAGTGGATATCTGGGACTCCATCTTCCAACGAGTCGACGAGGACGACTTCAATGGCATCTCCCGCACGTGCAAGCTCTTCCTCTCCATCACCGACCGGTTGCGGACCACCCTCACCATCTCCAATCAGACCGTCGCGGTTCGAATTCTCCGCCGTTGCCGCAACATCAAGCGCCTCAATGTCCATTGCAGCATGCGAGGCGACCTCGACTGCCTCATCTGCGACATCTCCACATCCGGAGTGGCGATTGAAGCCCTCAGTCTCTTCTACAAGCAGGAGTTCTTCCCGTCGTGGAGCATTAGAGAGGCAGGGGAGGGGACGTTGGGGAGGACCTTGAAAATCTTGATCTGCAAGGGCTGGCCATTGGAGGATCAGTATCTGTTCGCGATATCCGAGGGGTTCCCCGCCCTGGAAGAGCTCGACATCAGCTACATGGGAAATTACGTCACGGACGCGGGGATTGAGGTGTTGGCCTCGAAACTCGCCCACCTCCGCAAGATCAATGTCTCCGGGTGCCATCACATAACGGATGCTTCTCTCTCCTTCCTCTCGTCGAACTGCACGTCTCTCTCCGAGGTCCATCTACTTGACTGCTCGGGGCTGAGCGGGGAAGCTATGACCTCTTTCATTGCCCAAAAACCCAAACTCATCTCGTTTAGCTTCTGTATAGACTTCGGCTTCGGTTTTCCCAGCTTCGCGGGTGGCAAAGCCCTGCAGTGCCTAAAAATTTCTCGTTCATTCCTCTCGGACGACAGGCTTCTCTCGATTGCCAAATCACGCCTCCCGTTGAGAGAGCTCTGCATTCCCCGCTGTTCGGTCTTCTCCCTAAGTGGTCTCGATTTGCTCCTCCAGGCTTTTTAATCCCTCTCACGTGTGGATCTCGAAGGGATCCATATCCTCACCAACGAATCGATGGCTCTCTTAGCATCACACCTTCCTGAGGTCACCACCATTAATCTATCTTATTGTTCCAAGCTGACGAAATTTACCTTTATAAGCCTCGTAAAGTGTTGCCCACTACTTGAGGAGCTCCGGATGAGATGTACGAATCTTGGCAGAGGTCGTCCCCTCTATTCTACTTCCATGAAGAACATAAGAAGCAAAATCCGCACTTTCGATCTCTCATGCAACAGACGCTTCAATGATGAATCACTCATTCAAATTAGCTCTGTCTGTCCGGAGCTGCGGACAGTGGATTTGAGTTGTTTAGAGAGAGTGAGTGATGTAGGGATCACATGTCTTGGTTTGAATTGCCCCCACATCCGCACCTTGGATGTGAGAGGTTGCAAGAGGGTGACCAACCTTGGCAACGAGGGGTTCGATGAATTGGAGACCCTAAGGGCCCGTGCGTCTAGAATCGGGGATGAAGGGCTACTGATGGCCCTGCTGAGGTGCGGAGAGAGACTCCGAGTGGTGGACCTCGTGGAAACAAAAGTGACGCGGTACGGGGTGACGAAGTTAATGGAGGGATGTTCACGATTGAGGGAGATTGGCGTTTATGGAACGGGACTACGAAAGGTATTACTTCGTAATGGTTGGGAGCGGAAGCTAGGTTTATATACAGATTTATATACTTATGTTAAAAGTAAATAGATAATTAAACTATTTTATTTAAATTATGAAATTATGGACAAAGGTGTTAGAATGATGTCCTTGCTAAATCATTTTCATGTTCAATTGAAATTTTTTAACATTAATATATTTTATTATGCATTATTATTTGAGTATCTTTACTAAAATAGCTAATCCAAGAGTTAGATTAGTACACACCTTTTTTTGTTTCAAGTCTATGTAGTTTGTTATTTGTTTGCTATTGATTAAGACTTCGTTTAGATATAAGTTTAAGTAGATTCTGCATGTGAAAAGTTAAAAATTCTCAAACTCGGATCCAAATACATTTTCAGCATTTAACTTTTCAAACCACCATTTTTTTTAGGCTAAAAAATCTTGCGGTTAAAAAGCTAAAAAAAAACGCTTTTCAAAACTTGAGTTTGAAACACAGGATTCGAAGAATCTTAGCATTTCAGCCCCATATTCAAACGTAGCTTAAGATGTGTTTGTTAAGATTGTGATATATTTATTGAATAATGTTTTCTAAACCCCAATTTCACAGACTCCATGAGATTGCATGTGTCTAATATTTGTTATACCCTTATTGATTATTTTATTTTTTGATAGCTGAACCCCACAAAATAAGAAGACAATCATGATTAATTAAATAAAAATAAAAACAGATCTTTAAATAAATAAAAAGTGAAGGTGAGTATGGACGGATGCAACATAAACCCTTTTTAATCAAACCCATCTGTTGAGATGGTCTCTTCTCTTCCAACCTAAACTTTCCAAAGATCTCCCCCAAAAAAAACCCAACTACATGGAGTATTATAATATGCAAAAGAAGTCAATTATAGGCTGTGATCAGATCAACATAGAAAGGAGGAGATGATGACAATGGTGGAGGATGCTACAAAATCTTTTGTTTCTTTATTCTATTGTAGGTTAGTTACATTTAATTTATATATGATTTGTATGATGTTAATGTTACATTTCTGACATCCAACATACTCATATTCTAATTTTTGTTAATTCATGAATATAACAGTCTGAAATGTAACATTTATTCGTGTATTGCATTTGTTTAAATGAAAATAGTTATTTATTTTTGTTACATTTATTAATGTAACAGTCAAATACATAAATTTGTTAAATGTATCACATAACAAAAAAAGTGTTTAACACTTTCTATAAAATATATCTGACTATTGAAAATAGAATCTGTTTCTAAATTGTTTAAACATTGCATTACATTTAGGTAAATGTAACAGTTTTTATGTAAATGTAACAAATCACTGTGAGAAATATAAATATTTAAGAAATGTAATTGATGTAATTGTTTCATATAATAACTATATATGTTTTTTTTATTTAAATTTGAATACAATAAATACTTAAATTTTTTTAATGTTCAGTTAATAACATTCTTAAAAAAAAAAATTAATGTTCAGCCTTGGATCCAGACAGACTTTCAAAATGCAATGCTTAGAATAATTGCCATTTCACTTTGACCTGTTCTAAAAAACGAGGTAATTCGAATTGTTTGTTGACATGAACAAAGGAAAAACCTCTCCAATGATATGGCCATTGGTTCTTGCTGTTTTTCGACATATAATATGTCAGGATTTTGTCATGGAATACAAATCTAAGTGCCTTTTTTTTATCTGTTTGTGTTAACATGGTCTTTCTAAGTGAAAATTGAGCTGCCTATTCAGTTCTTCTGTTTGTAGTTGAGGGTTTGTGCAGGTGTTACTATTTTGAGAAGGGAATATGGTGTAGGTCGCTGAAAATGTCTTAAAAATGCACTTAGAACTTTCCCTGGGCAGCCAATATATATGCTCTTATATTTTTATTTACATTCCTTTTTCCATTAATGTGAGGTTGGCTTTGAAAAAGTTCTGAGCATACTAGATGTCAGTCTCACGTATACTTGGAGATGTTTATATCAAGTACTAACTTTAGATTGATTGATAAATAGAAGAGAACATCATTTTCTTAACTTCAATGAACTATCATTATCAGCCTCACATAGCCTCAGTACCACAGATTCACAAAGTCTTGTGGGCAAAACAATTTGGTAGAGATTGACCATGTTAGCATAGTAAGCATATTGGCATTGTGTATATTTTTATTAGGATAAGTCTAGTTTCAAAAATTCTTTGCTGAGTAGGCGGTTGAAAAGCTTACTAATGTCCCAAAACAATAGGTTGTGGAAAAAAATTCTAGTCTAGAAAGCTTCCCATTGAGCACCCATGATGCAAGGAAAAACAAAAACATCCTTCGCTTCTTCCAATTTGAAACCAATTTTCATAACCAATTCACCCTCTAAATGGATTATGCAATCAATTACAGAGAAGCAAAAACAAGGATTTGAACTTATTGCAAACAACGTGCTTCAACTGCTGGGTTAGTTGGGATGCCCTTTCATGTCAAGGACATTTCATTTTTGAGCGCTGATACACGCAGCCCATCATTTTTTTTTTTTGAAGAAAGATAAATGTTTGTTATCCGATTTCATTAATGAATTCGAATTACAAATTTCGAAATGAGGGAGAGTAGATGTATATTCAAAACAAAAATAAAGGGGATAAGAACCCTACAAGCAAACAAGCGAACCTAGGCTACGGAAGTCGTCCAAACCCTAGTTAGATGAGACATTTAAACCAGTAGGACATCCGCGTATCCGCCACTCACCCCGCAGTGATCAAATTACCATATCGAAAGCGGACATCTACCGCCTTCGCGATGTATCGTCCCTAATCTCTTATGCAAGCTTGTAACATTTCCCACATGTTCTCTTGATACACCCTCACTCCTATGAAGACAACCGCGTTCTTTGTTCTCCATATAGTCCATGCTCCCGCGGATACGATTGCATGCGAGATCACTGCAAGCAGACTGATGTCCCCTGTTTTCTTTATTTCTTTCCCCGCGCTCCACATCTCATCAAGGACTGGAAGGTGGTCTTCATCTCTTGATACACCCTCCGAGCCCACGCAGCCCGTCATTGCAGCTCATAATATCTTATAGGATTATAACATAGTATATGACCCAATTTTTTTTCTATTGTTTCACCATGAAAAAAAATACATTAATGTATCTCAGTATATACATCATTTCATATAATACTATGCACTTCAAAGGATGAATATATAATTTTATAGAAAATGAAAAATAGGCTGGACTGCAAAACGGGTTGCAATGGGGGCTGTGTGTATCTTTTTCCTTCATTTTTTTTTTGTTGGGACTAAAGGCCCACTATGGAGGCATATTTAATTGAGCGTTGATAAATGCAGTCGTTTTTGTAGCCCGTTTTGTAGCTCCATACGAATGTAGTATATACTGTACTATCATAATGTATGAGTTCTATTATAGTATATGACTCAATTTTTTTTTTTTGTCATTTTTTCATTATGATATGAAAAATATATTAATGTATTTCAGTATATACTTCACTTCATATAACATCATGTACTTTAAAAGGTGAGTGTATGATTTTTAAAACAAAGAAAAACGAAATAGACTGCAACAGGGACTGTGTGTATCTTTTTTCTATTTAACTTCCTTCACTCATTTCTATATGTATTAAAAAAAAAACTAAATCCTTAAGACTCCCTGACATAATCTGAAGGTTAGTGGGTATTACATCCATATGTTGTCGCAGAAAGCAACGGATGCCTGAATCATAAAACCGATTAGTAGATTGTGTTCTTCATTTGGGAGATCTACTAAAGTGGTTTTTCATTTGGGAAGATAAGGGCATTATAGTCATTTGATGCTAATTTCACTTGTTTACTCTGTGTTGCGCATTTAATTTTTCTACCGCCCAAAGTATATGATTACACGTTTACTATAAAATCGACTGTGATGGAGATTTTGTTTCCAGACATTCGTCAAAAGATACAAACGTTGGTTGTGTTCTTGCGAATTAGCTTTCCCTCTCAATTCAAGATCGATTATAAAATACATTCTCTGCGTCTCTCTCTTCCCTTCTCTCTCTCTTTCTAAATCTCTCCCTCCCTCTCTCTGTCTCTTTCTCTTCTTGATTCCTCAAGAAAAAACAGAATACAAGACAAGAAAGTCTTTGCAGAGATCATGGATTCGAATTTCCATCCATGTTTGACGAGCCGCACCATCATCCCTTCAAGAAGAGCGCCTGATGACGACGGCATCATCATGGATTCTCTATTGTCTGTTGGCCCAAGCAGACGACGTCGTCCGGACCTTGTGTCAATGGAGGAGTTTTTGTTCTCTGGGTATTCTGAAGAATCTGGAGGTCTCTTCTGCTCCATCTGTGAAACAACGAGGTTATATGCCATCCGCATATCGAATGCTGAATCTTTACTGGCGGACCTTGTCGAATCACGGCGGAGCCGCCCTTTGAACCTACGTTGCAACGAATGCGGAGACCCGGACATGTCACCGGACATTGGTCAGGTTTCCATTCTGTTTCTGTTTTTGACTTCTATGTTGGCTGATCCATCTGTCCCCATCGATTGGCTCCAGTGGTTATGTAAAGACCAGTTTGGGTTAAAGATCGGCCCAATAAAGAATGATAGGAATGGACTCGTTGATGGTGCATATCTTGGCATGTCGGTTTGGCTCGACCCAGATGGCCAGTACTCTGACAAGGTTTTGCCAATCCTTGGCTCCTATTTGCGTGGGCTAATATGCCTTCCTCCGAGACGTCTCCAACCAAACCGAAGCCAAGAACGCCTCAGCCTTCCCACCCTGCATGAGCTGTTAGACTCAGGAACCATCCAAATCCAAGGGACGATCAGATGCCAAACCTGCAATATATGCTTTAACCACAGGTTCAACGTCGAATCAGCATTTGAGTTACTAAAGCAACTCGATGAGACGAGGAGACGTCCCCCCCTCGTCCAAAGCTGCATTCGGTGCCACCAACCTCTCTTGCAGCCAGGGAAAGGTAACAGTTTGATCTATCTGTTCTTGGGATCTATGGTCTGCCTCTGCTCTGGGCGAATAATACAGAAGCTCTGCAATTGCTACGGATTCAACATTCGGCACATAAGGAATGACAGGGATCGGCTTCTCGATGCTCTCTACGTCGGGATTGCTGTGTCCCTAGACCCGTCTAGGCAGTACACGGGAGGTGATCATGCTGTTGTTTCATCTTACCTTAATGGGTTAAACTGATCCTGCGGAGGCTTGGAATGTAAGCAAGGAGTGTGTCAATGTAAATAGTGCCATAGTGGACAAGTTTTAGAGGGAGAGATGATTAGGGACTTTGTCACTCTGTTGTTTTTTGTTTCAAGCGAGAATTGCTGATTTGTATGAGATGGTCACATTGTATTGCTGAAAGACATCCATTTCTTCAAATAAATTGATAAAGTCATCAGTCCCTTTTCCAATTTATTTTCCCTTCTTTGGTGGCCCAACTGTGATTACAAAACGGTGGTTCAATTTCCTCCCTTTATTTACTTAGGCCCCATTTGGAATTAATTGTCAAAACAAATTTATTTGCATAATCACATTTATCATCAAAGGCTGCTTGAGGCACAACACAGATTATGTGGCTG
This sequence comes from Acorus calamus, assembly GCA_030737845.1. Classification (NCBI taxonomy): domain Eukaryota; kingdom Viridiplantae; phylum Streptophyta; class Magnoliopsida; order Acorales; family Acoraceae; genus Acorus; species Acorus calamus. The sequence goes on along the minus strand of CM060859.1, from coordinate 19,403,473 downwards.
CTTAGCTCTAAAAATAGACTAACAACCAAAGATAGACTCTCCAAAAGAGGTCTTGTAGCTTCCATCACATGCTCTCTGTTGAAATAAGGCTCAAAGCAGGTAAACCACCTCTTCCTTCAATGCGCAATTTTTGCTTTTGTATGAAACTCGCAACCAAGGGAGATAGAACGCAAAGCTGTAGAACTCTTGTGGACTGTGTTCTGAACCTTCTCCCAGTCGACCACCCATAAAACCAGAGTCCTTGATATGTGGTACGTCAAGGGTGTGTCCTTTGTCCTTTCGTGACTGCTCTAGCCCTTCCTTTCACTAAATAAAAGTGGATCATGCACAATTCCACCTACGCGGCGTAATGTAAGGTCTTTTGTCAAACTTCAGTATCATCGAGTGATTGTCCATGTGAGGTCTAAAACTATCACCCTTAAAAAATACCTATCTCCAACAGAGGAGGTAACCATAGTTATGGAAGAGAAAGACCATTCCATTCATTTACACACCATACATTTATCTCATTTTGATTGCCTCTGTTAATTCTTCCTCCTCGCTTCACATCAGCCAGTATTTAAATCAGCCTTTTATCCAGTAATCCAGACTTTCAAAATGCAATGCTTCGAATCATTGCTGTTTCAGTTGGACCTCTTCTATAAAATTTGAGGTAATTGGACTTGTTGTTGGAACGAACAAACGAAAAACCTCTACAATGATTTGGGTATCTGTTCTTACTGTTCTTTGACATATAATATGTTAGAATTTTGTCATGGAAAAAAATTCCAAGAGCCTTTTTCTTTTATCTGCTTGTGTTAACATGTCTTTCAAAGTGAAAAGCGAGCTACCTTTTCAGTTCTTATGTTTGTAGTTGAAGGTTATGGTAAAGGTCGCCGAAAATCTCTCTCACTGCACCTAAAACTTCCCCTGGGCACCCAACATGCTCCTATATTTTATTTACATTCCTTCTTCCATCAGTGTGTGGTTGGCTTTGAAAAAGTTCTGATTGAGCATATTAGATGTCAGTCTCATGTATATCTTTTTTTTTTTTTTTGAGGGTAAATAAATTGTATTGCTATGAACAAAATGCTTGTACAAAAAGTATCATGTACAAAAGACCTTTCCATCAAGAATGAACATAGAAAGCAGTGGGAGGGAAGCACAAACCAAGTTGCGTTGCATCCCCACTACAATCCAGGCTCCTCTTGGAGGGAGATACACATGTATGGAAAACAAAAGGCCCATATTTTTCATCTATATCTTTCATACTCTACATCCGCAGCATCACTGCCCATGGCCTCTTTGAGTTCTGTCCAAAGTTCTGCCACATGAAAACTTCTCTCACCATTACATGTAAGCCAAGCTGCAACCAGATCAGCTGGCCTATTGGCTTAATGCCATATGTGGGTAGCTTTCTAATCACTCAAAAGATCCAGCTTTTGATGTTTGTTATGTGGGTAGCTTTCCAATCACTCAGAAGATCCAGCTTTTGATGTTTGTCTTTGAGAATTCTAATCGCCCTCCATGGAATTTTCTTGCCATCAATGAACCATCATTATCAGCCTTCACATAGTCTCAAAACCACAGGTTCACAGAAGTCTTGTGGGCAAAAAAATTTGGTAGCCTATAAATAGATTGACCATATTAATGTGGTAAGCATATTGGGCTGGTGCTTTGTAATATTTTATTCCGGGCATATTAACACAATCATGGCACATGCCTACCATGCTTTCAAAAAAAAAAAAAAAACACACACACACGACGTAGTAAGCATATCGGCATTATGTACTCTTGTATTAGGAAAAGTGTTGTTCCCAATATTCCTTGCTAGTTACGCGGTTGAAAAACTTGCTAGGAGGCACATTTAATTTCCTTCATTCATCTGTACATGCATGCAATACAACTAAATCCTGCAGACTCCCTGATAAACTCTGAAGGTGAGTGGGCAATATTACATCCATATGTCGTCGCACAAAGCGACAGATGCCGTAATCCATGCACACTGAGCCAGCTCCTGTGTTGGAGCCATTTTGTGAAAACCAGCTACTGCATAGTATGTAACACACACCCCAATCTGTATTATCTCTGGCTTATGCACCACAGTTTGAAAAACAACAGTTTCATAGATTTTAACATATACTAATCAAAATCTAAAATGAAGAACTAAACCCAATAGTAACCATTTGGAACTGATCGTCTGCAAAAACAGAGTATGCAGAATAGAAAAAAGCACAATGTGTCTGACAATTAAGTCCAAGTCGGGCCTAACAGGGGACTGAATGTCAGGAGACAAATGCATCTCAATATAAACAAACAAATAATAAATAGAATTTAAAATAAAATCTACATAGCAAATAAAAGATTAGAGATAGGCTAAAAATGAAAATTTTACATATTATCAATTTCATGGGTTTTAGACAAGTCATCCTTAGCTGTAGACATGCACAAAACACAAACACAGGAGTGGTTGTAGACAAGTCATCCATTGTGCAAGAACAACATCCTTGACTTCTTCCCGTTTGAAACCGATTTTTACAACCAGCTTGTCCTCAAAATTGATAAATATCAAAATCAACTGTAGAGAAAAGGAAAAACAACTATTTATTGACTTTCAAGTTTTAGCTCACCATATTCAAAATATAAGATGAACCAATAAATTTGGTAATACACATTTGGAATCAATTCTATGGAAAAGCACAGTCAGAACCAAAAGTTATAGGAATGATGAACCTTGGGAACAACAGAATTCAGGGAATCTTCGATATCCTTCACAAAGTCGCAGTACCATTTTTGGTTCACCTCCATCAACCGCGGGCATCCATCCACCATCTCCATCATTTCATGCTCCCTCACTTGCGAGTACTTTAGGTACACCACTCGGAGTCTCTCTCCACATCTCCGCAAGGCCGTCGCCAGACCATCATATCCGATTCCTGTATACGAGGCTTTGAGAGTCTCCAATTCATAGAATCCCATGTCTCCAAGGCCTTTCAAAAGGATGCAATCAGTCACATCAAGCGTGCGGATGTGGGGCCAGTTCAAGCCAAGTTGTGTGATCCCTGTTTCAGTCACTCCCATTGTTTCAGCCAAATCCACCATCCTTAGCTCCGGACAGACGGAGCTAATTTGTATGAGTGTTTCATCATTGAAATGCATGTTATATGATATAACCAAGGTGTGGATTTTGCTATTGTTCTTCATTGAATTTGGATGGAGGGAACGACATCTATATCTGCCCAGATCAGTATCTTTCATCCGGAGCTCCTCAAGGAACGGACAACACTTTACGAGATACATAAAGGTCAATTCAGTCAGCCTGGAACAATAGGAGAGATCAATGGTGGTGACCTCACGAAGGTGTGGCGCTAAGAGAGCCATCGATTCGTCAGTGAGGATGTCACATCCCCTGAGATCCAAGCGTGAGAGAGATGGATACTGCGCCTGCAGGAGCGAGACGAGGCCCATTATGGAGAATTCATGACAAAAGGGGATGCAGAGCTCTTTCAATGGGAGACGCTCAATCGAGAAGAGAATGTCATCCGACAGAAATGCATTTCGGATGTGGAGACGCTTGAGAGCCCTGGCATCCGCCCAGCTGCGCAAGGACTTCGAACACGTTGATATCGCCCTAAGCATCGGTCTTCGGATAATGACAGAGGCGATACCATTCTCACTTATGAAATCGCAGCCTTGTACATGGACCTCGGACAAGGAAGGACAGTACCACGAGAGGGCGTAGAGAGATACATCGGTTATCATATAATTCCCCGAAACATTGATCTTGCGGAGGCACGGGGCCAGGTTCAAGAGTAGCGCCTTGATCCCCTCGTCGGTGACATGACCCGGGGAATCACAATGATCCCCCAAACTGTCGAGGACTCTTTTCTTGCTGATGTCGAGCTCTTCCAGGGCGGGGAACGATTCGGATATCGCGGCCAGATCCCAATCCGATAACGACTGGATTTTCGAGCAGTTCAGGACTTTCAAGGTCTTCGACTCTCTCACGCTCGATGACGGGAAGAACGGCTGATAAGAGAGATCAAGGGCTTCGATGGCGATTCCGGATGCGGAGATGTCGCGAACGACGCAATCGAGGTCACCTCGCAGACGGGGATGCACATTGATGCGCTTGATGTTGGGACATCGGCGGAGTACGCGAGTGGCGATGGTCTGATCGGATATGGTGAGCGTGGATCGGAGTCGATCGGTGATGGAGAGGAAGAGCTTGCAAGTGAGGGAGATGGATTCGAAGTGTTCCTCCTCGACTCGTTGGAGGATGTAATCCCAAAGATCCTCCGGTAACGAATCCAATGATACCTTCACCTTCATCGTCATTTATACTCGGTGCGATCGATGCGATGGGGTTAACATAATGTCAAGCTCCTGTTTTATAGGCAGCCTCCTCTGTCTTTTTTTTATATATATTTTTCTTGTGCTTACCGATATGGGACTTTATTTAACATGCATCTCATGTAAACCGTTCATCCTATGATCCTGTATAAATATTTCTCCCCATTTTATCTTAATAACAATATTGTCAAATATTATCTTAACAAGTTTTACAGCCATCACTTTATCTTAAAATTACACTTCACGTATTATCTTAATAATTTACTTAATTCACGTACTATCTTAACAACTTTCTTCGAAAAATCTTCCCAATATCCAAGATGGGGGGAATAACCACACATTTTTAATTTTGTAAATTGGTAAGAATCCACTTTAAAACTTTAAGAATCGGGTTTGTTTGGTAACTGCTTAGAAATACTTATGGAGGACTTCTCTTTTTGCAAAAAGAGAAGTGATTGTGTTTAGGAACCCAATAACTACCATTTTTTGAGAAAAGAAAAGAGAAAATAACTATTTAAGTTTTTTCACTTTTACAGAAGTTATAAAAAGTTAATGTTTTAACAAAAATACCTTTTTAAAATTTTATAAATTTTTAAAAAACCCTTTGCCCATGTTTGGTTAAAATTAAGTTATTATGAGGTTTATGACTATGAATAAAGTGATTTTTTGTTTGGTAGTTGAAGATGTATTTTTCCCCTTCAATTAAAACAATCGATTGTCGGAGTCTCATTCTTGAAAATGGACTTAGTTGGATGTAGATCATGCACTCAAAATGGTTTTAGGGGGACACCGGTGTGAAGAGATGTATAAGTAAGGGAGTTCAAAGGAAAATCTCACTAATTTGGTGGTTTTTGTGCAAATGAAAAGTTAGATACCTTAATACATTCATCACCTCCTTTTTTTTATAGGGTCTCATGGCTTAGATAGCTGTTGTCACTGTCTTTCCAGCCGTTGTAATGACTTTCCTTAATAACTGCTTAGTGGGTGATTTTGGTGTGGTAACCGCCTGGCTTTATTATAGCTCAACATGCCTTTAATTACCCATGTTCTATGAGTAATAAACCTTAATCACCTACCTGACAGTTACATGCGTTATGGATGTCTGACCGTTTCTTCAGCTCTCCTCGTGGTATTTGGCCTGATCATTTATTCGACGTGTACATAACCATTTTACCCATGGGGTGTAAGACCGTCTGATCAGACCTTCAATTTAGTCATGTCTGATCTTCTCGGGACGACATTCATTCACAAGGTGTAAGACCATCCAATTAAATCTTTAATTTGGTTGTGCATTATCTACTCGGGATGATATTCACCCGTGAGGTTTAAGACCGCTCGACCAGACCTTCAATCTGGTCATGTCCCACCTATTTGTGAGTGTCCATGTGGAGTTCCGAATTTATATCCGGGCTCTTGGATGTTAGATACGACAGCTCATACCCATCTAAGTCTTGACACGTGTCGTTTTTAAATATAGTGTAAGTTTTTGCCTCCACAGTAGTGTTTTGAATTATTCACGTTGAGAAACGTAATAATAAAGTTTTTGTGTTTTAAAAACAATGTGAAAAAAGTGTACATAAAGATTTATAATGTGAAAAAATGATTACAGTTGATTTAACAGTTGATTTATAAGAGGTGATTACAGTTGATTTAACAGTGAGTCCACATATTCTTTTTTGTTGAATAACCTGAAATAATTTAATTCCGAGGATTTGTTGGAATTCATATACCACTTTATATCAGTTATTTATAATATAAAAATTCTCACTTATTTCAACCTTTCAAATCCCTTTTTTGAACCTATTCATATTTATTCACATTTATTCTAGCTCTATTCTCGAACCAAACACTGACTTTATGTACTATATAAAACAAATTTTCTCTCAGCTCTTAAAATAAGTTTGTTAGTAGTATCTTCTTTTCATTTAAAAAAAAAAGAGAAAAAGAAAAAGTTTATTAATATTTTAATTGTAATTGTTAGGATTTGTTAGTTTGATTTTGTAAGCAATTGTGGTTAAATTAAATTTGTTAGTATTTGAGATCTATATAGTTGATTATATTTATTTATATATTTATCTATTAAAATAATTGTATAACATGAGTGTTTTAGATAATTCATGTGATTTCTGTTACAAAAGTATTTTTTTAAAAACATATATCAATATGTACAAGAAACTCATTCTTTAGAAGTAACTTCACCCAAAATAAACTTCTTGTAGAAATATTTTTAGACAAGTTGTCAAACTTTTTGTAGAAGTATTTGTGAATTTTTATAAAAAATATAAGAAAACAATCCAAACAACCCACTATAAACTACTTGAAATCCATATAAACCCCTCATTTTTCCTAAAGTTCATATAACCCCCTAAAAACACTAATTTAAATCCAAATAGTCCCTTGAGTTAAATTTTTGTGGACCTTGACTCAAAACACAATCTATCAAAAATTCTCTAAATTTGTTTAATTTGTACACATGATGATTTTAACCATTTGGATAGATTATAAAACATTATATGGAGGGAGAAGAGATTGTTAACACATTAGTTTTTGGTATACTATATATTTTCAACTAGGTTAACCAGACAGAATATTAGTAGAATAATTCTAATCTGTCAACAAAAATTTAACTAAAGAGTCAAGAGGTTATTTGGATTTACATTGATATTTTAGGAGGTTATATGGATGTTAGGAAAAGTTAGGGGATATATGGATTTCAGACAATTTACGAGGAGATTATTTAAATTTTTCCCAAAATATAAATTGAGCTTAATAAAATGTCTAACATGTTCTATATATATATATACATTAATACATATTGAAATTGCAGTTTCTTACCATCCCAACCAAACCGAATTAAATCATTTCAAATTAATCCAATCAAATTGCATCTTTAAAATTAAAAATTGTCACATATCCCTATTTTGTCATAATTTAAAATTACATTATGATTCAATTAAATTTTAATTTATTGTCTTAAGGATTTTTTAAAAAATTTGTATATCTTGAGACATAAGAATATAGTTGTCCAAAATTTTGAAGAACTAATTTAGAATGGAAATGTCATGTTCATTTCAAAACTACTTGCATGTGAATAAAAAATAACTCCCTCACTTAGTATATTTGTAAAACAAAGAACCAGACAGCTAGAGGTAACTTATCAACTTGGCCGCAAGGTTAGCCATGGAAGATTTATCATTTTTTTGAGAGAAAACAAAGAAACAATTAAAGAAAGACGGTAAATTTTAAATTTCAAATAAAGGAATATTCATGAGCCATGATCTATGGCAGAAAATAAGGAATAATTTACAACCCACGAAAAATTTCAATATTTGGATTTTAATTAAAAGTTACATTAATTTAAAATGAAGTAATAATTTTTTTTTATCAACGCTTCCACAAACCCCGACGCCTAAATTATGTTTGGATCCTTGGTAGAGTGGATTCTGCATTGGGGATCACGCTCTAACACCGTTACGGATCCAGACGGGGCCTCCATCCGTAAAGAGCACATCGAATTAACAGTGATTCCAGAGTGGGATTCTTTATCAGAGGATATCTGGGATTACATCTTCCAACGAGTCGACGAGTACGACCTCGAAGCCATCTCCGCACGTGCAAGCTCTTCCTCTCCATCACCGACCGTCAGGTGTTCCCGTCGTCGAGCGTTAGAGAGGCAGGGGAGGGGACGTTGGGGAGGACCTTGAAAATCTTGATTTGCAAGAACATCCGCTGGCCGTTGATAGATAAGGATATGTCACGAATGCGGGGATCGAGGCGCTGGCCTCGAAACTCGCGCACCTCCGCAAGATCAATGTCTCATGGTGCTGTCGCGTATCGGATGCTTCTCTCTCCGCCCTCTCGTCGGACTGCGCGTCCCTCTGCGAGGTCCATCTACCTCATTGCGGGAGGCTGAGCGGGGATGGGATCGCCTCTTTCATTGCCCAGAAACCGAAACTCGTCTCGTTTAGTGTTGCAGTTTACGATTTTCCCAGCTTCGCGGGTGGCAAATCCCTGCAGTGCCTCCACATTAGCAATTCATTCCTCTCGGACGATAATCTCCACTCGATTGCCGAATCACGCCTTCCGTTGAGAGAACTATGCCTTCCCTTCTGTCACGGATTCTCCCTAACAGGTCTTGATATGCTCCTCCAGGCTTATCCATCCCTCTTGGGCGTGGATTTCACTAGGTGGATTTCACTAGGTTTAATATCCTCACCGACGAATGGATGGCCCTCTTAGCATCACACCTTCGTGATGTGGAAATATCATTACGTGGGCGAAACAATTTGGTAGCCTATAAATAGATTGACCATGTTAGTGTAGTAAGCATATTGGCATTTCGTATTCTTTTATTAGGATAAGTGTAGTTTGAAAATTTTCTGGGTAAGCGGTTGAAAAGCTTACTAATGTCCCAAAGCACTAGGTGATGTGGAAATTTTTGTCTAGAACCGATGATGCAAGAAGAACAACATCCTTCGCTTCTTCCAATTCGAAAACAGTTTTCATAACCAATTTATCCTCAAAATGTAATCAATTATAGAGAAGCAAAAACAACTATTTTTTTCTTCTTCTCTTTTTTCCTGAATCACAAAACCAATCAGTAGATTGTGTTTCGGATAATCCGTGCAAACTGAGCCAACTCCTGTGTTGGAGCCACCAGTTCATCCGTGATGAGCACCATCGTGAAAACCAACTACTTCATATAATATGTAAAACACACCCCACTCTGTATTATCTCTAGTTTATGCAGTATGCACTACAGTTTGAAAAACAACAGTTCATTGATTTTAACATATACTAATCAAAATCTAAAATGAAGAGCTAAATCCAATAGTAACCATTTGGAACTGATCGTCTCCAAAAACGGATTATGCAGAATAAAAAACGGAAGCACAATGTGTGACAATTAATTCCAAGTTGGGCCTAACAAGGGACTAAATGTTAAGGGACAAATGCATGTCAATTATAAACCAACAAATAACAAATTAAATAGACTTAAAAAAAAATCTATCCTAGCAAATAATAGGTCAGAGATGGGCTAAAAATTAAAATTTTACATATTATCAATTTCATGGGTTTTAGACAAGTCTTCCTTAGCTGTAGACATGCACAAAACACAAACACAGTCGTGGGTCATCCATGGTGCAAGAACAACATCCTTGGCTTCTCCCCCTTTGGAACCAATTTTTAAAACCAGCTTGTCCTCGAATTTGATTTATATAAAGAGAAAGAAAAACAACTAGTTGAATTTCAAGTTTAACACACCATAATCAAAATCTGAGATGAACCAATAAATTTGGTAATACACATTTGGAATCGTCAGAACCAAAAGTTAAGGGGAAAAGTGGACATCATCCATGGGGGCAACTGCATTCAAGGAATCTTTGATATACTTCACGAAGTCGCAATACCATTTTTGGTTCACCTCGCTCAACCGGGGGCATCTATTAACCATCTTTATCATCCCATGCTTCGTCACTTGCGAGTACTTCAGGTCCACCACTCGAAGTCTCTCTCCACATCTCCGCAGGCCTGTCACCAGACCTTCATCTTCGATTCTGGAATATGAAGCGTTGAGAGTCTCCAATTCATGGAATCCCATGTCGCCAAGGCCTGTCAGACGGCAACAATGAGTCACATTCAGTGTGCGGATGTGGGGGCAGTTCAAGCCAAGTTGTGTAATCCCTGTTTCAGTCACTTTCTAAAAAGGTCAAATCCACCGTCCTCAGCTCCGGACAGACGGAGCTAATTTGTATAAGTGTCTCATCATTAAAGTGTTTGTTGTGTGAGAGATCCAAGGTGCGGATTTTGCTGCTGCTCTTCATTGAAATAGAATGGAGGGTACTACATCTATATCTTCCCAGGTCCGTCTTCTTCATCCGGACCTCCTCAAGGAGCGGGCACTCTATGAAACACATAAAGGTCAATTCCGTCAGCTCGGAACAATATGAGAGATCAATTGTGGTGATCTCACGAAGGTGTGGCACTATGAGAGCCATCGATTTGTCAGTGAGGAAGACACATCCTGAGAGATCCAAATGCGAGAGAGATGGAAGAGCTCGCAAAAGCGAGACGAGGCCTGTTATGGAGAAGCCCCAACAATAAGGGATGCGGAGCTCTTTCAGTTGGAGACGCGCAATTGAGAAGAGAATGTCGTCCGATATATTTGTTTTGCCGATGTGGAGACGTTGGAGAGCCCTGGCGTCCGCCCAGCTGGGCAAGGACATCGAAAGCATTGATATCGCCGTAAGCATCGATCTTTGGATAATGACAGAGGCAATACCGTACTCAGTTGTGAAACCGCAGTCTTGTACATGGACCTCGGACAACAAAGGGCAGTACCAGGAGAGGGCGTAGAGAGATTCATCCGTTATCATATGGTTCCCCGAGACATTGATCTTTCGGAGGCACTGGGCCAGGTTCAAGACTAGCACCTTGATCCCATCATCGGTGATAAGGCCCGGGTAATTACAATGATCTCCAAAACCTTCATGGTCTATTTCTTTGCTGATGTCGAGCTCTTCCAGGGCGGGGAACGATTCGGATATCACGGTCAGGTCCCAATCCGATAGCGACTGGATTTTCGAGCAGTTCAAGACTTTCAAGGTCTTCTTCCACAACAAGTGGTTCGCCCCCACCTCTATCATGCTCGATGATGGGAAGAATGGGTGATGAGAGAGATCAAAGGCTTCGATCCTGACTCCGGATGCGGAGATGTCGCGGATGAGGCAATCGATGTTGCCTCGCAATGTTGGAAAAAATAAATAGAGCACAAAGGATTTGATTTCTGCTACAGCAATAGATCTATTAAGTGCTGAGAATAATCTTCTATATTAGATGGATAATTGAAAATCAAATACAAGACATGCCTGTTATATAGGCTTCACAAAAACATAAAAACAGAGCACTAAAACAAACGTGGGATGTTCTCCACATTCTCCATAATGTGGGTTACCCATTTCACTCAACTAAACAACTAGTTCCTAAAAACATGGTAACAGAAAAGAAATATTCAAACACACTTTATTTGATAGATGGATGGCTGGATTTGCATCAGCCTTCAATACTCCCCTTTGATGCAAGATCCGTGACACCAAGTGAAGTTCTAAATATCGCAAACTTCGGGTAGGAGAGTGCTTTGGTGAATCCATCAGCAACTTGATTATTTGTGGAGCAAGATTTCATCACAATCATGTCTTCTGCAACAGCATCTCGAATGAAGTGGTGACGAAGTTCGATGTGCTTCGTTCTCCCATGGAAAATTGGGTTCTTCGTCATTGAGATTGTAGCCTTGTTGTCGCAATAGATCTCGGTCGCCTCTTCTTGCTTTTGATGCATATCTTCCAGAATCCTTCGCATCCAAATGGCTTGACAAGCGGCTGCTGCAGCGGCGATGTACTCTGCTTCTGAAGATGATAATGCAACAGTGGCTTGCTTCTTAGAACTCCATGAGACCGCTCCCGAGCCAAGATTGAAAATGAATCCACTGGTGCTTTTTCTGTCATCTATGAAACCTGCCCAATCACTGTCAGTAAAACCAAGCAATTTAAAATTAGGAATAGGTTTATACCAAATTCCATAATTGCTTGTTGCCCGAATATAGCGAAGAATCCGCTTTGCTGCTCCAAGATGATGCATAGAAGGATTATGCATAAATCTTGAGACTAAGGTGACAGGGAACATAATATCTGGACGAGAATGTGTCAAGTACATCAATCCACCAATCATACCTCTAAAGAACTTTTCATCAGCCTTTGCAGTTCCATCTGTTAGAGACAACTTCTCACTTGTGTTCATGGGAGTAGAGGAGGTCTTGCAATTCAGCATATTATATTTTTGAGCAAATCTAATGCATATTTCTCTTGAGAAACAAAAATACCATCACTAGTTTGGCAAACTTGAAGACCAAGAAAATAATGCAATAACCCCAAATCAGACATATCAAACTCATGCATCATGCTCTCCTTAAATTCTTTGATAAGAATAACAGAAGATCCGGTGTATATAATATCATCCACATAAACACAAACAATGAGAATATCATTGTTACCTTTCACCTTTACATATAGAGTGGGCTCGCTATCACTTCGATGAAAACCATTTTGCTGAAAATACGAATCCAATCTACTGTACCATGCCCTTGGAGCTTGCTTAAGTCCATATAGAGCTTTCTTCAACTTGTAGACTTTCTCCTCTTTGCCTTCAACAATGAACCCCTGTGGCTGTTCAACATACACATCTTCTTCCAAACAACCATTTAGGAAAAGCAGATTTAACATCAAATTGAAACACATGCCATTTCATTTGAGCTGCTAATGCTAAAATAAGTCTAACAGTCTCAAATCTAGCAACGGGTGAAAAAGTATCAAAGAAATCCACCCCATACTTTTGAACATACCCTTTGACAACAAGCCTTGCCTTGAACTTTTGCACAGTTCCATCAGGATTGTGTTTCACTTTGTAGACCCATTTCACACCAATTGGAATTTTTCCAGGTGGTAAGTCTACCAACTCCCATGTATCATTTTTCTGAATTGATGCAATTTCTTCCTGCATAGAGTTCTCCCATTCTTCTTTTCCTTCTGCCTCTTCATAATTCATAGGTTCTGCAATCATAAGAGCAAAGGTGCATGATTCATAAACCTCTTTCAAAGATCGTACCTTCCTTGGAGGAGTATCACTATCAAGAGTAGGATCGATGCTACTGTCCAGGCTATCGTGAGTACTACTGCTGTTGCTGCCCGGACTGATCTGAGTGCTACTGCTGCTGCCTGGACTGATGTGAGTGCTGCTGCTGCTGCCCGGACTGATCTCGACTTCATTCTCTACAAGTGGCACATGCTGTTTTTCTCCTTTCCAGTCCCAAAAACTGTTCTCATCAAAAATAACATCTCGACGGATGATTAATTTTTTAGTATATGGATTATACAAACGATAATCCTTTGTTTCACCACTATACCCAACAAATATGCATTTTTCACTTTTCTTATCTAGCTTGGTTCGATCACTAGAATCAATCAATGAATAAGCAATGGAACCAAAAACTTTCAAAATACTCACATCGGGCTTTCGTTCCCACCAAGCTTCATATGGAGTCATGTTGCGCACCGCCTTTGTTGGAGATAAGTTTAAGAGAAAGACTGATGTAGCCACTGCCTCTGCCCAGAAATCATTTGAAAGTTGCTTTTCAGTTAACATGCTTCTAGCCATTTCCACAACTGTCCTGTTTTTTCTTTCTGCAACCCCATTCTGTTGTGGAGTTTTCCGTACTGTTAACTGTCTATGAATACCACTTTGCTTGCAAATAGAGCCAAAGTCATCAGATAAAAATTCTCCTCCTCTATCTGTTCGAAGAGTTTTTATAGCACAACCACTTTCTTTTTCTGCAAAAGCTTTAAATTCTTGAAATTTTCAAAAGCTTCAGATTTGTAAGCAAGAAAATAAACCCAACTCATACGAGTAAAATCATCAGTGAATAAAAGAAAATATCTACTCTTATTCAAAGACAAGGTGTTCATTGGGCCACATATATCTGCATGAACTAGTTCTAAAGGCCTCTTGGCTCTCCAGGCCTTTCCAATAGGAAATGAAAGGCGATGTTGCTTCCCAAAAATACAACCTTCACAAACATCATCAATACAAACAATAGAAGGCAAACCAAACACCATTTTTCTCTGACTTAACAATTTCAGCCCATTAAAATGCAAGTGTCCATAACGCAAATGCCATAGCCATGAGTCATCTTTAACATTAGCAACTAATGCACAATTATCAAGACATGCAATCTCAAGAGGAAACATCTTGTTCTCAGTCATATGGATCTTAACAAGAGGCATATCAGATTTTTTACTTCTAATCTCACATATATCACCATGAAATAAAACTGAATATCCTCTTTGCATCAACTGACCCACACTAAGTAAGTTATGGGCTAAACCTGGAATATAGTAAACATCATGAAGCAATCTTTCAATACCTGACTTTGCCTTAACTACAATGGTCCCCTTGCCTTCAATCTGTACTTGCTTATTATCACCAAGCCGAACTTTCAATTTCACAGATTCATCCATACTGCGAAAAATAGCTCTTTCTCCTGTCATATGATTACTACAACCACTATCTAGGAACCATATGTCAGTCTTACTTTCTTTGGGGTTAAGATAAGTAAGAAACAGATTACCTTCCTCATGCTTCTCTTCTGCAAAATTTGCTTGTTGCTTGGCCTTTTCCCAACATCTTGCTTCCAAGTGTCCATACTTCTTGCAAAAATTACACTGCTTTTCCTTGTAACTCTGCCTTTGGTTGAATTTGTCACCATAATCAGATCTGTGGCGACTCATATCTGACCTTCTCGTCCTTACCACGACCACGATAGACACCTCTACCTCGGCCTCTACCTGCATGCTTATAATCAGAAGAACTTTCAACATTTTTATCTTTGTTAGATATCTCCACCTTGGACTGAAATGCATGCTCGATATTCTTCTCTGCTGACCTGTTCATTCTTTCTTCATGAGCTAGAAGAGAACCCATCAGTTCATTAAGAGAATAAACAGTCAAATTTTTAGACTCCTCAATGGCAGTAACTACATGATCAAATTTAGCAGGAAGACTTCTCAAAACCTTTTCTACAACTTTCTGATCTGTGATGTTTTCCCCAAAAGTCTTCATTTGATTTATAATAATAGAGACTCTAGAGAAAAAATCTTGCACAGATTCATTTCCCTTCATAAAAAGAGTCTCAAATTCTCTCCGAAGAGTCTGAAGTTTCACAGTGGTTACCTTGTTATCTCCATGAAACTCTTGCTTCAAAATAGTCCATGCTTCCTTAGATTTGGTTGCATTTGCAATGCGAGGAAAAATCGACTCCGTCAACGACTGTTGCAGAACAAGGAGAGCCTTTGCATCCTTCTTGCGAAGCTCCTTCAATTCATTTGACTTCTCTGCTGATGCCTTAGGATTTTCTGTATCTGCATAGCCATTCTCAACTAGATTCCACAGATCTTGTGAAATGAAAAATGTTTTCATCTTAACACTCCAGAACTCATATTTCTCTCCATTAAAAATTGGCACCAAGGATTGTGAGAGATTAAGAGTATTCATACCATTAGACATGCTGATCTCACACAGAACTTAATTCAAACAGTTCTTGTGCAAGTGAAATACCTTTCCTTGAAGAGTGTCACTGCACCTCTCCAGAAGATCCTCTGCTACAGCAATCGATCTTCAAACAACGCCCCACTTGGAGGAACCTGGCTCTGATACCAAAAATTGTTGAAAAAAATAAATAGAGCACAAAGGATTTGATTTTTGCTACAGCAATAGATCTATTAAGTGCTGAGAATAAACTTCTATATTAGATGGATAATTGAAAATCAAATACAAGACATGCCTGTTATATAGGCTTCACAAAAACAGAAAAACAGAGCACTAAAACAAACGTGGGATGTTCTCCACATTCTCCATAATGTGGGTTACCCATTTCACTCCACTAAACAACTAGTTCCTAAAAACATGGTAACAGAAAAGAAATATTCAAACACACTTTATTTGATAGATGGATGGCTGGATTTGCATCAGCCTTCAATACGCAAACGGGGATGCACATTGATGCGCTTGATGTTGGGGCATCGGCGGAGTACGTGAGTGGCGATGGTCTGATCGGATATGGTTAGCGTGGATCGGAGTCGATCGGTGATGGAGAGGAAGAGCTTGCAAGTGAGGGAGATGGATTCGAAGTGTTGTTCCTCATTGACTTGTTGGATTATATAATACCAAAGATCCTCCAGTAACGAATCCCATGATACATTCAGCGTCATCTCTGTGTGGGATAAACAAATTTTGAAGCTCCTCATTTATAGGCAGCCTCCTCTGTTCAGTTTTTTTTCTTTCTTGTGCTTACCGATGTGGGACTATTTAACAGGCATTTCATGTAAGCCGTTCATCCTATGCTCCTTTCAATTTTCACCGTGTCTATTTGAATGTGTGAATATTTCTCCCAATCTTTATCTTAACAAGTTTAACATTAGCACTTTAACTAACACTTCACGTGTTATCTTAACTACTTTCTTGATGGATAAGCATTTTTTTTGAAATTTTTTTGGTTTAATTAATAATCTCTTGTAAAAATAAATAATACTTTGAACCAAGGCAACCCTGAGAATCGAATTTCTTGAATGGGCTTAGACGAAAATTTAAAGCGGAGCCCCATACGTTATTTAAAAAAAAAAGATTATTTTAATATTGCATATTACCAATATTATTAAATAGATGTAAAATATTATATAATAATTTAAATTAAAACATTATATATATCATATGCACTTAATAAAATAAAAAAATTAAATTTTAAAAATTGAAATGTTTATTGGATCATGGTTGGAGAGATTCAGGAATAATAGAAATTTTAGGGAATATCAAACAACTGTGAAAATTAGTTGAAATGGATTAATTAAAGTAATACATCTTACCATTCATTTTATTAAAGTCCTATGAATTGATGATTCTTAAGAGCTTTTATTAGGTGGGGGGCTCTAGACAATTGTCTTAGTGGCCTAGACCCAAGGCCGGCTTTGACTTGAACCCAGAAGTATATGTGATAATATACTTCATTTTAGAATATTCAACTCAATTTTGGTGATTGCATAATCTCTCACTACATAATTTACATAACATTTAATAATGGGGAGGAATATGATTTGAGCTGGTTTAATCCCACCAAACCTATTGCTCTCTCCCGCAACTAATAGAAAGTTAAAACATTTTATTTTAGACACTCATCACACCAACCCCACTTGACACAAACTCAGTCATATTGGGATGTCTAATGTGACTCAAGGTGTGTCACCCATAATTTTTCAATTGCAATATTTTTAAAGTGGCGCGACACACCTCGGGTCATCATAAGTTGTTCGATTTGACATATTTTGAGTCAAATTAGAGTGTTTACTATAACCTAAGGTGTGTCACCCAGAATTTTTCAATTACGATATTTTAGAAGTAATTGTGACACACTTTGAGTCACCGTAAGTTGTTCGGTTTGACATACTCCGAGTCAAACTGGGATGTATACTATGATCCAATGGGTGTCGCCCAACACTATCCAATTGACAATAAGTTAATTTTCTTATACATCATAAATATCATAAATACACAACAAATAAAATATCATAAATAAACAACATTCGTATACATAGTTATATAAGTTAATTCAACATTCATATATCGAACCTCCACATTCACAAATCCAATACATTATTTTTTTTTACAAATGAAAACCTACTATTAACATAATAGTCTTCCTTGTTGAGCATGCATACATCCAAATTCAACCAACCAACACATCCACATTAGTACATTTTTTACTCAACATATTATTCAAAAGCCAAAATATATTGTGGATGTGTTGGTTGGTTGAATTTGGATGTGTGAATGTTAAACTAGGAAGACTGTTATGTTAATAGTATGTTTTCATTTACAACAAAATAATGATTAGATTTGTGAATATGCATGATAGATTGAATATGTTAATGTTGAATTAACTTATGTGACTATGTACGTGAATGTTGTTTATTTATGATATTTATTTATTGTGTATTTATGATATTTATGATGAATAAAAAATTTAAATTATTGTCAATTGGATAGTGTTGGGTTTGTGTCAACTGGATAGTGTTGAATTAACTCAGAGTGTGTCAAACTGAACAACTTACTTTGACCTAAAGTGTATCGCGTCACTTTTAAACTATTGTAGTTGAAAATTTTTGGATGACACACCTTGTATCACATTATACACTCCATTATGATTGAGTTTGTGTGAACTGAAATTGGTGGGATAAGTGCCTATTATAAAATGTTTTAAATTTATTGGGTTGGGGGGGACGGCATTTGGGTTGGTGGTGATAGAATGGAATAAAAAACTACAACTTGAGTAAAAGCTGGAGACACGTTTTTACAAAGAAGTGTTCAAAAGTTAGTTTTTTCATAATCTCTAAACAAAGAGGTTTCTTGCAAACTCAGTTTTAAACTCACATTTTAAAGAAAAGCTAATTCTCAACCCTACATCCAAACATCCTACACCTTCTTTTTTTTTTTTTCTTCCAGAGATTGGTTGGATTTTACTACAACTGACTTCACAAGACTACTACAAAAAAGGTCAAAGATCACGGCTAAAAACCGTGATCAAAAGTTAAAGATCACGGTTCACAAACCGTGATCTACCGAACTGTGATCTTTTGTTGGTGACCATGATCTTTTGTTTGACGATTTAATCATGGTGGCTAACTGTGATATTTTCTTTGGTAAAGATCATGGTTTAACTGGCGTCCGTGATCTTTGCTTTGGTAAAGATCATGGCTTAACCGACGACCGTGATCGTTTCTTAAGCGACCGTGATCGTTTCTTAAGCGACCGTGATTGTATCATTGGTAAAGATCACAGTTTAGCTGGCGACCGTGATCATTTCTTAGGCAACCGTGATTGTATTCTTAGTAAAGATCACAGTTTAACTGACAACCGTGATCTTTTGTTGGGTAACGATTACAGTTTTAAATTAAACCGTGATTGTTAGTTGGTTAACTATCACGGTGGTTATAAGAACCGTGATTGTTTCCTTAGTAAGGATCACGGTTTATTTGGTGACCGTGGTAATTTACAATATAAAAAAAATTACATTTACATTTGAACCGTAATCTTTTTCTCGAAATTGCATATATATTTAATACTATTCATAAA
The DNA here is from genome assembly GCA_030737845.1 of Acorus calamus. NCBI lineage: Eukaryota > Viridiplantae > Streptophyta > Magnoliopsida > Acorales > Acoraceae > Acorus > Acorus calamus. Next base: position 19,384,408 of record CM060859.1, on the reverse strand, counting down.
TAAAATCACCTCATCATATCCAAAAAAATCATTTCGATACAAAACAATTTCCACAAAATTGTTATATCCACCTATTTTCATGCAAATACAAACTTAAATATAAAAACTTCATTAATAAATTTACAGTCCAAAAAACTAAAAAAATAATTTTTAATTAAAAAAATTAATAATTTAAAAATAAAAATTAATTAATTGTCTTAGGCCCCACAATATATCGGGCCGGCCCTCGCCCTGATCCCCGCGTCTGTGACGCGCCCTCCCGCGTCGCTCGAGAGGGCGGGATTTGAGGGGGTTGTTGGAATTGGAGAGGTCGAATAAAGCTTTTCCAGGGCGGGATGTTTGGTAGAGGTTGGTTGAAAATCACACTTTCTGGAATTTCGAGAGAGAAATTAAAAGGAAATTCCGCCGGAATCCAACCCGTTTGGCTGCACGATTTTAGGAAGCTTTTCAAAAAGCAGAATCGCCCAAATCGGTGCAACCAAACGGACCCTATGTAACTCTTAAACCCTAGCTTGAAATGTTGAACAAAATCAAGTAACGAAAACCAAAAACATTAATTTTAGACCGTTAGCGAAGCAGGCTAATGGGCTGGACCTGTACGACTCAGTTGGTAGAAGACTAGCCCAACACGACCCTTCGTATTAACCAAGCGGGCTGCCAGACCATGTTGTGACAAACAAACCGTGCAATAATGGCCTATTTTATTTTTTTTGGTAACCAATTTTTTTAAAGTTTAATAATTAATTCCATAGTTAGATATTTAATTATTAAATTTGATTAACATAATAGTTTCTTTAAATTTCAGTTAGAATTAAAAAGTTCAAATTGTTACTTGTTAGTATTAATTTTTAAAGTTAACTGTGTTGGACTAGCCGTTGGAGGTGGGGCCCACGGACCAAGATGGGCCACGGGCCTAACGGGCTGTGCCGTGCTAGCACTGCAGGTTGGGGGGCACACCCTGCACGGCCTGACCCCTAAATGGGTCGGCCTTGGCTGGCTCATCCCATTTTACATCTCTATATATCGATAGATAAAATATATATACTATTTAACTTCTTTTTTCATTAGTTAAAGATAAGTTCATTCAAATAAAATGAAGTTATATACACATTTTATCAAAACATATCGTTATATGGTTTTTATTATTTTTAAAAAATAAAAAAATATGTGGTATGAGTTTTACACTGTTAAAAAAATGAGTGCTAATGCATTTTTTTTTCAACCCCAATTCCAGTCCTATATGCGTTGATAAAAAATTAATAAAGCATATACTCACATTAACTAGGTATATGCGCAGATAGAAATTTACAATATTTTCTGTCAATGCATACATATAATTTATTGGAGCATATGTTTTATTTTTTTTATAAAAATATACACCTCATTAGGCAAGGTATAACAGAGCTATATGTAACACTATCCTAAAAAAAATTAGTTTATTCCTTGTTCGGTAAATTGATAAATATTTAGGATAAGTTAGCCTAATTCATGAGGATCAAAATTCATTATTTTTGTCTAGATTTACATTTAGTATTGCATTTTATTATCCCTATTTTTTTGTCTTCTTATTCTTAACTTTACATTTAGATCTCATGATCTAAAATATGTGATAAATTTATTTTAAAAAATTAAAAATATCAAATCTACATTTTTTATTAACGGGGCATTAATATTATTGATTTTTTTTCATGAAGTTTTTTGTTTTGTTATTTTTAGAAGGACATTCATAAAAATTATCATATTTTATAAAATGGAGTAAAAAATAAGGATAAAATCTATTATATCTTTTATCTAAATCAAAATATCCACATTTTTTCTATTAAAATAGGAACAATCGCCCATGTTTCATTTTTTTATTATGCCGTACAAGATAAAATACTATTTAACCCAATTATCTTTTTCCAACATCTTATCACGTACTCTTGTCCCAACATCAAACCAGAACTTTCCGTCTTGAAAACGGACGCCCAGCAAGGGACGTCAGGTGTAGCCAAAGTGCCAAACTGAAAAGCCCAGCCCAGCTGTTAATAAATTTAAAATAGAAAAATAAAAAACGGATCGCACATACCCGGCTCTCTCCGGTGGCGTGACTATCCGTCTGTGACCAGGAAAACAGAGAGATCACCCAAAAAAAAAAAAAAAAAGTCGATCATCCCTCTCGTGCAAATCCGGCCGTACCTTCCGTTCAAACGAACAACAACAACAGCAGCAGCATCAATACACGTCACAATCTCTTCGACTCTTCACTCTCTCAGATCGATCACGATCGCCGCCCATCGTTTCAGGTGCACCTCCTCCTCTCTCTCTGTGAAACCCTAACTTTCCCCGTACATAGAGATCTACAGTATTTTCATCCCAGCTGTTGTTGATGCTTTCGCCGTCAAATAGAACTCTCCGATCCGCAACTAGGGCACGGATTCAATAACCTGTACCGATCGGTTATTGAATATGATTTGATGCGCGTTCAATCAAATCATATTTTGATCGGTGTTTTGTTTCAGGTGTTCTCGAGATGCACCGCGTGGGGAGTGCGGGGAACAACAACAATTCCACCCGCCCCCGGAAGGAGAAGCGGTTCACTTACGTATTAAACGATGCCGATGATACGAAGGTGGTTTTTCGTTTTGCTGTGTTCTTTTTAAAGTCCGGCAGTTGTTGAATTACGGGGCGGGTGTCATTGATTGTGTGTTTCTTTCTTTTCAGCATTGCGCGGGCGTGAACTGCTTGGCGGTGCTGAAGTCGCAGTCGGAGGAGGATTGTGATTACCTGTTCACTGGAAGCAGGGATGGGACGCTGAAGAGATGGGCACTGGGCGATGATTCGGCCAGCTGCTCGGCGACATTTGAGTCGCATGTTGATTGGGTGAGTTTTCTTTGAAAGAGTGTTAGTTATTACTGATTCTTCTTTTTATATGTCATGAATTCGTGCAATTCCATACCCAGGTGTCTTATGATAAATTTCGTTCAAAGCTTCGTATTATATACGTAGTTCATTTTTTGGGGGATTTTCTAGAAACATTTTGGGGAATTTTTATAACTTTTCATTTGAGTTTTTTGGGCTTACTGGCATAATTATAGCTATCAAGAAAAAAAAATTATTTATGAAGATAGGTGTCAACACAGTTCTATTATGTTATTAGCATCACTAGAAAACTGCGAAGGAGAAAAGAAAAGGAACATAAGAAAAATGAGAAGAAAATAGGGTACGACACAAGGAATGTCTACAACCTCAATTTACAATCCATACCTGTCCTGTATTTCGTGTAACCTCAAAACTTGATGTAAGCCTAAGTTTTGTAGCTTTTGTTTTTCTTCCCACTTGCATGCTTAGTTATCTGAATTTCAAAATGTTAACTAGACACATGCCTATTCTTTGGAACGCCTGTTTTTTTTTTTTTTAATTTGTAGGTATTACATCATTGATGATTCGAGGCCCTAAAAATATTTGTGGTTGCATTACAGATTGCACACCTTTATTTATTGTGCAGTTGCCTGCAGCTGTGCCTTTTTCGGGGTTTGCTTGTGCTATTCATCTTTTTGAAGTGGAGGGGGTTGGGGTATCTTATAGTTTTTTAAATTTAAACATTGTTGGGTGTACTTGAATTAGGTCAGTTAATGTCTTATTTCCTTCAGCTTTCTTGGATTAGGAAATTTTTTTATAAATTACATTTAAATTGTTAAAAAAATATATTTTCCTATCTGAATAAGGGAGGGGTGTGGGAGGGTTTTGGTGTGAACTATATGTGAGTGTTCTTGTTTTTTTAAATCTTCAATTAATGAGTTATATCTCTATATATTTAACATTTGTTTACTTCTACAATTGAAGGAGATTTGCTTTGACCAGGCAGCTCATATTTACCTTTATGTGTTAATGTGTCTTGTTCTGTTGTTAATCAATATGTATTGGCCAACAGGTCAATGATGCTGTGCTTGCTGGTGACACCCTTGTTTCATGCTCTTCAGACACCACTGTCAAGGTCTCTATCTTTTGTAGAACTATATTTCCCTTTGTTAGCACCTAAGTGTAACTATTGGAGTTTGTTGGCATGTGACAGACCTGGAATTGCGTGTCTGATGGAACTTGTACGAGAACACTTCGCCAACATTCAGACTATGTTATTTGTTTAGCTGCAGCTGACAAAAATGTAATTTCTTTCTCAAGATTATTGTTTATGCAATTGGATGAAGGGTTCTGTCTTTACTGAAATGTCATATAAATCACATGTGCCTTTTATTTAATTGATTAGAACTAAGAAACTTTCATAATGCATAGGGGTGCTCATTCAGGGTTTGCTATCACAAATTTCTAATTCTTTTGTAGTGTCATGCATTTTAGAGCAATATTGTTGCTTCTGGTGGTCTTGGTGGGGAGGTTTTTATTTGGGACATTGAAGCTGCACTCACTCCAGTGGCTAAGTCAGTTGATTCAATGGAGGATGGAAGCTCAAATGGGGTGATTTCTCCAGGCAGTTCTGGGCTTCCAATTACTAGTCTCCGTACTATTGGCTCGAGCAGTAATATTTCTCTGCATGCAAGTCAATCACATGGATACAGTCCAGTTGCAGCGAAAGGTCATAAAGAATCAGTTTATGCCCTAGCAATGAATGAAAGTGGGACGTTACTCGTCTCTGGTGGAACAGAGAATGTACTATTCGATGCTTATGCTTTTTACTCTATTCATTGTCGAATTTTTTTCTGGTTCACTGTGGAAGTATGCTGATTTTTTAATACAATTTGTATGTTAGTCTTTCTGAATTTTGGAATATTTATTGAAAAGATCTTCGTTGTAATGATTAAGGTTATCTTCCACTAAGTTTGGCATGCATCTATCCAGGTCTTGCGGGTCTGGGATGCAAGAACCGGTGCAAAGAATATGAAGCTAAGAGGCCACACTGACAATATAAGGGCTCTGCTTTTGGATCCTACTGGCAGGTGAGAGGATTTGTTATGCATTTTACGTACTTTGAAATAATATCGTGACTAGCATTTTCTAGCAATCATTAATTTAAGTGATCTACATTAATTATTAATATATTCCCTAAAAACATTCTGTAATGCTCTGTTAGTGTCTGCGGGATACGCATGGCATCATAATTTTTTACCTTCAAATTTTTATATTTAAAACTGGGCATGACTGGAGAGCATGCTGAATTTGGATGTTCATTTAGTTGCTAGTGGAATCCTCCAATAAAGCTCCACCAGAACTTCCACCAAGCCAGACAATGATTCACCTAAATATTTGTTATTTACTTATTTGTATTATTACTCTTTTATGTGCTACAATATAACCTACATTTCACCCAACCCTCTGCTTACCCATTTTTAAGTGGATCCTTTGAAGTACTTGAATCCTAGCTCTATGATTGAAAAAAAAATCCCAAGACAGTATCATGGAGGCAAAAAATAAAAGTTGCAAGGGAACCATCCTTGGAAGCTTTAAATTCCTTCACTATTACAATAATATCTGGGTGATGCAATAGATTTTTTTCTGTGCTTCATGACATAGTATTAGCATCATATTTTTTTTTTTGTTTACTATCTAATATTTAAAGTGAGTATCATTTTCATATTACATGTGTTTAATGAGGTAAATTAAATGGTATAGTGTTTTGCTTTACCGCATGAGGCTTGCTTTACCTATGCAGCTATTTGTTGATTTTCTTCTAATTGTATTATTCTGTTTTTTCAGGTTTTGCTTATCTGGATCTTCTGATTCGATGATTCGGTAATGATCTCTTAGTTCTCTTCTTTAGATGATCAAGGCTTCTTGCCAGGCTTAGTTTTCATGTTTAATTGAATTAATACATCCAGATCTTTGATTTTTACTAGTTTCTTATGTACTCTGCATCTGATAAATTGCCTTTGTGACCAACACGTCTACAGTTCTACCTAGATTGGTTGAGGCTAGAGTACATTATGCACTCATATTGAAGTTGCAGATATACTATCATATGTTTCTGTAAATTTTAGAGAGTATTTCAATACATGCATTCCTATTGTTTATATAGGGAGTAAAACCCCTATTCTCTTGATCATTTGTTATATTAATATACTAGGTGTTTCCTTCTACCTTCAAGAAAAACAATACATAAGGAATTGAAATGTTTCTTCTCATTTTTTTCCTTTTACATATTAATTTTTAGTTTTGTTTTCCTCTTATTTTTTCTTTTCATTCATTGTTTCACCATCGTGACTTCTTTTAAAAATGATTCCTCTTGTAGTCTTTGGGATCTTGGACAGCAACGCTGTGTGCATTCCTATGCTGTGCATACAGACTCTGTTTGGGCACTTGCCAGCACTCCAACATTCAGCCATGTTTATAGTGGTGGAAGAGACCTATCTGTAAGCAACATGTTTTTGAAATCCAATGAATTTCTCCCCAGTTGTAGGACGTGATGCTTATGATTTTGGATACTCTCTCAGTTGTACTTAACAGACTTGGCAACAAGAGAGAGCTTACTGCTTTGCACAAAGGATCATCCCATATTACAATGGCTTTGGAAGATGATAACATATGGATTGCAACGACAGATTCTTCTGTGCATAGATGGCCGGCTGGAGGATGTAATCCTCATAAGTTTTTTCAAAGAGGTGGTTCATTCTTAGCTGGAAATTTGTCATTCACAAGGGCAAGGGCTAGCTTAGAAGGGTCTACTCCTGTGAGTTTTGCATGCCACTTGTCACACCACTGCTTCTGATTGATCACATTTTTATTTTCATTACATATATTGAAGAACTGATATGTTGTCTTGGGCATCATTTTGTGTCAATTTCAATTTTTTTTTAAATGTGCATCTTTTTGTAGCGTATGTACCCCTATATTTATTTTGCTTCAATTTAAAAGCCAGCCTCTTGATGGTTTCCATTTCTTGGAAATCTGTCAATGGGTCATTTTGCTTATGCCACTGTAAGTGTGAGAAGCAAATGCCTCTCTATACATTAGTTTGGCATGGTAATGAATTGACTCATACAAGCGAACAACAATGCCATTTTGCAGTGAAACTATAGAAGATGAATAATGGAATTAAATATATGTATCATTTCATGCATGGTCACTGGCTGTCGGTCATTTCATTTAAAAATGAAGTTTAGGCAGTTAAACATTTCTACTTATGCTGGTAAAGTATAAAGGGAAAGTTTTTTTCTTTCTTTGTTATGCTGTTGTTAGTGCCAAAAATAACCCTCTTATTTAGAAATTGGTGCTGATGTGAACATGAGTTGATTTTACATGTGATAACCATTTCAGTTTCATTGGCATTACAAAAATGATATGGTAAGTCTGCGTGCCAGGTGAACATCATTTGGTGATGCCACCAGTCACAGGGTTATGCAACTCTTTAAACCATAAGGGAATTGTTCCGCATCTTTGCATGGATTATTACGAAGTTTAGCATGTGAACAACTTTGTCCACTTTTCAGGCCCCTGTCTGTAAAGAACCATCCTTGACAATCCCTGGCATCCCGGGAATTGTTCAGCATGAAATTTTGAATAATAGAAGACACGTTCTGACTAAGGTAATCATGATTTTATTATATCAGTTCCTATTAATTGTTTCCATCTTCAATGTGAGACTATTGTTTCATGCTGAATACTCTGTCTGTTTGCCTGATTTCTAAAATTATGCACATCTCCGTTAGGACACCGCTGGTTCAGTTAAGCTATGGGAGATCACCAAGGGCATAGTGGTCGAAGACTTTGGCAAGGTGCATGCATAATTTATTATTATTATTGTTATTGTTATTGTTGTTGTTGTTGTTACTGGTCCTACTGGTGGAACAAACAGTCAGATCTGCCTGGTTTGCTTGTGCTAAGATTTACAGTATCCATGATGATTATCTTGCAGGTTTCTTTTGAAGAGAAGAAGGAAGAATTATTTGAAATGGTATCCTTTGGTTATTCAAAATGTTTGTTTCTGTTCTGCTATTGTATAATGGCTCCATGATGACCAAATTGATTTTTTTGGCTTTCCCAGGTCAGTGTTCCTGCATGGTTCACCATGGATACTAGGTTAGGGAGTCCTTCAATCCATTTAGAGTCACCACAATGCTTTTGGGCAGAGATGTATGCAACTGATTTCAACCTTGGAGCATCTGAAGACGTGAAGGTAAAATCATTTGTCATTTTCATTTACTTTGTAAATTGCACTACGTCAAACAGGTGGTACCCCTTTTGTGCCTTTTACGCATTGGCTTGAATTTGTGTCTTTTGTGTCTCTATGATAGTTGGAAAAAAAAACCATTCTTTGTTTATTTTTTTATCCATATATATGGATTTTTTAACCAATTGACTTATTGACTAGTTATCCATCTTGGTATCTATAAGGAATATAGATTGTTTCCTCTTCCTGAACAATTTTCTACACTGCCATCTCTTAATCCTTTATTACTGCTGAATAGTCAATGTTGCTTGCCAGTGAAAGCCTATTCTTTTCGAGCTTCATCCGTGTTGATTATTTTGCTAATTTGCACACAATTTGCAGATTAATCTAGGTCAAGAGACTCTTCGTGGTCTATTGGCCCATTGGATGGAAAAAAGAAGGCAAAGATCTGGGCTGCATGTTTCAGCTAATGGTGATATTCCATCGGGAAAAAATGCTTCTATTCGAAATCATTCACATTCAAGAATTGAGGTTGACGATGGTGTCGAAAATCACAATGCAATGGTTCACCCTTCATTCGAGTTCTCGACAGTTTCACCTCCTTCAATTATAACAGAGGGCTCTCAAGGTGGTCCGTGGAGAAAGAAAATCACAGATCTAGATGGCACAGAGGATGAAAGGATTTTCCATGGTGGTGTCTGGACTCTGTATTAAATGGTCGAATTCCCCTAAGAGAAAACACCAAGTAATATTTTTCGTGGATTTTTGTTTTAGTAATTAATGATGCTTATGTACATCATCTTGCTTAAATGTAACACCATGTAGATTCTCCTAATTTTTATTTGTTTGTGGTTTCATCCAAAACCATTTGGCAGAGGATTTATTCTGTCAGCACTGATCATATCATGCAATTTTTCACATGCTAGCACTGTAATTTGTGATGTGCAGTAATCATGTCAGCCATGCATATTTGCACACAATTGTGTTATGATTATTGGTAGCTCAGATTTTCATATTATATGCTGGAGACATTTAAAGTCATTTTCATGAAGACATTTATATGAATACTTAGTTTACTTTCATGTTATAAGATCAACGGTGAGAGCTAATAGATAGTAGTTTCATAATGTAAATGAAGAAATCATGCCACGTAGCTATTGAACTTTCCCTGTTACTTTTATATTTGATACATGTTTTATAATGAATATTATTTATTGATAACTATCTTTATGCAGGTGTAGCTTCTTTTTGCAGCCATGTGAAGGATCACCCATCCAAGTCCTCACACAAGGAAAATTGAGTGCTCCACGAATACTACGAATACAAAAGGTAAACATTAGCTGACTCATCTCAGATCTGTATATGCAGGAGTCAAGTGATTGTAGGGATTCATAGTACAACATTATTGTTCTTAAAATAATAGTAAACCATTAGTTGTTTATGGAATTTTCTGACACAATTTATATTCAACTGAAGTTGGACTGAAAGCTGTCTATGATGTTTAAGGATTTTCAGAGAACTGTTTTAATTATGACTGCCGCACGTGTGCTTTATACTCCCTGTCACTTGACTTCTTACATACTTCGCATGCGCCATTCAAGTGCAGTACGTGCGTCCATGTACCATATGTGTGACCATGGTTACGCACATTTAAAATGCATTTTTTAATGTTAGTATGGACATATGACCAAAATTTAAAACCATGAGCGAACAGTATAGGTGCACAACAAATTTCAATTTTTTCAACTACCAGGAGTAAATAAAACCCATTATTTTATTTTATTTTAATCCAATCTATTATTAATTAAACTTACAACCCTCCCTGAAAATTAGGTGATAAACCCAAACAAAGTAAATCTTAAAAGTCAAAACAGACTAAGGCTACATTTGAATGTGAGGTTAAAATGTTGAGATTCTTAAAATCCTACGTTCTAAACTTAGCTTTTGAAAGTCGTCGTTTTGTTAGCTTTTAATTGTTAGATTTTTAACCTAAAAAAGTAAAATAGTGCTTTGAAAAACTAAAAATTAAAATGTGTTTGGATCTGTGTTTGATAATCTTTAGCTTTTGAAATGCAGAATTTACCCAAATACTGATCCAAACGGTGCCTAAATAGTTTGTTTTTACTCATGAACTATAATTAAATCCCTACCCGTTTGGATACAGAATATGATTTATTCTTGGGTATACAATTATTCTGGTATAAGTGAGTATAAATAAGAATAAAATGATTTTATGTTTGGTTGTGTTTTGAACTATTCTCATTGAGAAACGTAATAATAAAATTTTTGTTGTTTGGATAAAATCATTTTATTCTTATTTATACTTTATGTTTGGTTGTGTTTTGAACTATTCTCATTGAGAAACGTAATAATAAAATTTTTGTTGTTTGGATAAAATGTGAATAAAGTGTGAATAAAGATTTATAAAAGGTGAAAAAATGATGATAGTTGATTTGACATGTGATTTATAAAAGGCGATGACAGTTGATTTGACAGTGGACCCAGATATTCTTTGGGTGGAATAACCTGAAATAACTTTAATTCCAGGGGTTGATTGGAATCCATATAGCACTTTATACTAGTTTATCTAGGCATACATTATCCCTGGGTATTCTAGGCATCCAAACACTTTATTTAACACATTCCACCTTATTCCAGGATCTATCCGGGGTTATACCGCATCCAAACGGGGGAAAGATTTGGGAATAAAACTAAAAAACTTATTAACCAAATAATTATTACCATAATCCAACCTATTCTAAATAAACTCATAACTATAACTACCCCCTAAAAATTAGGGATAAACCCAAGTTAATAAAACTAACAAAAATTAATAAACCCAAAGTAACTAAATCCACAACCTGAACAAATCAAAACTAGAGTCATATCTAACTCTTCTTTGCTGTACCTTATCCCTCTTAATTCTTATGTTTTTGGTCACTTTTTTTTTATATTTTAAAAAAGTGCAGATGCTGCACATTACTTTGAAGTTTGAAACTATGGAACAACCACATCATAATGATGTTTTTAAAGAAAAAATTATCACCAATGTAATGGTTAGCATTTGAGACACTTGTATGGCTTATACCATTTTTAAATGCCATTTGTGAACACACACATGAATCTTTTCTTAGGATGCCACATTCATGGTATTTGGAATGTGATGCGTATTACAAGTGAACCTTACATCTTTTTAATCTTTGTATATTCTAGTGTGATATGCAATTCATTTCACGAGTGTCTTTTATTAATCTGATAGTTTTGGATCCTCATTTAACTTAGTAGCTGTGGGGGCATCACGTGATCTCTTGAGTGATCTTTTTTTAATAATAACACCATGATTTCTCTGATGGACATTCTGTGATTTGCAAGGCATTTTGATTGTTGATAAAAGTCTACCTATGGTATTTGTGCTAACTGTCAAAGTTTCTTGAAATGTCTGGCATGAAAGGATCATAAATTTATTCCTGGATGTTGTGATGGATTAAGTTTGAACAACTACAGATATTATAAATTAAATCTTTTTTGCTTAAACCTGATATGAGCATTACACAAATGCTTAAAAAGTTTTTGGTCACCATGTGTCATGCAATTTATAACGGGCAGAATTGGTGTCTCTGCATCTGACAAGGACATGATTTTGACCCTTAACACTGATGGCCATATGTGAGGAGATTTCTGATAAATTTTGCATTTTCTTTCACAAACAACTAAGTAGGAGATTATTCTTTGGTCCTGCAGGTTGTTAATTATGTTTTGGAAAAATTGGTTGACAAATCACCTTTGGAGGGCTCAAATTCAGATGGTACTTTTGTATCCGGAGTAGCAACAAGTCAATCACAGCTTTCTATGCTTGGAGATGGTTCTTTCCGGTCAGGCTTGAAATCGTGGCCAAAGCTAAAACCAACTATAGAGATCTTGTGTAATAACCAGGCAAGTGAATTCTACTAATAAAGATTTATAATGTCTTTTGTTGAGATTTTTTTGTCGTTTCTTTTTCTCCAGACCTTGTAGTTTATCTTTAATTGACTTGTTCTACCATACGCTTGGAAACTAGCAGTTTATCTTTCTTGTACTGCTTGATTTTTGTTCTTTGCTATGCTAGTTTTTCATTATGGTTTGTAGAATTTATTTATTTATTTATTTTTGAAGCATGTGGATGATGTTGTGATATTGATCTTATATTGCAATATTCTTATTGAAACATGTCTGCTCATTGAGAGTAAAATTCTCATGCGCCATGTAGAATGGAACGTCCACTGGTTTAGACTTGGGTAAATTTTTTATTTGTTTGGCTAGTCATCAGGAATAAAACTGAGTTTGAAAAGAGCTTTTCACTTAAAGTAGCTTTCTAGAAGCATACTTTTGTTAGATTCCTGGAAAACCCTTTTTTATAATTAAAAGCTGCTTTTCGCTTTTTTCAAAAGCTGTAATGGCTGAGGGCATTGGAAACAAGTTTGAATTAAATATGATTCTTGGAAGCAAATCTCTTAATGTTGTCCACACTGATTTCCGAATGCTACTCTGCTCATAATCTTTTACTGGTGACCATGTAAGTGCTTGAGGTTGATGAGGATGAGGAAGCCTATATTTTTTTTAGCACCTCCTATTCCCACGTCTGCTGAAGATTTCCAATTGGAATTTCATCACATTCTCCCTTTTTGTTCTCTCTTTCCTGTTAGGCATGTTGTGAAGGGCATCCACAGTATTCACTCATTGATTGTCATGCTTCCATGTTGGTTGAGAGTGGGATTTATAGTTTTAATAATTCTGTTTTGCAGGTGTTACAGCCGGAAATGAGTTTAGCCACTGTCCGAGCTTTTATATGGAAGAAGCCAGAAGATTTAGTTCTCAATTACAAGGTGGTACAGCCCAAGTAATTCCTAATCCTAGATGGTGGTGAGCACACTGACAATGCCTTCTGTCCAATATTACTTCCGCAGAAGCAATAGTGTTTCATATTCAACGTAACTATGTTGTTGGTTTATTGTAGCTGATCGCTAAGGTTAAGATGTTGGTGTATGGTGATGGGTGTTCTTTTCCTGGATTGTAAGAACAATGATTAATCTTGGCGCTGGTCGCAACGAAGAGATTCACATCATTCCGTGTAAATCTTCGGGCGGGTAAATCTTGATATTCAACAATGATTGCTTCAGAAATCAACAAGAGGCCTTCAACATAGATGTTATACTTGTAATTTGGCTGGCATTGTAGATGGTGTCAACAGGCTGGCAAGTTGTAGAGAGAGAGAGAGAGAGAGAGAGAGAGTCTAAATCATATGTGAAACCTCATCTGGCAAATCAAACTAGTGCATAATTCGTGGATGTAAATAGAGATGATGATGAAAATAACTTTCATGTTTATAAAGTGGTTTTGGATTACTTATATAGGGTTGTGACACTTCAGAATTAGGCTAATATGTGAGAAATTGTATACTCTGTTTGCGGTACAATGGTTTGGTCAAATCTTTGACCTTTTATTTTGTCAGGCAGTGATTTTGGGTTTTGAGATAATTGTAGCAGAATAGTCATTGTTGGGTGAATAAAACCGATTCATCCTTTTTGACAGTCTATTCCCCTTGTTTTTGTTTTGAATTGGATTTAGATACTCCTCCAGTTGGGAAAACATATATATTTGCAAAATGGCAAATCATTAAAATGAATGAATTTTGTTTTAAGGCTGTGTTTGGATGTGAGATTGAAATGCTAAGATTCTTAATATCTTGTGTTTTAAACTCAGTTTTTTAAAAATTATGATTTATTAAATTTTCAACCATAAGTTTATGGTGGTTTGAAAAATTAAAAAGCTGAAAATGTGTTTGGATCTGAGTTTGAGAATTTTTAGCTTTTTAAATGTAGAATTTATCTAAACTCGTATCCAAACAGGGCCTAAAACAAATTCAAAATCCAATGATCAAATTTAACAATTCACATGCAGTGATTTAAGCAAAGATGGAAATCTTTTAACGTGTGTCTACGAGGGTTGTATATGGATCCTTTTTTATAAACCTGGTTCTTTTGATTATTGATTTGATCATGAACATGGATGGCTATTAGTCATTTTGTTGATAAGGTTCTGATTTTTTAAATTATGGAAGATAAGACAATTAAGTGCTCCTTGTTAGATTGTGGTTTTTGGATTATTGGTGATCTAAATAACTTGGTAAATTTTGTAATTAAACTGATGTGAATCAATTAGAAAATTAATAAAATTCTACCAAAAATTGACAGAATAACATGTTCTCTTATTATTGGTTCAAGTAACTGTCAAACCAATCACACCCACAATAGCATGTGCATTACATAATTTGAAGTGGTACACAATCCTGAAGGTCAAAATTGAATTCTGGACGATAATTATCACTTGGGAGGATCTTGGGTTGGATTTGTTTAAACCAATCACACCCACAATAATCATTATTTATAGTGATGCTATTAGGGTTCTCCACATAAAACAGATGCCAGTGTTCACCCACAAGAACAAAAGCACCATGCGATGGATCCAAGTATGAAGAACTTGCAAACAAGTGTTGTTTTTTTGTGCTTTGATAAGTGATACGCCCAATATGTTATTTTAGTTCTATATTTTTCTTATTTTTTTGTTTTAAAGATGGGTGCCCTCAAGATTTAATTACGGAGAGAGGGTGTTAACTGATTTTTTCAAAGCTCGGTTCGCTAGCCCTATAGATTTACTCCTATGTTTTTATATAAGAGTAGTCATGTTTGGATCCTATCATTTGTAAAAAAAAAAAAAATCAAATGCGAATCTAAACAAACACCGCATTTGTGCCTCAGGGTGCGTTTGGTTGCGCGATAGCAAAATTGATTCTGCAGGAATCTGCGATTGCAAAACTGATTCTACAGAAAGCTCACTTTCTCAGCTTTTTGAAATCGTAACTTTTGGACACTATTTACCTGCAATCGCTATGTTTAAAACTGCGATTGCAAAATTATTTGGTTGCACAATTACAAACACAACCTCCCACAATCGCAAACCCTGTACAATTGTGCAAACAAACGATTGCAAAATTATTTGATTGCACAATTACAAACACAACCTCCCACAATCACAAACCCTGTACAATTGTGCAAACAAACGCACTCTTAATCTCTCATCCACTTTTTCAATGTTACAAAAAGAACGAAATTGCAACACAAAATTATAGGAATCCTCGCTTTTTAATCTAGACCTAGAAGTGGTTAAAAAATTGGCTCCACGTGACTTTATCTTTTTGGTCTTTTTCTTTTTCTTATTTTTTTTTTACCGGACAAACCACATCTGGCCTTCATTATTGTGCACCGTATCGAAAGATTTATGAATGATAATCATCATACATCCAATTCTAGGCTATATTCTTTTCTTGTGTTATTGTTAATGAGATACTAGACATTTTGTACCATTTGAATACAAAGTAGGAAATTAATGGATGTCTACACCATTAGTGATTTTAAAGTTTAATGTATTTTGGGTGATGATACAATTTAATTTTCCTCTATAGTCCAAAATAAAGGGTTGATTTTTAAGTTTCTGTAAACTATATGATTTAGTGATCGATCCTTCATTTCTTCGTATTATAGTTTGTGTCATCGTGTTTAAATGATATATCCCTAGGAGTGATCTATCACTAAATTGTTTGATTTTCTTATTAGTCTCGGAAGGACTAAAAATGAATATATCATTTAAATAATATTAAGAAGGGAGGGATCAATCACTAAATAGTATAATTCAGAGGGACTTAAAAATTAAAAAAATCCTATAATAAATGAGTGATGTTACACACAATTTTTTTTTCCAGCTCCAATTTCAGTTTCATATGCATAGATAGAAAATCATCATAGTATTATTCACATTAACGAAATATATGCTTCGATAGAAAATTTTTACATTTTTTATAAATGCATCATTGCAATTCATTTGAGTATATGTTTCATTTTTTTTTATAAAAGCATGTATCTCATTGATAAAATATACTATTTTAAAAAATTCAAAACATGCATAGACTTATTGAAGCTGAAAAAAGGGCCGTACGTAATATTATCCATATAAATATATATACTACAATATGTTAATATGTGTACTAGGTTGAAAAAATATAAAAAGGGGTGTGTATATGTATTTGTATGAAGAATGATGTTACATACAGCCTTTTTTCAGTCCTAATATTAATTCACACACATTTTGATTTTTTTTAAAACTAATATACCTCATTAGTCATCTAATGAAGTATATTGGTTTATAAAAAAAAGAACATATACTCCAACAATTTCAAATTTTTTACAATCATATTAATGAGGTATAATTCGTTGGAGTATATATTTTATTTTTATAAAAAATGTAAAGTTTTTTTTAACAAAATATATACCTCGTTAATATGATTGTATGACATTAATGAAGTACATGAGATTAAAATTAAAATTAAAAATAGGACTGTAACAAAATTGTAGAATCACTGAGGCATTGTTTCATGTGGACATCAACGTTGGACAATGTCAATATCTACCTCTACAAGCCTTAAATAAATAATAAATACATGGAATATAGTAGTTTGGCAGTAGTTGCATTTTGTGATCCTTGATAATAAAGCTTAGCTAATAATGGAGGTTGGATATGACTAATAAAAAGGATAATGTTAGGTACACCTCAAAATGCAATCTTAAATACAATCATCACGTATTTTTATTTTTTAAAAATAATTAATAACATTTAATAAGGTATATGTTTGATAAAAAAATATGTCACCCCTATCGAATTGCATAGATCTATTGTTAAAAAATATAAAATTAAAAAAAATATTAATAAGATATATAATTAACTGGATAATTGATAAAATATATAAGATTATATTTAAAATCATAATAATTAAAATTACTGTGTGTAGCAGTGCCCCGTAAAGATTGACATGATTATTATGAGAATGAAAAGTCGGCACCAAATCATGCAGGCACACGCGATGCCCCAAACTTACACTGTATTATCCACTTAAAAAGCAAATTATTGGTCTAGAAAAATAAATCTCGATAATTATATTTGAATAAATTAAAAATAGATTTGATAATATTTTTTAGGTTATTGAAATTATTAATAAGAGAATAAAAACACATTTATATCATTTAAAAAAAACATTGTCACAAACATTCAAAAAACATATCCTATTTATCATATTACATATATCTCATACTTATTTTCAAACACAAATGTTTTTTTTCTTGAAGAAACGGTAGGCTTATGGCAACATGAGGACTTCCCAATCCTTTTTATAGTTCGAAACACAGTTTTATATGTTGGAAATCGGGACAATGGAAGAAGACAGAACCGATGCGAGTGTTGCAAGGATCAACAGAGTTGAATGTTTTTAGACAGACTTCTCCCATTCCGATAAAAACCACTAGCACACCAGGGATAATGAAGTACAACCTTCAAGATACAATTAAGCATCATTTAGTGTTGAAAACAGAGTGTGTACTATCTGTTTCAACCTCTTAGAACTCTCTGTTTATAAGACTGATGATGTTAACTCGTTATACAAAGGAAGAGAGGATGAGTGGTGGTTTTAATTTGGAACTAAGAGTCTCAATTTATAGCCATAATAGTGTCTCTTGGTGCAAAAGAGACATCCTTTCATAATGAGGAGTTACAGTAATCGTTCGATCGGTGATCTACAATTTCCACGCGACCGTGCGGTCCAGATCATCCACCATGATGCATCCCTTCCAATGGCACCATTTAATCAATGTAACCATCAACTGATCAATCCGACGGTGCACATTGCATCTGACGTTTCTCC